>JAYESA010000005.1:77696221-78008166 GCA_036927795.1 Iris macrosiphon
TCAGGCAAAGCAGAAAAGGAATCCCACCGGGAGCCAGAAGAACCCTCTGCCAAGCAACCTCTGTCAATCAAGGTGAAAGGGCAAACTACTCGTCCAAAAGTCGCGAAGCCTGTGGCTATCCACCTGAACAAAACTAGGTCAGGAAAAGGAGGTGATCCTCTAGTGATCACTCTGAATCAGAAGCCTCCACCCTTGGTCATCAACCTTCGGCGCAGCAAACAACCGATTGATGTAAATACAACTGGGAACGTGGTTTCTGATGATAATAAAGATCCTCTTTTCCAGTATATTGACGCTCAAATTCCGAATAAGGAATCCTCTCCCCATGACAATATAGAACCTATAGCACAAAAATTCTTGGAAGTTATAGATTCCTATCATCCGTATATGTGGGAAGTAGCGTCATCATCCAATGTCACCACGACATATGGACCATATGAGGATTCTATCTTCATTGTTCTGCCTACTTGCAGCAGTCAGCATTCAATAGTCTTCGGCCGCATATGCAACGAACCGACTGTACGAGAAGATTCTTTCGACGACGATGTTGGTAAAATGTAGGTTCATAAATACAGCCCGCAAGCTTTGAAGATCATGCAAAGTATGGGTTATGACTTGAAGCTAGAACCAGGTCTCAACTACGGGAAAGGCAGACGAATACCGCTGCACGATGATCCCTACTATTAACGAACTCGTTTCGGGTTAGGGTATACCACCTCCCTTACAACTTCTGAGTCAAACGAGGATATCTTTTCCTCTTTTTAGAACGGCTCGTCGTCCTCTGACACATCTGATGCTCTCAAACGATCATTATTAGTAAATATGGTAGTGGCAGATTCTTTCGAAGTAGACGAGCAAGAATCTGAACCATTTGAGAATGACTCTTGGGCTCAACAAATGGATACACAATGGGAATTCTGGTTCGAGCAGAGAGAACCTCCTACTGAAGATAAAGTTATCCGGATCGATGTTGGGGATAAACTTTTGCCAAATACGATATTTATCAGTAACAATCTTTCCGAAGAAGAAAAGAAAAGAAATTATCCAGCTGATAAAAGAATATCTTTGTGTGGAATTATGAGGATATGCCAGGTCTTGATCCTAAGGTGGCTACTCATAAACTTAATATATTGCCCGATTCGAAGCCTGTGAAGCAGCACCAACGCCGGTTCCGCCCGGATATGATGGACGCCATTGAAGCTGAAATCAAGAAGTTGATAGCCTGAGGCTTCATTTGGGAAGAACAACATCCTGACTGGGTCGCCAACGTTGTCCCGGTCATGAAGAAAAATGGGAAAGTACATGTCTGCATCGATTACCGAGATCTGAACACAGCCTGTCCCAAGGATGAGTTTCCTCTTCCCATTACAGACGTCATGATTGACAATACATGCAGTTTTGAACGTATGTCTTTCATGGACGGATTTTTAGGATACAATCAAATCAAGATGCATTCTGAAGACGAGAAGCATACTGCCTTCCGGATGCCATTGGGGGTATATTGCTATACGGTCATGCCATTCGGATTGAAGAATGCCGGGACTACGTACCAACGGGCTATGAGTAACATATTCCATGAGCATTTACGCAAAATAGTAGAATATTACGTGGACGATGTAGCTGTCAAAAGCCGCCTCAAGGATAATCACATCCAAGACTTGAAGACAGTATTTGAGTTAATGCGGCAACATCAACTCAAAATGAATCCTATAAAGTCCTTTCTGGGTGTATCTAGTGGCAAATTTCTGGGATTTGTCATTACCGCCAAAGGCATTCAAGTCGACCCTGATAAAGTCAAGGCCATCTTAGAAATGCGACCGCCCCGTAATATGAGGGAACTCAGGGGATTTCAAGGTCGTTTGGCTTATATCCGGAGATTCATATCCAACATCTCTGGGAGATGTCAGCCTTTTTCTCGTCTCATGAAGAAAGGTCAATCCTTCATATGGGACGAAGCCTGTTAGCAAGCGTTTAATGATATTAAACGCTACCTCACTAGTCTGCCAGTTCTGGTGCCTTCCGTCATAGGAAAACCATTCTTGCTGTACGTTCGAGCGATGGATCATTCTCTGGGAGCTCTTCTCGCACAGAAGAATGATATGGGTCATGAACAGGCTATCTACTACCTCAGCAAGATGATGGTCAGAGCCGAACACCGGTATAATCTAGTAGAAAAAGACTACTTGGCTCTGATGTTCACTATCCAGAAAATGCGACACTATGTCACAGGCCAAACCATCCACATCATCTCCAGGATAAATCCTCTTCGGGTATTGATGAACAAGCCAAGTGTTCTTAATTCCTGACTCGCAACTTGGGCATTGTTATTAACACCGTATGACATGATGTACGTCCCTCAGAAGTCCATCAAAGGCCAAGCGTTGGCTGATTTTCTAGCTGCTCATCCGATCCCGGAGACCTCCAAACTGTACGAGGACATTCCCGACGAAGTTGCAGAATGTAATTCCGTAATGGAAGGTGATGCATGGCAACTATTCTTCGATGGTGCCTCCAGGACTGGTCCCAGGGGAAACGTGGTTTCAGGAGTAGGGATTGTCCTGGTTACTTCTGATAAACTCGTCATCTACCGAGCATATTCTCTTAGCGAGCCCTATTCTAATAATGTGGCGGAGTATAACGCTCTACTAATCGGCCTCCAAGTCGCTAAAGAATTGGGCATCGAATCTATGGAAGCTTTCGGTGATTCCCTGGTGATCGTCAATCAAGTCAGAGGAATATATGAAGTCCGGAATCCAAACCTCATCCTCTATCACCGAGCAACGGTCGAGATAGCCATGACATTCAAAGGGTTCTTCCTAGAGCATGTACCTCGATCTCAAAATCTGAAAGCCGATGCCCTAGCCAGTCTAGCTGCATATTTAGCTACTCCTATAAGAAGGCAAAATTCGGTGATCTTTCTTAACAGAGATTTATTCTGTGTAAAAAATAACTTTTACATAGAAAGCAGCTACGCTGTGAACACAGATCCTCCCAAGAGAGACTGGAGAAGTCCCTTTATAGATTTTGTAGCATACGGAATCTTGCCGGAGGACCCTAAAGAAGTAATATCCATCAAAAGATGATCATTGCGCTTCTATTTTGATGCATCTTCACAGTGTCTATATCGCCGGACCTACGACGGACTGCAATTGAGATGTCTCTCCGATCATGAAGCACAGCGGATTATCCGTGAAGCTCACGATGGCGTATGCGGATCGCATCAACCCGGTCCTAAGCTACAGGATCGTATCAGGAGGATGGGCTATTACTGGCCTACTATGATTACAGATGCAATAAAGTATGCAAGACAATACAGAGCCTATCAGGTCCACGCAGACTTTATCCATCAACCTTCTGAACATCTACATCCTACGGTTGCATCCTGGCCTTTCGAAGCATGGGGTATGGATATCATTGGTCCTATTCACCCGTCTTCTTCCAGAGGTCACCGGTTCATACTGGCCATCACTGATTATTTCTCTAAATGGGTAGAGACGATCCCTCTTGCTGAGGTGAAGGCATCTAATGTGATCATCTTCATCATGCATCATGTTATTTATCGCTTTTGGATACCCCGAAGGATAGTTCATGACATGGACCTCAGTTCATCAGCCAAGCGTTTCATCGATTTTGCGATAAAAATCGGATACAAAATATAGCCTCTACGACATATAATCCTGCTGCTAATGGTTTAGCGGAAGCTTTCAATAAAACCATTATCAAGCTCTTGAAAAAGTTCGTCTCTTCGAACAAGAGAGATTGGAATGAGAAGCTGGAAGAATATCTCTGGGCATATCGCACAACGGTACGAGCACCGACAGGTTGCACCCCATTCTCATTGGTTTACGGGAACGAAATAGTTCTCCCCATCGAAGTCCAAATTCTGTCACTCAGGATAGCAGTGGCTAACGAGTTGACTCAAGAAAAGAATGACCTGTTAAGGCTTCAAGAGTTAGAAGGATTAGACGAGAAATGCCTCCAAGCTCAACAGCGCATCGCGTTCTACTAGGCACGCATTTCCAGATCTTTTAATCAAAAAGTAAAAGAAAGAGTGTTCAAAGTTGGCGAGCTGGTTTTAGCTGTGAGAAGGCCAATGATTCTTACTCACAAGAGTAAGGATAAATTCCAGCCCAAATGGGAAGGCCCTTATGTGATCGAGACGACGTTCTCAAACGGCGCTTACAGGTTAGCCAAGCCTAACGGAGACTTATTGATGTCTCCTATCAATGGCAAATTCCTGAAGAGGTACTATGCTTAACCTCCTTTGCTCAAATGGAGTATGGCGAAGATCTCATTCTGACAAAACTACTTCCAAAACGAAACTAGTTGGATCGTATTCTATCATGTCCATATAACCTCTGAATAGATATGTTTAATTAATTTAGAATTTCAAGACCTATCACGTCCATATTACCTCTGATAGTATTTTATGTACAAATTTTAGCTGAAGCATATTCTATCATGTCCATATAACCTCTGAATAGATATGTTCTGTTGAAACTTACCAAGAGTATATCACGTCCATATTACCTCTGATATCACTTTCACCCAAAACTGTCATTTATATTCCAAAATGACGGGTCCACAAAGTCAGATGAAAGCCTCTTTGTTATTCCTAGAAAGAGCAAAATTACATTGGAAAGCAAAAAAAAGTACATCACTCGGGGGGAGCGGCTAGGTCGCGAATCTGCCGTGCCAGAGCAGCCATTCTCTCATCCCTGGAGTTCAAGACGTCAGCGCAAGCATGCTCCAACCTTGCTGCATCATTGTTCAAAACGGATAGCTCGAACCGAGTATATACGAAACCCACGTGAACAATACCCACATGCGTCAGATTCTGCTGGGCGGTCTCCCTCCGATTCTTTAGTACATCTCTAGTTGCCGACAAAGAGACAGCCTCCTCCTCCGCTCGAGCGAGTTCATTTCTCAAAATGGGACCCTTGCTGTCACTTCCTCATATTCGACTTCTTACTGAGTCAGCTAAGGAATGACGTACTCCAGTTCGGCACGCTCCTGATCTATCTCCTGCTGCTGTTCCTGGACGGATTTGTCCAGAGATTCCAGTTCCCCAGCAAGCTCTGCAGTCAAGGAGTCGAACCTAGCTTGAACGAGACCATCGACGCTGCCTCGAGATAGCTGCAAATATTCATTAATAGGTTGTTCCAAACCATTAACTATCTGCTCTAGTACATCAGCTCTTCCAGTGTCACTGAAATGTCTAATCTGCGCTATAGTAAGGTTGCAGGACGTCCTCAGAGCCTCGAAGCCTAAATTCTTCTCCAGTACCATTGATATCAGCGTCTTCAAAGTGGCATAGAAAATGGTAGAAAACTGCTCAACCAACATGGTGAGATTCAAATGGGTGCTGGGAGTGGCTGCAATATCAGAGAACCCCCCTCCAGGAATGACTGCCGACGATGTGGCCACAGTCATCGCCTCGACAGATGGTGCGACAAAAGCAGAGGCACCTACAATGGTTGGAGTGACTGGCGTACTCAAAGGAGGTATTGTCGTAACGACAGGTTCATCCTCCCCTCGAGATAGCGGAACCACTTCGGGCGAGCCGGCACCCAACAATATTTCCTCTTCGAAGCCGGATACCTCCATGTCGTCGCTAGGAGCTGAAACAGTGCCAAAAGGCGCGTCAACACTACCCTCCCCGTAGATGTCTTCCCCTGAAAAGAAGACAAAAGAAAGTTAATATCAACATGATGTTAATTTTCCTAAAAAAGAGGCGTAAAGACAACATTTACCCATGGCCGATGGCATATATGTCGTGTCTGCAGCCAGTACAGTTAAACTATTTCTTAATGATGCTAAGCAAGCTGTCATACCTGGAGAAGGTGGTGTGTCAATCGACACTGGCAAATATTCTTCTAGATCCTCGTCGAGTTTCAACCGAGGTTCATCGGCTGGAATCTCGCTTGGTGCACTGACAGACAAGGCAGGGGTTTCTCCCGATGCTGATCTGGATAAAGATATCCTTATTTGGCTTGGCCTGGTAGGCGATCTCGTACCACTACCTGAAGCGGTAGCAGCGACAGCAGCCTCAAGCAGGAATTCTCCGGCACTGCCAGCCGGAACTGTGGAGGTTCCCTCTCTAAAAGGCGAGGGGCCTCTAATCGAAGAATCATCCCCAACAGGGGAAGATGCAGGCTCACTTCTAGGAGCCTCATGGCCGAGAATCCTGAGAGGACGACTAACCGTCTTCTTCTTCTTCTTGCGAGGGAAAGTCTCCTTCGGAGCAGGAGCCCTTCGCTTACCAGAGATTACCAGAGGCCCTGCAGGCGGAGGTATTTCACCCCTCGGTACCACCAACAGAGGCTCATCTGGAATGACGGAATCTTCACCCTCGTCAGAAAAGACCAAGGGGATTTCGACTCTTCCCGCAGACTTGGAGGAGGGCATCATAAAACTTCCACGCATATCAAAGTCGCGATGGAAGGTGTTGGTTGCCACATAAAACTGGGCATACGAGTGGAGGATGTGCAGCTCCGTAGAGAGTAAAATGACGGGCACGGTAAAAATTGCTTCTGTGCAACCCATGATGAAGTATCGCCATACTCTCGCTCCATCAATGAGTCCGCCCCTAGACCTGAAGCTGGTAACGACATTGCCCACATGCAATTGGTCATACCCAAACTGCCTGGCAAACTGACTAGGCAGGTAGGGCTCCAAGAAGCAATGGTCTTCACTTCTGTACAGTAAATGGGAAGGTCTAATGCAGACCAACCAATTAAAAGCCTCAGGAGAAAGAACGGTCTTCCCGTCGCCTATATCCTGAAGTCTGATCCCCTATTGATTGAGATGTACAGAGGGGACAGTGCAGAAAAGCTTCCAGCTGTGACTGAAATTCAGCATCCGCCGACAGTCTAAAACTGTGGTCACGTTCCAGGAGGAATTCTTGTAATTCAGCAAGAAACTACCCCCCGAACTACTGCCAGGGCCGGAAGACATCACCCTGGGGTTATGGAGAATTAACCATCCCATCAAATACAGGTATGGTAATTCTACCCTGGGAAAGCTATCGCACCGAGTTTTATCGGCAAGCAGCCCATCAGTAATGGCCCTCAGGCCAGCTTGTATACGACACACCATGGCAGGGAGCAAGCCCAGTCTTGCCCCGAACCCCAGATGTACTGCAGGCCATAGCGTATTGCGGTAAATGCGGTCCTCTGATGCAATCCCGGGTACCACCAGTCGGCACAACCATATAGAGAGGAAGCCAGCCAGTTGAGCTTCCTTGGACAGAGGCCTGCGGCAATGCCTCAAATAACTGTAGGCCTTAGTGCCTGCAGGATACTTCCTTATCCCTTTGTCGAGAATCTGATCTGGAGCCCCAGCGTCTTCCATAAGATCGTCGACTACCTGTGCACTAAGCACGCTCAGAAAGCTCAGAGGATGATCCTTAGTATCCAAGACCTTCTCTGGCTTAGCAGGCCTGGCCCGGTGAAAGAAGAGGTAGGACGCCCATTTATTGGTATGAGCCAAATCGGAAGGCTCATTATAAAAGGCGATGCAAGCAAGGTAGTGGCACATCAGCTTTTGGTACACTGCCACTACCCGAGGGTCTGAATCCCCCAACTCCCGGTTTGTAGGAACATACTCTTCATATGGAGTATCCCCCATCGGCAGTCTCGAGATCTTTGCCATCTCGTGGAGGGCCAATCCCAACTCCCCCAGTGGAGTGGCAAAAGCCCCGGTGAGCGAGATATATTGCTCCATCAGAGCCAGAAACAGGCTAGGGTTGAGCGGTAACCCAACACTGGTAGCACTCACAGCTGCGTACAGACCAATGCCCTCCAGCTCGGTCTGAAAATGATTCAGGGCCCAGTCAACTAAGCGAGCCCATCGAAGATTTGTAGGGGTGATCCACCCACTTGTCCGAGGGTTCACCTTAGGGTATACTCCTCCGTGCCCCATGAAATTATTGTAGAAAGTCGATAATTGGACCGGTTGGAGCAGTAAACTGTCCTCATTTGGGACACTTCCCAGGTACAATCCCCTTAACGGCATCACAGAGCCGGAAGGGCGGCTGACAAATGACCCTTGGTTAGATCCTTTCTGATGAAATATCTTCCCAGGCCGGCCGTAAAGATCTGGAGTCAGCGTCCACGACATCCTCCTGGGATGTGTAGCATGGAAGAATGTCGAGATGGGATAGTCTCTCAGCATCTTGGGCAGATACAGAACCAAGCCCCCGGCAGGGAAAATCCAGAGTTCTTTCTTGGGCTTCGTCTGGGACTGCTTGTCAATCATGTCTCCGAAGAGAAAAGCAGGCTTTATATATTATGCCCCGTCTATGTACGTCAGGGGCTCTCCGTTGATCATGTTCAACAGCATTCGCTCGCCTTGAGATGATATCAGGATTCCCCTTCCTTCAGGATACTAGGGTCCGGAGATAGGAAATGTCCCGTGGGACAAATCCTCCAGGTAGTTGGAATAAAGCATCCCGGCAGCGGAACCCATCACCTCGGCCAGCGGAGACGTATGCAAGTTAACTGCAAATTGCAAGAAAGACACGTCAGTTTCTATACTAGACAATCTTGGAGCATATGCCAAAAAATCAGCAGTCTGTGCTTTACGTCAAGACTGTAAAAACTTGAGCTTTTTACACTGGAATCTTATTCCAAGGCATAAAATTCAAGACTGGCAGTATACACAAAGTTTAGACAGTCTGTATTTTATGCCAGACTGGCAAAATTTGAGTTATTATGCCAAATTTTTTATCCAGAAGCATAACACTCAAATTTTATGGTATACGCCAAGTTTCGACAGTCTGTACTTTTATGCCAGACTACGAAAATATGGAGTTTTTACGCTGACACATTAGAAATGTGGACGTAAAAGATAAAAATATCTCTGTGCATCATCTTCCTCAAAGAGGCTATCAGCACAGAAGACGACCTAGCGCGTTCACGTACAACATGTGCGAAGGATTTTAGTCGTTCTTTTTCGTCCCAAAAGCTCTACCTTTAAGGCCGGGTGCACTGCTCGTCGGCTGGACACTTCGCTCAGAATGAAGCTCGCCTTGCCCGATGGAAGTCGCTCTCGCTTGGGCAGAAGAGCGAGAAGAAGAGTCAGTCTTCTTTCCCTTAGAGGAGGAGATCGGTTTGGGGCTATTGCTGAAAACTCTGAATGCTCGGAGAGGAAATGAAGGAGAGAACTCGAACAGTCGAATGGCTTTCTTTTGCAAAAGACAGATGAAAAGTTTTTCTCTGAAAGCCTTGGTGTATATATAGAGTTCGGATGGACTCCTCGAATCCCGAACCAAATCCGACATTTAATGTTCGGTTATGATTGGGGACTACGTCAGCCTATTACTCAGAGAAGGTGGACAATCAGCGAATTCGAAAAGTTTTTTCGTGCAAAGCAGATTCGTGGTTTTACGCTAAGGAGCTTTCTATGCTCGACAGCTACAGATCTACGGTTTTACGCTCACAGGCTATAAGTCTATGGTTTTACGCCCGGATGCTTTTATGCTCGGTAGCTTTTACGCTCGAGAGGCTACAAACCTACGACATCACGCTCAGAAGCTACAAATCTATGATTTCACGCTCGGTGGTTTTTACGCTCAGAGGCAGCAGATCCATAACTTCACGCTCGGAAGATTTTCTTTTCAGAGGCTACAAATCTACAGTTTCTATGCCCGGATGCTCTCATGCTCAGCAGCTTTTACGCTCGAGAGGCTATGAACTTATGATTTTACGCTCATCCACATTTACAGATCTATGACTTTCTGCATATCTGAGAATACGCAGGCCAGAGTATGCGTATATCTGGACAATTCTCGAGGCGATCAATTGCAAGAGTTCACACAGAAGATACTCCTTCTTGACCTCAAAATATCCCAAGTACCCGAAGCATACAGAGTTCAACATTAAAAATGACTCTTCTCCTTGGGTCGATTGGAAGTTCATCCAGAATCCAGTCTGAATATTTTATCTACAGTTCAAGATGGCGACTCAGTTTTTGACAGCCATTTCTCGCCCTGTTCCAAAAGATTTTCGAGAAATCATTCTTGAAGATGATAGTCTAAACAAAAACTTTGTTTATCAGAAGTGACAGTTCAAAATTCTACACAGCTCCCCATTCCTAACAGCAGGACAGTTTGAATACTCGACTTAAATGCTAAAGCGGCTTTCTGCGCATCCTTAGTTATGCGTAAAAGACAGAACGGGACCTAATACTCTTTCTATCAGAGTCGGCGTAAAGTTACCAGACGTGTCGAAGCTACACATATTCAGACTTCACAGCAAAGTATATGGCAAGATAATCATAAGTACAGAAGAAGACGATTTTATTTAAATCATGATTACATATGAGGGAAATCCAGTATACAGAGGGTTTTTCTTCATTTTCATGATTACATATGAGGGAAATCCCGTCTACAAAGGATTTCTCATTTTTACTTGAAGATTACGCCCAGAATCTGTTCTGCCAGGTTCTCGCATGGGTGGAGATCTTCATCCGTCTTCTTCAGTAGTTAGTCGGTTTTTGCGACCGATTAACAAGAACATGATCAATGGCGGGAGGATACAAAACTGGGCCTGCCTAAATTATGCAGATCCCATCCTCCATACGCTATGACATATTGAGTTGAGGTATTAAACCCAACTCAATACTCGAGGACAGAGCTAGTTTCTGCTCTGGTCCACGAAAGTGATAGGAGAAAATACAGCTTGCGAGCTGTATGGTCGAATTCGACCCTTCCTCTCTCCTAACGAACCGCCATACAAAGTTGCTGATTATCCCGAGCAAAGAAAGCTATGATATCCTTCCATGATCCATCGTTGCAGAGAATATTTGCTCGAAGATGCCTTCTTTTTTGGCTCCTTACATGCTGGAAGAACATGGTCTTCTTCTTCCTCAAGTCGACCCGACGAACTCCGGCGATCATCTCTGTGTGGTGAAGGAAATATGGGAAGAACATGTTAACTCTTCAGCCTTTATATAGGCAAAAGAGAATACACCGAATTCTAACAAATCCCCAGTAATCCGCCAGAAAGTCAGCCTTGAAGAACGTGTTAGACTTGACCGTTTCATGCTTCATTCAAAGCGTTTCAAATTACGAGGAATTTGAAAGCTTTGAAGGGGGTCTTGTAGAAGCATGAAAAATATTCTGAATAGTTATACGCAGCATGTTGATGCTGTGCAGCGTAAAAAGATGACTTCGGAGGCATCAGCGTACAACAGAGATTTTTCGCTAACTACAGCATAAAATATAAGCTCAAGGACTATCCGCGTAATGCAGTATGTTCAGGCTACTTCAGCGTAAAAAGGGTGCTACATCGCCTTTATGGCGTAAAACTCATCCGCTTTAATGCAGCATTGAAGTGTACGAGGAACGCTTCGTATTCCTCGAAATGAACCTGTCAAATCATGCAGTGAACCTGACGTCTGACTCCGGACAAAGAGTACTGCACGACTACCCAGACGACGGCTATAATGATGGCGCGGCACAGCAACTCAGGCTATCATTTAGTGCCATTTCCTTAGCGTAAACTGCTTTTACGCATACAAGGGAATACGCTGCCTAGTTTTACACAGGTAGACGTGAGCTTCTTACACTTCGCAGAAGACAAAAAGACTGCCACGTCAAAAGCTGCTCTTCGTACAGGACTCGAAGCACATCTCTGCATTTAATGCGCAGAATGGTGACAGATCTTCGAGGCACGTCTCTACATTTAATGCGCAGAATGGTGGCAGATCTTCGAGGCACGCCTCTGCATTTAATGCACAGAATGGTGGCAGATCTTCGAGACACGCCTCTGCATTTAATGCGCAGAATAATGGCATATCTTCGAGATACGCCTCTGGAATATGCTGCCTAGTTTTACACAGGAAGACGTGAGCTTCTTACGCTCCATACAAGACAAACAGACTGCCACATCATCAGTTGCTCTTCATGCAGGGCTCGAGGCATGTCTCTGTATTTAATGTGCAGAATGATGGCAGATCTTCGAGACACGCCTCTGTATTTAATGCGCAGGATGGGGGCAGATCTCTGCATTTAATGCAAGAGATTTGATTATATCTCCAAAAGCCGTAATTTTGGCTAAAACGTCCACATCATCACTTTGGCACATTACGCCATCGGGCTATTCTCAGCTATGAGAGCACGCTGTACGCTATCTCCTTGGAATATGCCAACTCAGGCCATATTTGCATTGGTGTGTATTAAAGCTATCCGGTCCAGAAAGGAGGATCAGCTAGCTTCTACTCCCACTCGGCTTCTATGCCTACTCGGCTTCTATGCCGATTTGATAACTCTTTGGCTTCTAGGCCATAGTGACAGTTATTGGCTTTAACCTTTTCTACGCGAGGGATAACTACCTACGTGGCTTTTATGCCGTAATCTTCGCAGCAGTTATACGCATTGTCTCTTAATTGGACACGCGTCACACGCTCATTCAAAAGATCATCTATACGTGGGCAACGGTTATTATACCCGTCGTGTAAAAGGGTGCTATACTTTCCACTACCCGGCTTCTACGCCGACTGAGTGGTCACTGTCACTAAAACTCTATAAATAGAGACCTCTATCAACAGAGGTCCAAGGTCGAAAAAATCCCAAGGTTGAAAATTGGTCGCAGATTTAAGGGGGAGAAAAACAGGGTCAGAGAGAGAAGAATCCAGAGCTCAGGCAAAGAGTAGTGATCGACGACTTTGGCATCGAGCATCCACTCTCTTTCGCAACCTCTGAAGCTGCTTTCTGTCTTCTACGGCACTTCTTCATCATCGTGTGGTCCAAGGGACAAAGTGATCGACTGCAAATCAGACTCCTATAGCAATATTTACCCAGATTAAAAAATTATACTCGACATCCTCGTATAGGATTAATTGTACAATCTTGTTTGTAAACCAAAGAGCGGGTTTCGTATAAACCTTGTCTTATTTCTTTCATTTATTATCAAACACCCATCATCTGCTGAAAGAGTGCAAATATCTGTATCTGATCGACTGCGGGTGGTAGGATTGGAAGATCCCCTAAAACTGTCGGCGCTGCCCTCTGTACCGGAGATGGAGCATCCCCAAAAGCTGCTGTAGAAACGCCCGCCTGGGTCGGTAAAACGGACCTCCGGAATGTAGCTGCTGGAATATTGTCTGTTTGTGCTGCCCTCATAGGCGACGTAGTGACCGACCATGCTGATATTGCGCCTGAGTGCTGGGAACGCGTCTTCAGCGGCATCCTCTAAAGATAGATTGAAATAAAGGAATCAATATTGAGTAAGATACGATCTCATCAAAGAAGGACAAAATTATTCAAAGTAAAGAAAATATTCAATAGATAAGGATAGCAAATAAATATTTGGAATTATTACCTAGTTGTGATTGAGTATACTCTCAGTCTATATCCTATATCCTAAAGCAGGATCGTAGTAGTACTCTAGGTTAGCACTACTACGATCTCTCTAAATGTGACCCTTGGACCTGCATAGGCCACCACTAAAAACGTGTCATGACCCGCACCTAGAATAAGTGCACGAGTAGTGAGCAACACCCAGCCTACACTTCGCTGGGCCTGCACTACTACTCACTCCTTCGATGTCCTTCGGCCTATTGGAGCCAAGCTCCAAATCATCCTTCGTCCGTTGTGCCTGTCTCAGAATTTCCTCAAAAGTAGCGGTATGGCCTCTATTAGTATGGGACTTAATCTCACTGTTCAGTCCCTTTCTGAACTTCCTAGCCTTGGCCCGAGGATTCTGCCCCTCAATAAATCATCCCAATTGGCAATACTCTGCCGCATACTTGTCCACTGTCAAGTTCCCCTGGACAACGTTTTGGAATTGACTCTCCAAAGTACTCTGAACCACATCCGAAAAGAACTTCTCCTTGAAAAGCTTTTTGAAAGCTTCCCAAGTAAGTTCCGATGTCGATATTCTGGGGTCTGTCTTGAACCATGTCAGCGCAATATCAAATATCATACTACCCGTCGCCTCCACCTACAAACTCTCAGGAATCTGTGCCAATCGCAGGTCCCTCTTAATATCCTCTATTCAGTCGTCTGCGTACAAGATTCCCTCGGTACCCTTAAAGTCCTTAGGCCCCATCCTCTTAAAGTCAATGATAGTCCCTGGCCTCGGCTATTGTAGATAAGGCTGAGACGGTGTCGTCTGTGGCTGGACTAAGATGACTCTTTCGACTACGGTGAGCGTAATCTGGGGAGCTTCTTAATGCCCTACCTTATAACCTATGACTGACACTATTGTGCCTCCATCATATGCTGAAAGAGCGCAAATATCTGCATCTGATTGACTGCGGGTGGCAAAAATAGAAGATCCCCTAAAATTGTCGGTGTTGTCCTTTGTACCGGAGGTGGAGCACCCCCGAAAGCTGCTGCTGAAATGCCTACCTGGATTGGTAAAGTAGACCTCTGGAATATAGTTGCTGGAACAGTATCTACTGATGATGCCCTAATAGGCGACGAAGTAACTGACCTCGCTGACATTGCGCCTGAGCGTTAGAAACGCGTCTTCGGCGGCATTCTGAAGGTAGATTCAAAATAAGGAATCAATATTGAGAAAGATACGATATCATCAAAGAAGGACAAAATTTTTCAAGGAAAGCAATATTCAGAACAATAAAGATGGCAAATTTAATTAGGTTGGAATTATTTCTTAGTTGTGATTGAGTATACTCTCTCATCCTAGTATCCTATATCCTATCATATCGCAGGCTCGCATTAGTACAACTAATGCGTTATACTACCACGACATCGTACTATTGCTAAGCCTGACCTGCATGGGCCACCACAAAAATGTGTCACAACCGCACCCGATATAGGGGCACGAGTATGCGGGTACGTCCAGTCTACGCCACAGCATCGGTAGTAGAACGCTCTCTCGGTCTTCTATACTATCTAACATCTCACACAATATATCTAATACCTGTCATGCCATCTCAACTCCAAATGGAGGAGCAATATGATGATATAATAAAGGGTAGTCAATAGTCAATTATACATAAAAAATAAAGGAAGATGTAAGCACGATATGGAATAGAAGAAAAAGAAATACAAGTCTCAATATATCACAGGTCCAACTCAACATCTAAACACAACTCAAGATCTCAAAATAATAGTACAATCCAAAGTCTAACTAGAAACAACTACTACATAATATGAAAATCTAAATGGCCTCGTTATCTTGCACTACATCCTTAGGTGACACTTTATCTGCTAGCCCATAGTAAGTGGGATACATCCTCACTAACCAGTCATCTAAAAAATATATTCAGTCAGGATTGTAGCGAAGTACAACCCAATAGCAGTTCCAATTAAATTGATAATGACTACAAACAAAAATAGAGAATATTACAAGATGTGAAACAATAAAAATATCATACTATGGTAGGAGGAACAGGTAAACAAGAGCAATATGGTATACACTGATCATAATAAAATAGAACAAAATAATGACATAGAATATGTGAAGAACTGTAACTATACTAAGTGATTAAAATACTAGTTAGATATGTGATCGGCTTGGGTTGAACATTGTCTACTTAAATGTTGGATAAATATTATTTATTTAAATATTGAACATTGTCTAGGCTTTGATCACATATCTAGCTAACACTTCCCCTTTTCCCGATTAGTATAATAGATCCAACCATGACACGTTACGATGCAAGATACTCAAGGCATTGTAAACATTAAACCTTGAGCATTGAACATTGTCTAATATTAAACATTGCTTATTAACCAGTTGAGAATATGAGGAACAATAAAACAATAAATAACATCTCATGACTGAAGATTCATGTGTATACTAGTCCGTGTACCAATGTGTTAGAAATCAAGTAATATATTTCTAAATACTTGCATTATAGTAATTATCAAATAATAAAAACTATCAGAGAATGTACTCACCTGAGATCCAGAGCAATGAATATCGAGTCAGTCTGAACTGGAGTCCAAGTGACCTAGATATATAAGTTATCATGTTAAAAGATGTTTCTGAATCATGAATAAGTCTAAAATAGGTTAAACCATGTTTCTAGGTCAAATCTAGTCAAACTAGGTCAATCTAGGTCCACACCTTATTCTAGGTTCAAACTACCTATTGAGTTGACTTTTATAGTCAAATTGGTCAATATTAGTCAATACTTGGTCAAACCTAGGTTTCTAGGTTGTACTAAGGTATATCAGTCAATACTAGTCTTATACTAGTATTACTACTAACTAAGTTAATAGTAAGTATACTACATATTATATACAACCCATATACTTGGTATCAAATTAATACCCTAACTAATAATAACATACTACCCCAAAAATTTACCCAATTATAATACCTAGTCCTATCTCAATATCTTGATATCCAAGCATTACCTACACCCATGTATCTTGGATACACTGATACACTATCCCATGATACTCTAACCTACATATAATCTATTATCTTAACTGATACTAAAATACCCTATAATTCACTAGACACACATGGTACACTAACTACCACATACATTAACATCAACTCATCACTACATACATGTTCTCACCTCACACACCATCTGGAAATACCTCACCTGCACTGTCAGTGCAACCCCAAGCCTGTAACACATACCTATCTACTAAAATATTATATGTACACTGTCCTCCTATTGTAATACCTCACTCACACATATACTAACTGACATTGCACCTAGTTACTCTACGCCCTCAATTGTGTATATCACAAATACTTCCCCCACACTAATACTTAACTACTGATACTCATGGATACCCCCAAATACCCATACTTAATATCAGTACTTAGACTCCAAAACCCAACATCAATATCACCTGCACCTACCCAAACCAACTCATGTATCCTGGGATATAGGGTATACACCTCTGCACATCATTGATACTCATTCTCCGCACTAGTCTATACAATTACCATAACCCAACTATACTTTACACCTAACTGTGCATTATCACAGAGCAGTGCACCCCCATTCTAGCAGCTGCTCTATATGAGCTTGTTGACTCCAAACACAGCATGTACTGTTGTATTACATCTCAACACAGATCCACCTTCCTCATCTAACTGTAGATGCACCTCCCTTCTCATATTCCCTCACTGTTACTCTCACAACCAATGCTAACCCCTAACACCTCTCTCCTTCTTGATCACTGAACTCAAGCTCTCCATAACTGTGTGAATTGTAGCACAGAACCCCCACTGTGATGCTACTTCTACTACCCGACCCCCTCACTACAACCTTCCCAATACTTGCAGACCCTACAAGGCTCAACCCTCTGATGTACTTTCAGAGCAACATCTCCACTGCTCGAACCCTCACAACATCTGAAACCTCTCCCTCTCTAACAGGCATTCCACTTCCTACTGCTATTTGCCAACCCCCCACTAACCTGAATACCCTTACAACTAGCATATGCCCAACCCATGCATTGCAATCTCTTCTAATGTATCATGTATTTATATATATATATAGAGAGAGAGAGAGATATAGGTAGATAGATAGATAATATAACTCTATACACCCACAACCAAGTACCTTGAACTCGAACCCACTGATACACTTGGTATTAGTCCCTCCTTACGCCCTCACTAGCAACTGAGCCTACCACATACTAAAACCTGATCCTCCATGGCCTGCACAGCAACATTACACCCTTAACCAAAACTAAAAGTTTCCCTCTTAGTGCACTGGAAATTGATGTACCCAGTGCACCCTACATTGATACAAGCTGCTATTAACCCGATCTCCAACCCCTTACAAACTTGTCTGCATCTAAACAACTTGAGCACAGACCCATAACCCCTCACAACCTCTTCTAGTATACTCCAGAACTAAATACACTCAAACTAGCACCAAATATTATCATATATACACAAGTACATACACATGCACCATACTTCAAAACCCTCACCAATGTACTGATACCAGGTTCCGCTCACACTAAACACAACACACCCAATAGCACTTATCACTGAATACTGTGTTGAACCATGTGCAGACCTTGCTGCCTTATGCCAAGACCACTTTTCTCTTACATTAATAAACTGATACTCATGCCTGATACTCTAAGCACTAGGATACATCCCATTGGTGGGTACACTCAGTCACCCCCTCTGTTGCAATGTATGATCTACACAAGGGATTATCACTAATGCACTATATTCCTCTATATAAACTGCTTCTCATCATACCCTCAATCTCACTAAAGCCTCACCTAGTAAAGACTTCCCTCCACTCACACCAAAGCCCAAGATCTCAGGACTGCAAACACAACACACAACAGTGACTGAACACAACTCCCCCTCTCCTTTCACACATACGCACACTAGCTACACAGGTGCACCTATAATATATATAACATTACACAAATGTACATGTATACTAGTGACAAATAAACAAACACTCATGGTGCAAATGGAAGAATATACTCATTCACCTTTCCAAATTACCCCAAATTCAATATAAATATTTATAATATACTAATATTAGTCAAAATAGAATCAATAATAGCTATTGGAACTAATTACAAAAGAAATTATAGAGAATTTCTCAAACACACACAAAATAGTTTTCGTATCACACGGTATCGCAAAATACCGTGATACTGCCTATACGTATCCATTTGTGGATATATATATCTAGTCCCATAATCTCGATCTAAGTCTAATTAGATCTAATTAGTCTCATGACATACACTTGATGTATCAATCTCGTAATTCCCCAAAATTGACACAAAACTTCTATGTAGAATACACAATATACTACCAAATAGCCTAAAAGTTATTCCTATAGGTAGTCCTATGCCATGGGTCATTCATAATGGTCAAATGCATGATTAAGAGGCTATAATAAGAAAAAAATTCAGGAATTACCAATTGGGAGATAGATTTCCAATAAAAATACAATTGGACACGATCCAGACACGATCTCTTCACCAATACTCTTCCTCCTTGTGCTCTTTGCTTCTCCAAGCTCCAATGCTCCTTGAGTGATAAGAATAATAGGGAATGGAATGAATTTGGGAAGAATTGATGGAGGAATTGTGTAGAAAATTAATGGAGGAAAAATGAAAAATTAGGGATCTAGAATTTGAGATGTAGAATGAATGAGCAAATGAGAGGAGAGAGAGATGAGACCCTCTATATGTGGTCGACCCCTCATTACCCCCTTTCCAAGCAATTTACAATGACAACTATGCCCTTAAATGCTAATATGAGGAATAATTAAGAAAGGGTATTGTTGGAAGTCTCTAACTAATTGCAATTAAACTAATTCTCCTTAGTTAATTAGTGGGAATGGGTTCATTGGGCCTAGTCCATGTTGGCTCACTATTTGTCATGACAAGTCTAATTTAGGTCCACTAATATCAAGTCAAATTAAATAGGCTAGTCGACTAACTAAATTAAATGCTATAAGCCTCTAATTAAATATAGCACTCCAATAATTTAATAACTAATACAAGCATCAAATAAATATACATGGCCCACTAATATTAATAGTATATTCCTAAAATTAAATAACTAGGCCAAATTACCAAATTATCCTAGCTGAAAAAGTGAGGGTGACAATTCTACCCACCTTAGAAAAAATTTATCCTCGAAATTAAAGATGATCGTACCCCTCTCTAGGCAAACACAGTCCAAACTAAAATATACAACA
The DNA here is from genome assembly GCA_036927795.1 of Iris macrosiphon. Classification (NCBI taxonomy): domain Eukaryota; kingdom Viridiplantae; phylum Streptophyta; class Magnoliopsida; order Asparagales; family Iridaceae; genus Iris; species Iris macrosiphon. Next base: position 77,715,854 of record JAYESA010000005.1, read on the forward strand.
TATAATTTAAAAGAAATTACTAACTATGGTCTCTGTCCATCATAGTTTTGTAGTCTCCGACAGGGTATACTAACCATATAATAACACACAAGCAGTCTATAAGGCACTAACTAAACACACAAATAACAGATGGAAAGGAAAGGAACAGAATAAGACAAAACAAGCTAACCTATCACCTGAAGTGTCATCCTCTCCAACTGCCATCACAAATGCCCCGCCATGTTGGGGTGGCTCCCTATGCGGTTGGTGAGCAGTCTGCGATGCCACAGATGGCCTAACTCTACCTCACTGACTGCGATTTTGTCCATACGGGTTATTGGAATACTCCTTCACCTGATGGTCAGGGGAACCACAATACAAGCATAGTCTGAGCCTCTTCCAATTGTTCTTTCAATCATGCCCATGCCTTCCTTAACTAATATCCCATTGTCTGATACCTAATGTACACTAACTTTCGATAATGCTAACTGATACTGATGTTCTACTTAATTTAGCCCTTCAGTCACACACCAAGTATAACCATAAATGAGATACTCCTTCAACCAATATACCCATTGTTCAGATACTTACCTGTACCTTTAACCTGTATCAGTCTTCTTATTTCTAACTGAATGCTTGATGCCCCCAATTGCCAGATCTTAACAGGCCTTTATCCAAGCCTAGGTGTTCCCCCTTGCACACATTAGTTTTTCATACCTTTACATTAATGTGCTATCAAACAGAGGTCTGATCTCCTATACCCGAAACCCCTCACAACTGAACATCAACTCTCTCACTCACTGGCCGATAACACACACACACACCAACAGTCACTTGTACAAAGGCACTGATACTCTAGTTCCCATGATACAAGTATATCAATACACTCTCACATATCTCCTATTGACTGCTTGCTCATGTTGCTGCTGTAATTACTATTTTTGCTGCTCCTAGCTGCTGTTGCAATTGATGTTTCTGCTGCTCCTAGCTGCTGCATACTGCCTATATGCAGTGTACAAATATGCATTGCTACTACTACTACCACCTAGATGCAAACTGCTATCCTTGCTCACCCCTTCCCCTTACTGCTTGACACCCACACCTACACACAAGAACTAAGTTCCCCTCGAATTCACCACCACTAATACACTGATGCACAATAGGATACACAAACCCCTGTTGCTTAATTGCTCACCATGTACTTCTTGTACTTCACCCATATCTACACAGAGAGAACTAAGTTTCCCTCGAGTTCACCACCACAGATGAACACATCCACTCCTCACTGACTCACATGCACACACACAATCAGTCATACACTGACACTGACCTATCAATACACACACCAATATATATATATATATATATGTATATATATATATATATATATGTATATATATATATATATATGTATATATATATATATATATGTATATGTATATATATATATATATATGTATATATATATATATATATGTATATATATATATATATATATATATATATATATATATATATAATACACCAATACAAATACTTAATAGTATATACTTATGATTTTATGATACATTAGAGGCCTATTGTCAAACACTAGGTGTGTAAGTCTTCTACACTTATGATACACACTCAATTGGAACACTAAAACCCAAATTCTCCATAATTAATCAATCCTACACATATATAACATCTATACATGACCAATGTAACTTGTTACAATAAAAATTAAAGAGAATTATGCAAAAACACCAAAATTGTGCCCCGTGTCGCACCGTATCATAAAATACCTTGATACGGCCTACACGTATCCATTTATGGATATGTACCTAGTCCCATAACCTCGATATAAGTCTAATTAGATCTAATTGGTCTCATGATACAGAATTGATGTGTTAAATTCGTAATTTTCCTAACATGCACACAAAATACTATATAGAACTCACAATATATAGCCCAAATAACCTAGAATATGTTCCTATAAATAATGTTATGCCATGGGGTCATCTCTAATGGTCAAATAAATGATTAAGAAGCTATAATAAGAGAGAAATTTAGGAATTACCAATTGGAAGATGGATTCCCCAATTGGACATGATCCGGACACGATCTATAGCTCCAAAGCTCCTCCCCTTTGTTCTTTTTGCTTCTCCAAGCTCCAAGGCTTAAAGAATAATGAATTTGAGAAAGAAATTAGGGTAAATTATGTAGAAAATTAATGTAGAAAAAATAAAAAATTGGGGATCTAGAATTTGGAAGAAAAATACAATAAAAATGAGGAGAGGGAGAGGAGAACCCCCTTCTAATAGTGGCCGGCCTCTTTTTCCCTTCCCCAAGCAAAATTAAATCTCCAAGTTACCCCTATATAGTAAATCATGAGGAATAATTAAGGGTGGGTATTTTTGTAAGTCTCTAACTAATTTAATTTAAAATAATCTCCTTAAATTAATTAGTGGAAATGACTAATGGGCTTGGGTTCAAGTTGGGCGCACTAATTGTCAGACAAGTCTAAATGGGTCCATATATGTCAAGTCTAAATATTAGGCTAGTCTCTCTAACTAAAATAAATAACACAAGTCTCTTAACTAAATAATTAATATAAGACACAAATAATAAATAGCTCAACATAATTAAAAAATTTATACAATCATCACACTAATATTCAATATTATATTCCTAAAATAAAATACCCATGTCAAATTACCAAACTATCCCTAGCTGAAAAAAGTGAGGGTGACAACATCAAAGTGTATCGTATCAAAAGGAGCTAAACTTCTATTTCCAGAACTCACATAAGAGCTTCTGGTATATTTTCCAAACTCACAAGCATCACAAACCGACTTTTGTTTATTAGCCTTTTGATACATAGATGGATACATTCGACTCAGTAGACTGAATAAAGAGTGTCCCATGCACTGATGTTGAAGTAATAATTTTTCTTCCATAATTCTTCGTGGCTCTTCCGGTTATGCTTCTTCCACCAGTGATGCCAGTACTGCGTCCAGTCCACCACTGTCAAAGTACCACAGCCCCTTATGACAAGTGCCAGTCCCCAACCGTCTTACTGTTCCCTTCTCCTAAAAAATTACCTTAGGAATGTCAAAGAAAACAACACAATTAAGTTGAAGAACAATAGCACTAATGGACAAAATATTAACAGGAAAAGATAAATCATGCAAGACATGAGTATGGGTCATGGAAGGAGTGCATTCAACTGTGCCTTTACCCACAATGGGTCTAGCAGTACCATCAGGAGTCTGAATACTTTTAGGCGTTGTCAGGTGAGTGTAATCTTGGAACTCATTATGGGAACCCGTGACATGGTGGGATACCCCAGAGTCAATTATCTAATATGATCCGTGGATAGATGCAAGGGCATAAGCAGGTATACATGTGCTTGTATGGGCATACTAGGTGATGTTACCCCCAGAGTTGGTTGGAGTCGATGCCCCAGAGTTGTTGGTTCGACTGACGTTGTTTCCAAGATTCATGCTTCTCTACATCTCTAGCATTTCCCTCCCACTAGGGGTCATATCAAATGACTGACTCTCACTTCCTTCTTCTGCTAGGTTTTCCTTATGCCCTCCAGAGTGATTACCTTTACCACCGGCATAGCCTTCTCTGCTACCCCTACGCTCTCCATGGCTGCATCAACGGCCGCTGGACAGGCCTATCAGAGGTTTCGTACATAAACTGATGAAGTGTCCAGGGTCTCCATAGTTTAGAACCCTCCCCCTCCGGAAGGATTTGGGTTAAAAACTGCTAGAGCTAATTTTTCCCCTGGAGAGCTAGTGGTGCTAGACATCAGCTTCAGTCGTGCTTCTTCTTGTGCCATAGCAGCTATGTGTAACCACCACTTTCCTGGAGAGGGGTATTTTTATCTTTTCTTATTTTTAGTAATAATGTTAATAATGGTATTTCATAATTATTATATTTAGTGGTATTTTATTTTATAATATTTAGTATTGTTACATATGCTTGTGTATGTGATATAGTTGTATGGTTAGATGTTGACCTTTAGTTAGACTAGTTGTTAGTGAACTATTGGACCCAACTAGACTTACCATGGTACAATTAGTGCACTCAATTTGTTAGTCTTAGTTAACCCATTTAATTTAGTGAGAATGGTTAGTAAACCATTCCTTTAATTGTTAGAAATCAATCTTTAATTTAACCCTTTCCTTTATAAAACCTTCATGACTAATTATGAGGGCTTATTGGGCATTTTATATTGAATTAGGGTTAGGAATAGTGGCTGGTCATATTCCTTTATAAACCCCTCTCTTGATTCATTTGGAAGCCTCCATCAAACCCTAATTAGCCTCATCTCATTTCTCTCTCCATTTGAGAAGAAGTCCCAACCTTTTTTATTCTAAAATTGATTCCCAACCCTTTATTTTGTCATCTTAAGGAGGCTAGAGCTTGGATTAACAAGGAGAAAGTATTGGAAGAAGAGAAGCTTGAAGGAGGTGTCCATTCTTGAGGATTATATCTACTAGTGCCTTTGTATTGGAAATCCATCTTCCAATAGGTAAAATCTAAGATTAATCCTTGTTTTTACATTTAAAAAGTGTAATTAGTCATTTAGAATCCTTTATATTTAAATAGTATAATTAGTCATTTAGAATCCACTATTGTATTAGGGCTACCCATGGGGAGAAGCTTGAGCTTTATTGGACCCATTTGGAGGCTTTTACATAGGGTTTTGTGTCAATTTTGGAGAAAATTCAAGATTGGCACACCAAGTATTTGTCATTAGGATAGATAGGTCAAATTAGACTTGTTAGAGTATTGTGAGACTAGCTACATGTCCATAATTGGATACGAGTAGGCCGTATCACAAGATTTTGTGATACGGGATAATTTGGGGTTTTTTCTTCGACACGGGTGCCACACACATGCCATATTGTTCCATGACACTTGAAATGGCTTGCTAACACAGTTTAGATTCTATTCTTTATTTAGAACTTGTGGGTAGGCTTTGGGTTGATTTTGGATAGGTTTGGGGTGCGTATCATGAGCATTTCCTAGCGTATCGATTAGGTGCACCCCAAGTGTTTGTGAGAATGCCAATTGGCCATTTTGACTTAATATTCAGTTGCCCTTGGATATACTTGTGTATATTTATTCTAGTTAGTTATATATATGATTATAAGAGTATATATATATATATATATATATATATATATATATATATATATATATATATATATATTGGTTGGGAATGTATGTGTGTGTGTGTGTGTGCGTGTGTGTATTTTGTATATATATAGGTATATGAGGGGGAGAGTCGGGTAATAAGCAACAACAATCAGCAATAAGCAACAAGCAGCAGCTGCAAGAAGCAGCAGTAGGCAGCACCATCAGCTTGCTAACAAGCAAGCATTAGCAGTAGCAGTAGCTGCTTTAGGCAGCTAGCAATATATGAGAGTAAGGTATTTGAGTTGGGTTGCATTGTGATATCTTTAAGGAATTAGCAAGGAGGTTAAGATAATGAGAAGTCCATAATGTCTTGGGAATTTACAGTAGGTAGTATTAGCTCCTGACTTAGGGAGAGCTTCACTAGAAGTAGATAGGCTCATGAGGAGGCAAGGTGCAGACATAGTGGAAGGGTGGAGATGGGTTGACAGTAAGGTAAGCATGTTATATCTTAGTGTGTTCATATGTTAGATTGGTTGGTTAATTAGTTAAGTTAGTTATAAGTTATTGTGATTAGTAGTCAGTTGTTAACTAGTATTAAGTTAGTTAGCTATATATATAGTGTTAGCTTTTGTTAAGTTATTTAACTATTAGTATGTTAGAATGGTTTGAGAAGTTAGTTAATTGTTGTATTAGTTGTTATATGTAAATGTTAGATGTTATGTTAGTTAGTAGGTTAGTTGATAACTTAAGTTATTATTAGTTAGTTAACATGTTAACTAGTATGAGTTAATGTTAGTATGAGTTGTATATATATAGATTGGTAGATATGTTAGTGTTAAATTTAGATGTTAAGTTAGATATACATGTTTGTTAGTTATATATGAGTTAGTATATATATGTTGGTCTATATATACACTAGTTAGTAGATATTAGTTGAGTTAATATTAGTTCTAGTTACCATAAGTTACACAAGATAATGATAAGGTAATAACTTTACCTCTAGGTATTGTTAGTGAGTATCAAGAGGGTACCTAGGTTGTGGTACCAAGATGGCTCAAAGCCAAGGTATTCATATAGAGTTAGTATTAACTAGGGTAACTAGTATATAATGTATATTGTGTATCTTGTGATACTATAAATCTATGATACTTTAGTATCCTAATATAGCTAGTATGGCCTAGATAAGTAGTCTATGGACTCAATAACCTAAAGGTGGACTCATACAACCTAGAAATAGATAGTTTGACAAGTTTGACTAGTTTGAATTAAGGTTGACCTAGTTTGACCTAGTTTGACCTAGAAATGACCTAGAAAATTATATTAGTGCATTTTTACTCATTTCTTATTTATTACACCAAGTAACATTGGAAATTCATAATTGGTCTTTGTGATACCAGTTTGGACTTTGAGATGCATCATTTGCTCAGGACCACAGACGAGTACATTCTCTGACAGTTTCCTTACTTGATAGTTATTATAATGCATGTATTTAGTGATATCATATTTGATTCCTGAAACGATTATTACACAGACTGGTATATAGTGGATCCCTGTCATGAGATATTACTCTATCATGATTACCTTGTCTATTACCATCTTGTATCTGTCTACGTATTTTTTCCACATTATTGTTCATTGCCTATTATATCTGCTTATTTATTTTCATTTCTTATTCTGTTATGATATTGTATATTTATCTCATCATGTAGTTTAATGCTATTTAAAGTATTATTGTTTCTACCATGTATTGGAAATGCTGTTAGGGTTGTACTCATTCCTTCCTAACTGGATATATTTTTCAGATGATTGGCTAGAGGCGATGTATCCCACCTATTACGGGCCACAGGATGGTGAGACCATAGAGCATGTTAAGTAGTACCTTCAGTTGGAGAATTTTATATTATTCTTTGTAATATTATATTGCTCTAGTTATTAGACTTTATGGCATATACTATATTTGAGATTCTATGTTGAGATTAGATTTTGAGACTTAGTCTTGTGATGTATGGCAACTCTTGTTCTCTTCTTCTATTTTATATCGTGCCTTTTATCTTCCGTTAGTTGTTATTATGATTGAGTATTGATTACCAATTATTATATGGCATATTATCCTCCAATTGGAGTTGAGATAGCATGACAGGTACCTTATACATATGGTGTGAGATGTTTAGATAGTATTGTTGACCTAGACAGCATTCTACCGTCGATAATGCGGCGTAGGCTGGACATAGACACGTGCTCGTGCCGCTACACCGGGTGTGGGTTATGACACATTTTTGTGGTAGCTCATGCAGGTCAGGCTTCGCAACTAGTACAATATCATGGTAGTACAGCGGCTTAGTTGTACTACTGCAAGCCTGTAATAGTATATAGAATATAGGATGAGAGAATACTCAATCCCAAGTTAGGATTCCTTGAGAGATTCCTGGGATAACCCTTGAGAATCTCACTTTAAACTCTATTTTGAAATCTGTTTCCACTTGTTTTTGTTTACTCTCACTAGATTATTGTTCAATTTGATGTTCGTTGTTGACTTTGATTCTTGTATCTAGATGAGTTTTATGGCCTAAATTAAGGTATAATCTGATGACATATTTTGATGAGGATAGTGAACCGTCTGCCTTGGTTATGGAGCCTAGAGTTTATCGCAGTCATACTAGCTGGCATGGCAAAAACATAGAGCATGATTTTGGATATACTTTTCTTGGTTATAGAATTTAGAGTTTTCGCAGCCAAGCTAGCGGTAGGGCAAAAATTTTAGATACCATAATTCTAGAGGTGTATACCTTAGATATAGGCTCTATCGTATATCACAGTTTTGCTTACTAGCTGGCGAGGATTTTGAGTAACATGATTTTGGATATACGGGTATGATTATCAGATTATATCTTAAATTAGTTCTTAATATATCGTCTATATCATTCAATCTTGTTATCATCGAGTTTTATTTCATCACCCTATTAGCTCAGGATGGAGATATATTTAGTGTCTCTAGTTCAGTTCCTTGTAGAGTTTTATCTTCATTAGTTCCTAAGGCAGCTTTTTTGGATAGTGCAGTAGTTTGCTAACTTGCAAGGTAGGTTGGAGTTTAGTTGAGTATTAGTATTGTTTGTTAGGAGCATAGCTAGTGATCCTAAGAGTGACTCCTAGTTGGATAGGTGAGCATCATATATCAGTATATAAGTCTAGAAGTAATTCATAGTATAGTATCATTTGTAACCATAATTCTAAGACAAGTGTTAGAGTATAGTTAGATTTGGCATCTTAGAATGTTAGTATTGTATTCTAAGTAGTATGAGTAGTGGGTAAGTGTGCTCAAGACCTAGATCTATAGTGTATCACCAATACTAGAAGTGGTAACCCTTTATATTAAGTATTGTGGCTATGTTGATGCTTAATGAATAAGTGGTGTAGGTATCAGATATAGGTAAGAGTTTCAGCTAGGCCACTTGTGGCACATCAAATTTTCTTGCACCAGTAGAGGAATACATCCTAGCTGGACAGGGCTTTGGCATTGACGGTCGAGGAGGCCGATGCTACAGGTGATGGGTTAGCATATTTTGTTCTATTTCTTTCCTTCCTTTCCTTCATTTCCATCTATTGTTTGTGTACTTCATTAGTACCTTCTAGCTCGCTATGGTGCTATATTATAGTTAGTACATCCTAATTAAGACTGCAAATCATGACAAGACCATAACCATGCATGCTATGTTCTTTTCATAAGATTGTATATTGTATGATTTTATATAGGGTTTTCTTGGACCATGATTGCTGGGGGTTTGACCTAGAAGGAGTACGACCACCCTTAAATTTTGAGGACGACATTTTTCTAAGGGAATATGATTGTAACCACCATTTTTCGGATAGGGGTATTTTTGTCTTTTCCTATTTTTAGTAATATTGTTAATAATGGTATTTCATAATTATTATATTAAGTGGTATTTTATTTTATAATATTTAGTATTGTTACATATGGTTGGTATGTGATATAGTTGTATGGTTAGATGTCGACCTTTAGTTAGACTATTTGTTAGTGAACCATTGGACCCAACTAGACTTGTCATGACCCAATTAGTGCACCCAATTAGTTAGTCTTTGTTGACTCATTTAATTTAGTGAGAATGGTTAATAAACCCTTTCTTTAATTATTAGAACCTATCTTTAATTAAACCCTTTCCTTTATTAAACCTTCATAACTAATTGTGAGGGCTTATTGGGTATTTTATATTGTATTAGGGTTAGGAATAGTGGTTGGTCATATTCCTTTATAAACCCCTCTCTTGATTCATTTGGAAGCCTCCATCAAACCCTAATTAGCCTTCACTCATTTCTCTCTCCATTTGAGAAGAAGCGCCAACCTCTTCCATTCCCAAATTGATTTCCAACCCTTTCTTTTGTCATCTCAAGGAGGATAGAGCTTGGATTAGCAAGGATGAAGCATTGGAAGGAGAGAAGCTTGAAGGAGGTGTCCATTCTTAAGGATTGTGTCCACTAGTGCCTTTGCATTAGAAATCCATCTTCCAATAGGTAAAATATAAGATTAACCCTTGTATTTGTATCTAAATAGTGTAATTAGTCATTTAGAATCCACCCTTACATTAGGGCTACAAATGGGGAGAAGCTTGAGATTCATTGGACCCATTTGGAGACTTTTACATAGGGTTTTGTGTCAATTTTGGAAAAAATCCGAGATTGGCACACAAAGTATTTGTCATTAGGATAGATAGGTCTAATTAGACTTGTTAGAGTATTGTGAGACTAGCTACATTTCTACAATTGGATACGAGCAGGCCATATCATAAGGTTTTGTGATACGGGGTGATTTGGGAGTTTTTCTTCGACACGGGTGCCACACACATGTCATATTATGCTATGACATTTCGAATGGCTTGTTAAGACTTAGATTAGATTATATTCCTTATTTAGAACTTGTGGGTAGGCTTTGGGTTAATTTTGGATAGGTTTGGGGTGCGTATCATGAGCGTATCCGAGCGTATCAATTGGGTGTACCCTAAGTGTTTGTGAGAATGCCAATAGGCCATTTTGACTTAATATTCAGTTGTACTTGGATATACCTGTGCATATTTATTCTAGTTAGTTATATATATGATTATAAGAGTGTATTTATATACATATACATATATTGGCTAGGAGTGTGTGTGTGTGTGTGTGTGTGTTTTGTATGTGTATAGGCATATGAGGGAGGAGTCGGGCAATAAGCATCAGTAATCAGAAATAAGTAGCAATAAGCAGCAGCAATCAGCAATAAGCAGCAATAAGTTACAGCAAACAGCAGCAGCTATTGCATAAGCAGGAGCAATCAGCAGCAGCTGCTGCATAAGCAGCAACAATCAGCAATAAGCAGTAGCGCAGCTGCATAAGCAACAGCAATCAACAATAAGCAGCAGCAAACAACAACAGCTACTGCATAAGCATCAGCAATTAGCAGCAGCAGCTGCTGCAAGAAGCAGCAGCAGGCAACACCTTCAACTTGCAATAGCAAGCAAACAACAGCAGTAGCTTCTTTAGGCAGCTAGCAATATATGAGAGTCAGGTATTTAAGTTGGGTTGCATTGTGATATCTTCAAGGCATTAGCAATGAGGTTAAGGTAATGAGAAGTCCAGAATATTTTGGGAATTTATAGTAGGTAGTATTATCTCCTGACCTGGGGAGAGCTTCACTAGAAGCAGATAGGCTCATGAGCTCGAATTCAGTAAGGAGGCAAGGTGCAGACATAGTGAAAGGGTGAAGATGAGTTGACAGTAAGGTAAGCATATTAGATGTTAGTGTATTCATATGTTAGATTGGTTGGTTAATAAGTTAAGTTAGTTATGAGTTATTATGATTAGTAGTTAGTTGTTAACTAGTGTTAAGTTAGTTAGCTCTATATATATATATATATATATATATATATATATATATATATATATATATATATATAGTGTTAGCTTTTGTTAAGTTATTTAACTATTAGTATGTTAGAATGGTTTGAGAAGTTAGTTAATGGTTGTATTAGTTGTTATATGTAAATGCTATATGTTATGATAGTTAGTAGGTCAGTTGATAACTTAAGTTATTGTTAGTTAGTTAACATGTTAGCTAGTATGAGTTAATGTTAGCATGTGTTGTATATATATAGATTGGTAGATATGTTAGTGTTGAAGTTAGATGTTAAGTTAGATATACATGTTAGTTAGTTATATATGAGTTAGGTTATATATGTTGGTCCATATATACACTAGTTAGTAGATATTAGTTGAGTTAATATTAGTTCTAGTTAACATGAGTTACACAAGATAATGAATAGGTAATGACTTTACCTCTGGGTATTGTTAGTGAGTATCAAGAGGGTACCTAGGTTGTGATACCAAGATGGCTCAAAGCCAAGGTATTCATATAGAGTTAGTATTAACTAGGGTAACTAGTATATAATGTATATGATGTATCTTGTGATACTATAAAGCTATGATACTTTAGTATCCTAATATAGCTAGTATGGCTTAGATAAGTAGTGTATGGACTCAATAACCTAGAGGTGGACTCATACAACCTAGAAATAGCTAGTTTGACTAGTTGACTATTTTGAATTAAGGTTGACCTAGTTTGACCTAGAAATGGCCTAGAAAATCATATTAGTGCAGTTTTGCTTATGTCTCATTCATTACACCAACTAACATTAAAAATTTATAATAGGTCTTTGTGACACCAGTTTGGGCTCTGAGACGCATCATTTGCTCAGGACCACAAGCGAGTACATTCTCTGACAATTTTCTTATTTGATAGTTATTATAATACATGTATTTAGTGATATCTTATTTGATTTCTGAAACGATGGTGACATAGACTGATATATAGTAGATCCCCGTCATGAGATGTTACTCAATCGTGATTATGTTGTATATCTCATTGATTATATAGACTGTGATCATTGTGCTCGTATTATAGACCTTGCATCGTGATTATCGTGTCGTGATGTATCGTGACTTAGATCCATCGTACTAGTCGGGACAGGGGAGTGCTAAGTAGATATGTGAACAGCCATTTTTAGATATTGTAGATATCATAGACATTGTATGATAGCTAATCACTTATGTGATTGAGCCGTACCACCGCAGACATTGTTTGATAGCTGATCATACCTTACCAGTATAATTTAGCTGTAATATTATAGACATCGTATAGTATCGTGGATGATTGATCACATATTGAAAGAAGTACTTCAAAGACACAGTCAGTCTAGTTCGGTCTTTCCAGTATTGTTTCACATTATTGTCTATTACCACATTGTATTTGTCTACTTATTTTTTTCCACATTATTGTTTATTGCCTATTGTATTTGCCTTTTTTTCATTGCTTATTCTGCTATGGTATTGTATGTTTATTTCATCATGTAGCTTATTGCTATTTACAGTATTATTGTTTCTACCATGTATTGGAACTGTTATTAGGGTTGTACTCGTTCCTTCCTGAATGAATATATTTTTTAGATGATTGGCTAGAGGTGATGTGTCCTATCTATTATGGGTCACAGAATGGCGAGGCCGTAGAGCATGTTGAGTAGTACAATAATTTGGAGAATTTTAGATTATTCTTTGTGATATTGTATTGCTCTAGTTATTAGACTTTATGGCATGTACCATATTTGAGATTTTGTGTTAAGATTAGATTTTGAGACTTGGTCCTGTGATGTATGACAACTCTTATTCTCTTATTCTATTTCCTATCGTGCCTTTTATCTTCCCTTAGTTGTGATTGATTATTGATTACCAATTATCATATAGGATATTGCCCTCCAATTGGAGTTGAGATAACATGACAGGTACCTTATACATATGGTATGAGATGTTTATATAGTATTGTTGACCTAGACAACATTCTACCACCGATGTTGTATCGTAGGCTGGACGTACCCATGTGCCCGTGCCCCTACACCGGGTGCGGGTCGTGACATTATGGCCTCCTCCAGTGATAGCAACATGGGTTGTGCAAATAGGATATTCCTCCTATGCTCGAATGCTGGGTTGAGTCCCTTCAGGAACTTCACCATTCTCTATCATGAGACATACTCCATGAACTTCTGATAATATTTCACAAATGCTGGTTCCACTTGCTCATCCTCCATGCCAATGGGATCATAATAGTCGAGATCTGACCAATACTTCTTCATCAGGGCAGCATATTCAGAAATGGTGTGATCTTCTAAGTCAACCTTATCAAGTTCATTATGTAGTTGGAAGACCCTTATAGGGTTTCTCATCCCTGAATACATGTCTTTCAGAGTCATCCAAATATCACCAGTACTCTCCATCGTTTCCACGTTGCCCGATACTTGGTCGATCAATGAGGCCGTCAGCCATCCAACTACAACATTGTTGACAATTTTCCACATAAAACTCTCGTAAGGAGTGATCTTCGGGTGCCTTGGTTTGGTCATTCACATAGCCCACCAAGCCCCTTGACTTCAGAGTTCGTATCGCTTGATGCGACCACTTCAAGTAGCTGGAAGTATCTTCCAACTTTACTTCCAGTTTATCCAACTTCCCCATTTTGAATGGGGCAGGATCCATATCTGCATGTGCAACATGAGAGCTAGTCTCGGTCAGCCTCCTGGAAAAGAGGGCGTTCACCAAAGTCTTCATCTCTTCGGCCATCAACTTGCCGTAGATCATCTACATCATCTTCTTATTTACTATTTCCATCATCATGGCGGTAGAGGATCTAGATCATGATCGCCTCTCCACATCTACTACTCCTCCTTCAGCGGCGACGACGTCCTTGAGAGCCACTGCTCATCTCCCGTGTATGGTTGTGACCCGCGACTGCATGGCCTGACGAGAAGAACAAGGACAACAGAGCTTCTAATAAACTTGCAGTTTATCCTCTGTCGGCCCAAAAGTTGTAATCAAGATTTGGAAGCTTCAGCAAATAAGTTTTCCTTCCGGAATCTCGATTCCAACAAAGATGGATGAACAATACCAACAGAGCTTCTGATAAACTTTACAGTCTACCCTATGTCAGCCAAGAAAGTTATAATTGAGACTCAAATGCTTCAGCAAATAAGTTTGCCTTCCAGAATTTTGATCCCAAAAAAGCAGAAGGAGAACAAGGAGGAGAGGGGAGATGAGCGATAGCTGAAAGGGGGCGGCTGTTGGGGAGAGGGTTGGGGGATGAGGCTATTAAAGAGAAGAAGGGGGCTGTAGAGACGGCGGGGGGGGGGGGGGGGGACCTAGTGTTAGGGTTAGGGGAACTTGGCTTTGATACCAAATAGATTTTAGTAGAATACTTGGCTTAATTTTATTGATGGGTGGGGCTACATATATATAGGAGAGGCTAACCCCTCTCTATACTATTCTACTATATGTGGGACTAAACACCCACTAATACTCTCTCTCTCTCTCTCTCTCTCTCTCTATATATATATATATATATATATATATATATATATATATATATATATATATATAACACTCAAACTAGGGGTACACCCACCCACCTAGACTAAGTAGCAAACACTTGGTGTGCACCAAGCCACACATGAGTATCATACCATGATACTCATGCGATACTCTCTCCAAACACCACGATACTCCACCAAACCTCATAGAACACATCCAAAACATCAAAATTAATATGAAAGACATAATATATATCTATTCTAATGTAATATAGAGAATTTGGCCTATTGGTACATAATATACTTAGAGATACCCCACCTACACCTCTGTATCATGGTGTATCATGATACGACCCCTATGTATCCACTTGTGGACACAAATAAACCATCCAACACTCTAATAGTACTTTAAATACTCATTAGAATCTAATGACAAATAATTGGCGGTCACAAATTCGTAATTCTACTAAAATGTCCCTAAAAACCTATGTAACTATTAGAAATGGGCTTCCTATCACCTAGAACTTCTTCATAAGGGAGGTCCTTAGACATAAGTGGGTTCATAAGGGTTCAATACTATAAATTAACCTTAAAGTTGATAGAAAATAGAGGTTATACCTATTGAAAATTGAATCACAATGAAACTCCTTCAAATGGACATGTAGGGAATGAAATAGACACGAACTCCTTAGCAATCTTCCCTCTAATAGTTCTTCTTACAAATCTAAGCTCCTAGGCCTCCATGGAATGATGAATGAATGGGAATGAGTGGATTGTAATTAGTTTTGGTAGGGATTTAGATTGGATTGGATTGGGAAAGAAGAAGCTATTGAAAAATGGAGGCTAATGAGTGAAATAAAATAAAATAAAATAAAATAAAATAAAATAAAATAAAATGAATGGAAGAAACCTAATTAGAACTTGTCTCTTATAGTAGGGTTTTGGTCATGCCCCAATATTAAGTTTTCCCCTCTCCATTTATCATGAATGGAATCTAATTAATTAGGAAACGCATCTGTACAATTAATGGAAATATTCTATCCTTGCACTAATTAATTAATTTAGGCAACTAAGTCGTGTACTAATCTCAATGGCATTAACTTAATTAATGTCATGAACTAACACAAGTGGCACTAACTAATTCTACTAACACTAAGTCCAACTAATAAGCTAGCTCACTAACCACATATAATTAGAAAAATTTATTATTAACACAATATCAAGTATATATAAAACGATGAAAATATCCCTCTCCCAGAATTAAGTGTTTACAGAGAGAGATCCAGATCAAAGCCAATGATGATTCCTGAGATGGATCAAAGTCAAAAGTCCATCTAAACACCTTTATAGGAGCCTTACCAACGAACCAGTAAGCTCTGGCTCTTAAACATAGGAAGTCTTCTTCAAGGGAAGGTCCGATCAGGATTCGATAACACCAACCCAAATATCAGTGGCAAAGCCAAAACTTTCAAAAGATTTTTGCAGAACTCCAATAGGCGGTCTAACGTGTGAAAACTTTCCAACCATAGCAAATCGTAGCAGAAAAACCATACTCTGTTCATCTTCCTTGGAGAAGGAGACATTCGGTTCCCCTCTGAACGTGAAGGGTCCCTTCTCCAACAGAGGATTAGACACGCCTGGAGAGGAAGGACATACTACCACTACAGCAAACGAGCGAGACATCTCCAAACCACGAGGATGGAGGCGCAGAGACGGAGTGACCACCGTACCTGTGGCCCTTTCGGCCGTAGGCCGTGGACAGAAGGAGCATAAGGGTTTGGGTTTGTGCGCCATCATATATTGCACCAATGGTTATTACAATAATTATTGCACCATTCATTCTCAACCACATATTTTTTTAAAATGTGTGGTTGAGAATGATGCTGACGTGACACTACTTTATGGGACAATTTATAACCATACGATTGAAATGAATGTGTGGTTGAGAATGATGCTGATGTGGCTACTTTATAGGATAATTTATAACCACACGATTGAAATAAATGTGTGGTTGAGATTGTTTGGTGTAATAATTATTGTAATAATTTGATGCAATATCCCGCCCTTATATATATATATATATATATATATATATATATATATATATATATATATATATATATATATATATAAACTCTCTTGTGCCCCATGAACCATCCCAGTGCCCCAGGAACCGTCGAGCGATTACACCATTGTGCACAAGTTTGTCCCGACCAATGCAATGCATGAAACTTCCATCAGATATAAACTCTATGATGCAAAGTTATCGATACATAAGTATTTTTATCTATTTTCTTCTTTCAATCGATAAAGTCATAGCTCTTTTCTTTTCTAATAGTTATACCCCCTAAGATCCCGTAGGACTGATCCTCAGGGGGCACTATTAGTCCCTTTTCTTATTACGGATAGGTCATCATCTCTCTTCTTTATACGGTCAAGCCATATTATCTCTTTCATATCCATCTCTTTGCCATAGTACGAGTTATTCATACAATTCTATCTTTATTTAAGCAAGCAAAGCAACAGTTTTTCTATCTCATGTAACTAAAGATGTAGTTCTACTTTTTATTAGCATACGATGGAGGGACATGCTCGAGCATTCTTTTACTCTTATTATTAGCATGGCAACAGTTTGTTTGATAGTAGTGACAATATAACTTAGCATGCAACATTCTTTTCTTTGACTTAACATGGTAAGGGTTCTTTCGATTGTAGTAACAGTCTACTTAGCAAGCAAACTTCTTATCTTTCATTAACAAGCAGACAAGTTCTCTTATTTATGCATACATGGTCATGTTCTATCATTGTTATTTATGAACGTTAATTTTAGCAACAAGTTACATTCGTTCAAATCTTTATTAAGGCGTGAAAGAATCAGAAAGTGAAGTTCTGTCCACTCACCAAGATCGATCGTCTTCTATTTCAACAAGGGTGGTCTTCGTGATGGTTTTCTCTCAAGCCAATAAACGGATATCTCTTCTACATAATGCCATTACGGAGCAAGGCACAATAATTTTCTCCCAAAATCTCTATTCTAGGAAAGACGACTAGCTAGATGGTCTTTGAGTCAGAATTTGGGTCACGCCCTCGATCCAGAATACTGGAGAGCGGGAGAATGACAGCCAACCATACCTTACAGAATACCGAAGCAACCCGTAATGTGTTAAAGGTTATCTAGAGATAAGGGGATGAATACTACAATCAAGTCTTTTAGGGTCAAGAAATTTTATATTTCAATCATTCAAACAAGTAGCAATAATATATAATATTTCATAATAAGTAGTAAGGCGTCCCCAATGTCGCATCAGAATATTCTAGAGATCTAGCAATTACAAGATATATGCTAGATACATAAACAAAATTATACATGACAGTGAGTCAGCTATAGTCTGAATATATTACTGTCATTTAGGGAACTAGTGTCCAGATTATCCGACTAACAGGTGTCCGTTGGCTAAATGCCCCAAAGATTATAGTTTATAAAAGATGAGTAGTGAATGAAGGAACCCACTCGTAACCCTCAGCGGCCATCCTTCTGGTGTGTGCCATCAGTGAGGGAGAGATATGCTTGATCCTCAGGTGCTGACTCTAAACCTGGACATGCAAAACCAGTAGAGTTAGACCCCAAATAGCAAGTACCACAAGGAAGCACGAAATAAAGAAACAAAACTAGTTCCATAGCATGAGATATTTAAACCAATAATCAATGGCATATATCCCATCCATGACATGACACGATATCCTTTCACCTAACAAGGATAGGAGGTGCCACATCACATCAAGATAGAATACGTTCCTTGATTATGGTCAAGCTAGAATAACTCTGCGTCGAAGTTTCAGTCCACAGGCTATCGTAACACAACAGCGCAACCCAACAACCAAACAATGATATGAGTTAAACTATCATGCCACGACAATCTATGTCCCTAATTCCACTCAACAGAAGGCACAATACACAAGCAATAATACAATATTAAAATAATATAGTAATAAAAAGTAGCTTCGATCCGTGTCCCATTGTAACACCATATAGCAACTCAACAACCAAACAAGGACATTAGTTAAACTTTCATGCTGTAATGGTCCACTTTTCTAACTAAAACAGATGTTAACGGTTAAACATATGTTATGGCTTGATATGTGATCTCTGAGTTATCCCAGTAATATAATATATAAGTATTCTCAGATCATGCCGTAATCGAGCAGGGCTGGCTGAACCAATGATATATAAGCAAGAATATATGATGCACCAGTCCCTTGCAAGGGCCCTGAGCTAATTTAATGATCAGTACCAGTTCTAAATTTTCTATAGGAAAAACACTGGCTCAGCTTATAACTAAATCAGATACTGCACTCCACTAGTGCAGATGATATACAGTATCAGTGGTTGCCAGCCTTTACTTCCAGCTGACTTAGGATGGTTAGACATGCACGATCTTGAGATACCGTTTCCTTCCAATGCTCTACAAATTAAGTTGCCTAGTTAAACCTAGATGATTTAGAATCTTATACCGTGGTCATATGAACATTCCTTCCTAAATGTCGTACTTTAAGTACCGGCACTCTTGATACGAATCCACATTGTCTCTTAAAGTTAAATCTGGATTCACCAAAGTGTGATACAATAATTAATACTATCTAGCCACGATTAAACTCACTGTCCAACTACCAGATCTGTGCAATAAAATAATTACATATATCATGTAGTAAGTGTATGTTGCACGATGGCTCACTATATATCGAGTAGCACTCTTGGTACGATCAAGTATATCAGCACAGATACAATAGCCTAGACAGGAACAAGTTCTAATATCAAGGTTATGGACAAGAAAATGATGATCACAATAATTTGTCACCTTATTATATCGATAGATAAAATAAGAGTAGTGAGAGAACCCCTCGAGGTCAGATCCACAATCCTTAAACCAAACAAGGACCGGGATTGTAGACCCTCCCTCAAGTTGAACTACGCCCCTTATTCTGTCCAACATATAATAAGGTGATACAGGAAAAGTAGTCTAATCATCAAGTAAGTACATGTAGGGCCATATCTACAGGCTCATACCCGGTGCTTGGTTATTTAGCACATGGTCACATCTGGGTCATATTAGTCATTTCTAAGTTAACACATAACATCATAATCGTTCAATCAATATATATATTAAACCAAGCAAGTGTCCAAAGTGAGTAAGAAATATTTGGCGCATAAGCGAAAAGGCGTATAGCAAGGTGCCACATAATTGTCGAGGCCGCATAGGGTCAAGGCCGCATAAGATCAGGGCCGCATAAATAGAGCAAAGACCACTTTTTGGAAACGTGTGATGTGATAAACAATAAATGCAAGTCAAGTCAGAAAAGTGACTGATGACAAACAATAAAAGTATGTCAGAAGAAAAGACAAATTATGAAAAGTCTTGTCGAGTCAGTCAAAGATCATGCGTTCAGAAGGAGTGCGACGCATAGCTCCTGGCGGCATGGTCAACTAGGCCGCATGCTCCTCTAGGCCGTATGCACACTTGGCTGAATAAAATCTTTTTAGACTTAGTAAAATTTTATTCGTTCAAGTTCATGCACTTGGCCAAGGGCGCATAGCAAATTCAGTCATACGTCCAACAAGGTTGGCGGCATGCTGACTCAAGATGAGAAGTCCAGGCCGCATAGCAGTCTTTTATCTCCACCAAACAGCAGCTTTGCCATGGCCAAAAGCACAAAAATAAGATTTTGTTTCTTCCATAGAAACCTCAAATGATGCCCAAATCCAGCAAAGTAAAGTTCTAAACTACTCAAAAATCAAGTGCTCATCAACATAGAATAAGAAGTTTTCAAAAATACTAAGTTTTAAGAGATCAAAACCAAAGAATACTCAAGAATACAAAAAAATCCTAAACCTTAAAACTTAGATCTACACTAATCCATCCCCCAAATCCAAAAATACCAAGTTCTAAATGCATAAGAAATCATATAATGAACATAATGGAACAAAAATATAAATAATTTCTCTATTTCTTGCAACATGTACTTGCCTATGGAGAGGGAGAGAAAAACCTAAGAAAGAGAATGTAAGAGAAAAAATAAGGGGAGAGAGAGAGTAAAGTTAGATTATATATGGAGGGTTTGAGGTTTGGACTATGGGTTCAACTCATGATAAAACCAAACCAAATAAATAAACCAAGATCCAAGTGAACCAAAGAATGGGTCTAGTCTATCTACCACATATAATTACGCTAGTAAGAAAAATAATTACGCTCAAAATACGTATATTGGGAATAGGGAGTGACATCTCTACCCACCTTAGAAAATTTTTGTCCTCGAAACTCAAACTCAATTC
The DNA here is from genome assembly GCA_036927795.1 of Iris macrosiphon. NCBI lineage: Eukaryota > Viridiplantae > Streptophyta > Magnoliopsida > Asparagales > Iridaceae > Iris > Iris macrosiphon. Next base: position 77,736,692 of record JAYESA010000005.1, read on the forward strand.
TAGCTAAAAATATCAAAGAAAGTAGCAACTATCTACAAGCAATCTACACATATAATACACAAGTATAACAATAACTTCTATAATAAAGCGAAGCAACTTTATCCTATATAAGTTCCTGCCGACCACGGAATAAAAGATGCGACGGCATACAAAAAAATATACCTTATGAGTCGAATAGGTGCCGGTACCGAGTTTGGATATCGTGCTCCCGCTCCCACATCGACTCTCCTAAAGAGTGATGCCCCCAAGCAATACGAATAAGATGGATAGTCCATTTCTTGAGTGCTTTCTCTCTCTGATCCAAGATGGACGCGGAACATTCCTCGTAAGTCAAGTCGGTACCAACGACTAACTCAGAGTGATCGAGGACATAACTCAGATCTGGGACATACCTAAGCAACTAAGACACATAAAAGACATCGTGCACCTCACATAGCGAAGGCGGAAGGGCTAGACGATAAGCAACATCCCCTACCCTCTTGAGAATATTGAACGGTCCAACGTACCATGGACTAAGCTTCCCACGAACCTTGAACCTATGACTCCACGGGTAGGCAAAATATGCAAAAATACATGGTCATCGACAGAAAATTCTAACGGCCTACGATGCTGATCTGTCCAATGACGATGACGATCTTGTGCAACTCAAAGTCGTTATCTAATCTGCTTAACCACTTTAATGGTCTGTGTGATCATCTCAGGCCCCAACATCTTTCGTTCACCAATGTCATCACATGTTAAAGGTGACCTGCACTGCCTCAAATGGAGCCATTTGTATTTTGGCCTGATAACTGTTGTTGTATAAGAATTTAACTAAGTGAAGGTGATCTTCCCATGACCCACCAAGGTCTAAAGTACAAGCCCGCAGCATATTTTTTAATATTTATATTATCCTCTCTGACTGGCCGTCTGTTTGAGGATGTTACGCGGTACTGAATCTCAACTTAGTACCCAAGCGCTTGTGTAAACTTCTCCAAAAATGAGACATAAAGTGGGTATCATGGTCTGACACTATACTTGCTAGAACTACGTGCCGCCTCACTATATGCCGCATATACGTCTCTGCTAACTGCTCTGTGGATTATTCTACTCGAAAAAAAAGAAAATATGCCACCTTTGTGAGTCGATCTACTATTACCCAAACTTCATCCCGTCCAGGAGGGGATCTAGGTAAGCTGGTCACAAAGTCTATCGTAATGTGCTCCCACTTCCACTCTGGAATAGGAAGGGGTTACAATAATCCTGCTGGTCTCTGCTGCTCTGCCTTCACCTGCTGATATATGAGACGTCGTGAAATAAGCTGAGCTATCTCTTTTTTTATTCTGTTCCACCAAAAATGTTGTTTAATATTATGGTACATCTTCGTGCCTCCTGGATGAATAGAATATTAAGAACTATGTGCCTCGGTCATTACTTCATGTCTGATATCTCCACTTGGCACACAAAAAAGGTTTCCAAATCTAAGTGTTCCGTCTTCGTGAATCCTTAATTCCTTCCTAAGGTCTGACTTACATTCTGTCATGAGCTTCTGAATCTAAGAATCTTCTACTTGAGTCGCCTTGATCCTTTCTACCAAAGTTGACTGAATCTGAAGGTTGGCTAGTATTCCTGCTCCTTGAGGTAATACTACCTCGATGTCCATCTCTCTAAGATCTTCTAATATATGCTTCTGAGTTGTCAAGACAAATGTGTTGCCTCTCCTACTTAGAGCATCTGTCACTATATTTGCCTTATCTGGATGATACTGAAGTGCTACATCATAATCACCAAGCAATTCTAGCCACCTTCTCTGCCTCATGTTCAGGTCCTTCTAGGTGAATATATACTTTAAACTCTTATGATATATGAATATCTTCACCCGATCACCATATAGGTAGTGTCTCCATAGCTTGAGTGCAAATACTACTACTGCTAACTCCAAATTATGTGTTGGATAATTTTTCTCATGATCTCGAAGCTGTCGAGACGCATAAGTTATCACTTTCCTGTGCTGCATCAACACACACCCGATTCCTTTTCCAGATGTGTCGCAATAAATTATGAACCCTCCTGATCCTACTAGAAGTGTAAGGAACGGTGTTGAGATCAGTTTCTTTTTCAACTTATCGAATGTTGCTTGGCACTCTACCATCCAAACAAGCTTCACCTCCTTGCGGATTAGACGAGTCATTAGTGCTAAAATTTGTGCAAAGTCTGCCACGAACCTCCGGTAATATCCTGCTAACCCTAAGAAACTTCGCACCTCTGCTACTGTCTTTGGGACTGGCCAATTCTCTACTGCTTCGACCTTCTTGGGGTCCACTGATACTCCTGCTCCTGAGATAATGTACCCCAAGAATAATACATGTCCTAACCAAAATTCACACTTACTGAGCTTGGCATGCAACTGATGCTCCCTTAAAACTTGCAACACTCTCTGAAGATGTTTTTTATGCTCTTCTTCATTGTTAGAGTAGACAAGAATGCCGTCTATGAATACCACTATAAATTGATCTCGGTATGGCATAAAGATACGATTCATCAAATTTGTGAATATTGCTGGCGCATTAGTCAATCTGAATAGCATAACTAAAAATTTGTAATGCTTATATCGAGATCAAAATATTGTCTTCAGTATATCTTGCTCCCGGACCCTTACTTGATAATATCTTGATCGAAGGTCTATCTTGAAAAATACTTTTGCTTCGCTCAATTGGTCAAACAAGTCATCAATCCTATGCAATGGATACTTGTTTTTCACTGTTACTGCATTTAGCTGCCTGTAGTAGATACACAACAGTGTCGTCCCGTCTTTAGTCTTTACTATAAGCATTGGTGCTCCCCATGGTGATCCACTAGCCCGAATGAACTTCTTTGCCTTCAGTTCTTGCACATGTTGATATAGCTGGTTGAGTTCCATCAGTGACATCTGATAGACTTTGTTGGAAATTGGTTCTTCTTCTGGCCTCAATTATATGAAGAACTCCATTCTCTTATATGGGATAATCCTAGGAGATCTTTCAAATATATATCAAGAGATTCTTTAATTATTCTGGGAAGCTGATCTCCGATTCCCGCTATTGCTGCTATGCCATCTTCATGCTGGTCCCTCACTGTTATGTTGAAGATAAACACTTCCTTGCCCGGGATGTTAAACAACACTCTGCCCCTACGATAATCTATCTTCGCATGACTGTCTCTCACCCAGTCCATGCCTAGAATAACGTTAAAATTATCAATAGGAAACTCGATCAACCTTGCATGTAATAAATGCTCGCATACTACGATTGGACACGCTAGACATACACTATCAACTCCTACGAGACCATTACCAGTGAGTATATTCAGCCTCTCTGGCAATGCCTTGAACTTCAATCCAATACGTGTCACAAATTGTGCACATACAAATGAATGGGATGCTCCCAAATCAAATAATGTTATGGAAGGAAAGGATGTAACAAGAATGTTACCTTCCACCATGTCACCTGATGCCAAAGCCTCCTCCAGAGATAGGGTAAAAGCTTGCCCTTAGCCTCATTTTGCTCCTTGTTGCTGCCTCCTTTGGATACGCAGTTATGGCATCTACTGCCCATACTACTGATTCCTCTGTTGGTCGTACATCTGAGTTTACATCAGTAATGGAAGCTGAGCCATAGGCCTGACGGCCAGTACTGGTCCCCTGTACTCAGCTGCCCTTGGTGCTGGTAAGGATAACCGTTGTACTGGCCCTTCAATCCTCTGTATCATCGGACAATTGGTGATCTGATGGTCTGGACTACCATATCATAGGCATAACCCTTGTGTTGTACTACACACATTCTTGGTATGGCCTTCTTTGCCATAATACGTACATCCGATTGGGGCTCCCAATCTTTATTGTTGCCTCGGCTGATATGGTCGAGTTAGTGTTGTTGCTGTCGATGCCACTGGTCTTCTCAGCGCTGTATTATGAATACGAATGCCAGGAGATGGTGCTGACATCTGTTGTGCTGGTCCTCTTCCTCCGCTCTGTGCATGAGACCGCTTCTGGCCTCCTGTCCTAGAATCTAACCTTTTTATTGTCAGCTCATGTCGCTTGGATGCGATCAATACTTTATCGAAGGTATGGTAGTTATGGCCCTCTACCAGTTGGTGAATTTCCAAATGAAGTCCATACTAAAACCTCATCGCCTGCTCTGGTTCTATTGCCACCATTATTGGGACAAAACTGTTAAGCTTGCAAAACTCAGCTGCGTAGCCATCCACCGGCCTCCCGGACTGCTTGAGATTGATAAACCTCTGTTGTAGCTCATATCGCACTACCACTCTAAAATACTTGACCCTGAATCGGGTTCTAAAATTGTCTCATAAGACAGGTTGTCTTAAACCAACCTCTTTGGCTGCCCACCAATCTCTGGCAAGATCCTGGAGTTACAATCGGACCTGATCAACTTATTCCTCAGTTGGAACCCTTGTTGTTGTCAGTATTGTCTCAATGTTTGCAGCCAAGCATCTGAGGTAATGGCATCCTCCATGCCATCAAAGTAACTATGGTTGAGTCGGCAAAACCTTACTGATGCCCCTGAGTCTGTTCTAACACTTCTCTCCAAGGCCATATGGAACCCTTGATACAACAAGATATTCTGCTCTTGCTACTGGAGCTGCTGATATTGTTGAGCCACCATTATTCCTCGAATAGTCTCTAGCAATGCCGGTATATCAAGTGCAACTGGCACTCTGGTATAACCAGAGGTACTAGAACTTCTCGTACATGTTGTTCCCGGGGCTCCTCTACGGGTTCTACCCTAATCCCTCCAAGAACAGGTGATGTCTGTCATTGTGGGTCAACTTATCCTTGTCCTGCTTAAATTATTGGTGCTCCAACCACCGATTGTAGAAAGCCCTAAAAAAGGACATAAAATAAATCAAAAACATGACAAGAAAGGATCGAGGAATCAATGGTATAGAAGTCAAGATGAGTTTGAAAAGGCAGATTCAGGATTTTAAGGAGGAACATGTTTGATTGAGATTTTCTTTAATCAGGCCACCCCACAAGTCTAAAAAAATAGACATGTATGGGCTACTACTAAAACCTTGTCATGCCCCAGATCCAGAATAGTAGAGAGCGGGAAAATAACTCAGCCAACTACACCATACGAAATACCAAAGCAACCCGTAATGTGTTAAGGTTATCTAGAGACAATAGGGTGTATACTATAATCAAGTCTTCTAGGGTCAAGAACTTTTATATCTCAATCATTCAAACAAGTAGCAATAATATAGAATATTTCAGAATAAGCAGTAAGGCATCCCCAATGCCGCATCAGAATATTCTAGAGATCTAGCAATTACAAGAGATATGCCAAATATACGTCACACCCCAGTCCTAAAATACACGGGACTAGGCCACGTGGCAATAGCCAGCTACATACCAAGGGGACTCCAGTCTGACTCTGAATACGTATAAGCTATAAATGAGGGTTACTATCTAGATAACACGGTATACATATCTAAGTACAAACCACAAGGATATACAATAAAGAAATGACAACATGTATCATGGTGTGCACCCCACACTACACTCGTCCGAATAGACTCGAAGAAAATAATATGAGTCTACAAATACTGGGCTATACTAGCAGAAAATAAGCAAAGATCAATATAGTTGAACAATAAAGAAGTGAATACAAATATTGAGTAACAATACCTGTATACCGGTATAATACTCATCAGCCACTCCAGCCTCCTGTCAGCAATCGACCCTACAATCTGGCAGAGAACCAGGTCCTCAGAGAGACGTAACAGGGTACAAAAATTGTATGCCATAGTAAAACGAAAAGGAAACATGTGATATGCCGGTGTAATCTAGCATAATCAACTAAGTGAGATACAATTTGAAGACAATGTTCAACATGTGTGCTTTCCAAATATAAGACCATAGCTTCGAGGCACAGAGATACATGGGGCATATCGTATATCCGAGCACAGAGTCATATGGGTGATACTACGACTCCAAATACAGGATCTCTACCATAAATATAAATATAAATATAAATATAAATATAAATATAAATATAAATATAAATATAAATATAAATATAAATATAAATATATACGCGCATCTCGGCCACAGCGCATGTTACAAACATGACGCCCCCTAGAAAGACAGCCGCATACATGCAGAGAGTGGTTGCGCATAGCCTTTTAGCACATGATTCAGATGAGCGTCCTGAGACAGCATCACCCATGCGCCTATTAAAGGTTTTCTGCCATCAGCTCATCTTCATGTCGAAGCCTTTCAACAACGTCCATGCGCGTGAAGTTGTGGAGTTCATCTGTGCATTTTTCTGTCAATTCCTCGCCCATACGACAGATTGAGTACTTGTGTCCCTGTGTTTTTAAGCTTCTAGATGGGGACTATTATCTCTTTCGAGCCCTTAGAGTGGGAAGAAAATAGCTTTTCTCACCTTTGGCAGGAGAAGCCGCGACAGAATGATCGACTATCAGAGACAGAGGATCGACAAAGCGCCTGACTGGACTCCCTAAGTCTGATTTTTGTAAAGGCATCATGAGAAGGAGAAATGGTTGTCTCCCCCCCATGGTTCCTATTTATAGGCGAAGATGGCCATTAAAGTCCCTGAGTAGTTGGGCATCATTAGTGCGGGATAAATCTCGCATTCAATGAATGAATCTATGCGCCAGGAAAGTTGATGTGCCAAAAATCTGCTACGACAAAAAAGTTGCTGCGCCAATCAACTGATGTGCCAAAATGGTCCATGCGCCTTCATCATCTATACTTCTGTTCAAATTATTCCGAACTAAATTAAGTTCAAAATCTTTGAAGGGCGTCTTGTAGAAGCATAAAAAAATATACATCATGTGCCCAATATAACCATATGCCATGCGTAGTCATGCGCCAGATGCAATTGGGCATCCCTAAGCCATGCATAATCAAACGCCAAATGTAGTCAAAGTCCATGCGCTAAAGGCAAACATGTGCCAAATACAGTCATGCGCTAATCAACTGATAAACTACTTTAGAGCATCATACGCCAATATCAGCACAAACAAGGTCACATACGGTAATACTCTCATGCGCTAGACTTTCCATGCGCTAAAGCTCCCATATGGCGGTGTTCCCATGTGGCAGTATTTGAATTTATTACGTGACAGCATTCTCTTAAAGGTCTCGCAATCAAATCTTGCGATTATTAACAGCCAAGATCTTCGATCAATCAGTACATGACATATGTCGCACGAATTATGGGAATTAGCAACCCCAGATCTCGAATTGCCATATGGCAGCCATATCATGACATGCGCCTATATACGGTAGCGTGAGATCCACACACGTATGCGCATACATAGTCTTCTGAAGGTTATAAATAGTAGACTTCTCCCACATACGAAAAAGAAGAAAAAAATGAGGAGAGTAAGAGAAGACAGGAGGAGAGACAGAGACAACCAAAAAGGCACATCAACTGAGTCGCATACTCAAGTTCCAGAAGGCCTCGCCATTCTCCTTTGTCGGATCGTCAGCGAAGTAAAGAAGTCGATCTCAGACTTGATATCTACCGTCACACTTTTCCAGATCTATTAGTACTCAGAGCTCTACGCATTAGAGTTTCTTTTGTACTTTTCTTTGTTCTATTCCAATTAATACAAAATTTGCACAAATTTTCCTATATTTTTTGTGATGTCGACAGAGTGGCCTAACATTGTTCGACCATTCACTATGAAAATAAGAGGTATTAATGATGTCATCAGCGACACCAATAAGATACGTCGTTGATTTCTATAAATTTAGCGACAAAATAAAACGACGTCGTAGAACGTCGTTGTCTGCGACGAATTTCGACAAGTAGTGACACTGTTAGGTACTATAAAAATTGATGTCGCAATGAGTCGTTAAATGTCACTATATTTTTAATAATAGTGATGTTTGGCCACACCTTCTTAAAGGACGTCGTAATGGTACTCAATATAGCAATGTTTAGTAACGTCTTATCTGGATATCACTAATTTTTTTGATATATCCAGATCTGAAATCACTTATCCATCATTAACTATTCGTCCAAAAATTTTGATCCCCCACCACCGAGACCCCCATATCGTCGTGACCCCCTTTCGGCGCTCAAGCCCCCACCATTGTGATCCCCCCCTCCGGCGCTCAGGCACCCACCATCTCACGCTCCCCTCTGATCGGCTCCCTAATCCCTAAATATATCAATTTCATGTAAACACTAAGCTTAATGTTTGTGGTTGGAATGATATAGACACATGCAACACAAACACAAAGACACAGACATGGTATAAGATATATAGAGGAGTCATATTATGATTTTTTGCATAATTGTACTCCTATATATCCATGTGTATGTGTAATTGGACGTATGCTATATGTATACCAATAATAGGAAGATATAAAAAATTCATATGAATGAATAAGTTTAATACTCCCAAGTATATATATTGCATTTAATGTTATGCTAAAAATTTCAAGTTAAAGTAAAATGTCTTATGAATTCAATCTTAGCTTTAGATCAATACAAATATGAGCATAGCTTCTATATACTATGTACATATAGTTAGAGGTTCTGTAATTAAGCTTAGAACGAAGAAATCCGTAGAAAAACGATATTTTCTATTGAAATACCGTGTTGTCCAAATTTTAATTTTGTGCTTAGCGAGATGTCCATAGCAAGAACATAAGGTAAATTGGTGAATTTTTCTAGTAAATGAATTTATTTGGATTTCGAATATGATATAGGTCATATTATATCATAAGAACCATATTGTTAGGTGATGATACTTTTAGTCAATATTGTTAGGTTTATGATAAAATTGTATGTAGATATATATTGTAGAAGTATATACCTTATATATATATATATATATATATATATATATATATATATATATATATATATATATATATATATATATATCATAAGAACCATATTGTTAGGTGATGATACTTTTAGTCAATATTGTTAGGTTTATGATAAAATTGTATGTAGATATATATTGTAGAAGTATATACCTTAAAATATATATATATATATATATATATATATATATATATATATATATATATATATATATGGTTCACATGGACACTTGACTTCTGCAAGCCTTTTGAGGCTATTAGAGTTCTACCAGAAAAGGCTAAGAAAGAAAGGATCTAAATATCTAAAAAGACTTGTGGTGAGAACTAGTTTGCAAAAGTTTTTTAGATATTTTTTAAGAGGGGTAAAGAAAGGCCTCTCAGTCTTGTACATGAGTATTTGGATGTTGTCCTTTAATTTATAATACTTAGCATTTTTTAGGATTTTTTGGAAATCTAGTGTAACTCTAATAGCTTCAAAATGCTTACAGAAGTAAAAAAAAAAAATTTCAGATAATGGCTCACAAGAAATACGTGATGACACCCATATCCTTATTTATTTATGTCTATCCCCACACTTGGTAATGATGATATATAGATTCAGTACTCTTTTCTAGTGTACGCACTTCTACCTGCATAATTTTACTAAATGGTTATCTATTTAATAAGTCATTGACAAAAATTTGATTTTGCAAGAACGAGACAAGTATGTCTTCATGCTAGAGAAAATGGTAATATTGATCGTAAGAGTTGGTATTTTAGGAAGATAAAATTCAATATTGTGTTGATAAATATAATTGTTTTTCTTAATTTTGTACAAATTTTGTTGTGTATTAGTAATTTAAGGATATGTGAATCCTCTGATACATCATGTATGAAAGGATCCACAAATCCTTAAGTTATTGATATGTCACCGAGTTCTACAAAATTAAGAAGAAAAACTGTATTTATCACCACAAATACTATTGAGTCATCTTTCTAGAATATCAACTCTTATGGTAATATTAGTATTATTCTTTGTCTCGACGATCTACGTGTCACCTTATTCAAAAAGCAAATTATCGCCAACCTCTTGTTAAATAGGTATCTTTTTGCTAAAATTATGCTTGTAGAGGTTTTTATTATTATTCTGAGCCGTCCATTTAATAGGGTTTGAATTCGGAGTTGTCTACATGTCTACTAGGTTTGGAAAGCAATATCAAACTTATCTATTAACTTATTAGCTTTCTAGGTTCATTTATCTATTTCTAACAAGATAGGTATATTAAGTAGTCACTATTACCTATTAGTATTACATAATAACTTATATCTAATTATATCCCTAATATTTGTTGATAATACATAGTATATCAATCATGTAAAACTAATAATCATGATTCATGATTCGAAAAATCATGTGTCATGAATACGGATAGTTACGAATTATAATACAGATACTCATGAATGGATACTCACACATTATCACAAGTCGGATACTCACGCATCAATAGGAGTTGTTACTTTGATGAACATGTGTATCCATCTTTGCATCCATTTGAACAATATACTTGAATATTGTGTATCCATATTTGCAGAAGTATCTAAAAATGGATATGAATTACTACCTGCAACATCGTTAGCGGAAGTACAACCATCGTCCTAATAACATGTGTGGCGTACGGGATAAATTCATACAGGGGGTAGAGCAGTTCCTGCAGTTCGTCAAGGCGTTTCCTCAGTACATGGACGATACCAAAATTAAGTGTCCGTGTATGAGATGTCACAACTTGAAATACCATCAAGAAGTGGATGTGACATTTTATTTGTACTCAAGGGATTTCATGTCAAATTACTATCAGTGGACCTTACACGGAGAACTTGTGCCTTTAGTATCAGAGCCGGAGCCTTATGTAGAGTCATATATGGATGTCCACGACCACGTTGATTACGATGACGGATGGGTGAACATGGTTTTAGATGCTTCGAGGTCTAGTTTTGATCTGGACAATCATGATGTAGCTAAGGAGGCACCGAATGCCGATGTTACGAAATTCATGGAGTTGCTGGAGAATGCAAGGACTCTATTATATCCTGGTTTTAAGGATCATTCATCGCTGGAGGTGGTTACAAGACTATTGAGCATCAAATCCGATTTTAACATGTTGCAAGAATGCTACAACCGACCGATCGAGTTGATTATAGAGATCTTGTCGGAGGGTGCCAAGTTACCTAAAAACTTCTACCGATATAAGAGAATGGCGAGATCGCTCTGGATGGGATACGAGAAAATTAATGCATGTCAGAATGGATGCATGTTGTACTAAAAAGACGACAAGGATGAAGAAGTGTACAGATTTTGTGGTGTTGATCGCTACAAGGCAACTGGTACAGGAAGGCCTGCTGGTGCAAGAAAATTGGCTGATTCAATGTACTACTTGCCTTTGACGTTGCGGTTGCATAGGTTGTTTATAGTAAGAAGACTTCCGAAAACATGAGTTAGCACAAGTGGGAATAGTTTGAAGGAGTGTTGGATCATCCATCCAATGGAAAAGCATGTAATCGCTTTATCTAGAGTATCCAGATTTTGCTTCGAATTCGCGTAATGTCATATTGGGGCTCTTCTTCGACGATTTTACCCCATTCGGACTTTTGGGCTCCCAATATTCGTGTTAGCCTATGATTGTCACTCTATACAACCTACCGTCTTGGTTGTGCATGAAGACTCCGTATATGTTCCTAACCATTATTATCCCGGGTCTGAATAATTCGAAGAGGAACATCAATGTGTACTTACAGCCATTGTTAGATAGGTTGAATCAGCTATGGAAAGTAGGCGCCAACACGTATGATATTTCCATAAAGCAGAATTTTTAAATAAGGGCAACACTTATGAGGACCATCAATAACTTTTTGGCCCATGGAATATTATTGGGATGGAGCACTCATGATTGTCTCTCAAATTCGTATTGCATGGACCGTACTAAGGCTTTCCATTTGAAACACGGAGAAAAATCGTGCTTCTTCAATTGTCATCAATAATTCATGTCGAAGGATCATCCCTTCCGGAGGAACATGAATGCTTTTTGTGTCAACATTGTAGAGAAGGCCAATCCACCGCAAGGTGGATCGGAGACACTATTACGTCAAATATTTACCAAGTTATATCGAAAAGCCTACAAAGGGGTACAAATATGATGGATTTGGTCTCACTTATAACTAGATAAAGAGAAGTATATTCTGGGATCTACCATATTAGAGCACCAATTTGATCAGATATAACCTTGATGTCATGCATATCGAGAAGAATGTGTTTGATATGCATCGGAAGACAATCACAAGGCCAGGTTGGACTTGAAAGATATATGCAGATGCCCTGTGTTGCATTTGATAGAGGAATGGAATAAGAAGTATAAGAAGCCGAAGACAATTTTTTTTACTAGATAAGGAGGATAAAGGAGACTTTGTAGGTGGATACATGGCCTAAAATTTCCAAACGGGTACGTGTCGAATATGTAAAGATGTGTTGACCCAAAGGAGAACAAACTTACGGGTATGAAGAGCTACGACTGTCACATATTCCTGAAAAGGTTAATTCCAATTGTAATTCGGGAATTCTTACCGTAAGTCGTTTGGGATCTATTGACAGAGCTTAACATATTCTTCAGAGATCTTTGTTCTACTAAGTTGCTCATCAATCGTCTAGAAAAGCATGAGAAGGATATTGCAATAATACTGTGCAATCGTGAGAGGGTGTTACCTTATGGATTCTTCGACTCCATGGAGCATTTGTTAATTCATCTTTCCTATGAGGCATGTGTTGGTGAGCCCGTCGATTATCGATAGATATACCCGTTCAAGCGGCATTTGAACCACCTAAAGAGAAAGGTGAAAAATAAGGCACTACTCGAGGGTTTTATTTGTGAATCCTATGTTCTCGAAAAAATTATAAACTTTTGCTCGATGTATTTCAAGCCTCATATTGCTACTAATAGAATAGAGCTCTGAGATACGATGACGGATTTCAGGAATCTAATGATGTGTAAACACCCTATTTTTAGAATAATTTTAATATAATTTCCCAGATTTTTTGGCATTTTCTGTATGAAGAACCAAGGTAATTGTGAGTTAAAGATTTTTAAATGTTGTTAATTGGTGTTAAAATATTATGGAAATAATATTTTATGGTGTAAAATGGAAAATCGGACTTGGGGTATTTTTCTGTAAATTTATGGGACTCTGGAGTAGCATTCTAAGCCTTATAAACTTTTGGATTGATAAACCGAACCTAAACCCTGAGTAAACCAAACCAAACTAGTAACTTGGGTCGGGTCGGGTCGGATCTGAGCCAAACCCGACCCGAAACCCATTGGGAACCCTAGCAGCCTGTGTACTGTAGCGGCTATAAATCCTCGTGGAGCGTGCCCAGCCGTGCTCCTCCCATCTCATGCGCCGTCACCTTATTCCGACTACTCCGTCGGAACCCTAGCCGTGCTCCTCCCATCTCGAGCGCCGCAGACCCCGACTCCCCTGTGTTCGACCCGTCCGCCGAGTCCAGCACGACCCCTATCCCCGTCGTGCTCGCACCCCTCCGCTCAGACCGAGTTCCCCTCCGCTCAGGCCGAGTCCCCTCCGCTCAGGCCGAGTTCCCCTCCGCTCAGCCCGGCGAGCCGCTCCCGCCGACCAGAGCAGCTACTCGCTGACGGTTCTCCGGCAACACCCTGAACCATAGCCTGGACGCAGCAACCCAATACGCAGGACACGAAGTTCACCCTCGGACACGTGGAATTCAGCGTTCACGGAGCCCTGTTCAGGTACCATTTTCTCTCACCTCATAACTCTGTTTTAGATTCCGTCAGTTGCTATGTGTAGACTGTATAACCCTCTAGGTGCCCGTACAACTCGTTCGGTGCATCGCATCCTGTGGTGATCGCACACCGCGATCCAAAAACAGGAAAAACAACGCCATATTTTACCCCGGAACTGAGTGAGCCCCATCAAACGGGATGACTTGGTTGCACGCGGTCTTTACCGAAACGTGTGCGTCGTTGATACGGACGTGTGGGATTTCGCAGAAGTTGATTCAGATGTGCGTGCACACCGGAATCAACGCGTATCCGCGGACACCGTCCCGTATCCGTCCTTTCTGGAATACGCTGTAACTTTGTGTACACACGTCGAATCGAGACAAAACTTGCGCCATCGGACTCGTAGCAATACGCTGGTCCTGTAACCCAAGTTTGGTCAGATTCTGAGAACGTGGACAAAATCGTGTATTGTGGGCCTCACAAGCTCCACTTGACGGGCGATTTTGTGATCGGCTCATCAGAATCTAATTCTGGAAGTTTCGTTGAGTTCGTATCATCGTTCCTGACTTGTAGACACTGAGTTTAAGGAATTTGGAGACCTTTGACCTTGACACGCTTTTCGGTGCAAAGTGGCCCACAAGTGGACCCCGCTTCGGCCCAGAAATGTCATTTTTGCCCCTGTGTCCAAATTGGACGTAAGGATAGGCGTTTCTAGCTATTTGATATTTTTTGAGTCTGTTGGTGATGTTTATTTCAGCTTTTGGAGTAGTACCTACAGGATCCACTGATACAGGGACGACTGTTGGTATTCAGACCCCAAGCAAGTGTACCTTGCCAAACTCTGCAGTATTGTTACATATTTTTCTTACTTCTTTTATATTGTTGTGCATGCTTAACCTAGGACCGTATGACAAACTTAGCGTCCGATTATTAGTCGGGTGCCAACATCGTATGCGGTGTTGTGTATTGTCATCTAGAGATGGATATTCGTGACACTTTATCTTCTCGTACTTGTCTTACCAAGTACACTATGACCCAGGACACTTGACACCATTCATGAGACAGGATCTTCCCGAGATATTCGTGGTGATTCTGTATAGGATACAGGACTTGACAGAGATATTATATTCCTAGACAATTATGACTTATTGCATTAGTTATGATCCCGCTGACATGAACATGAGACATTATGGTCATGATATGCGTGGTTACATTGGGTGGGGAGAGACACATAGGCTACAGGCTGATCATATATATATACCCCTATTATTGTGAGGCACAAGACTCTGAAGCCCGAGCTTGGCCCATTACTCATTATTACTGCTGCTACCGGCTCCCTTACACAGAGCTTGTAGTGGCTTCAGCCTGAGTTCTAGTGCTGCTCTCATCTTGCATATCACTTAGCTGGTTATTTAGTATTCCCTTATTGTTCCATCTATTGCTGGAGAGGCCCACAGGCTATATGTTGATTATGTTATGCCGGCTACTCAGTCTCCCGCTGAGCTAGACCACCTCATGATATCACTGTTACCGGCTCCCCTACACAGAGCTTGTAGTTGTTTCAACCTGGGTACTATTGATGTTCTCTCTTGCATTTCACACAGATGTTTACATACTTACCCTATTATTCTTATTATCTGCTGCACTGCTTATATTTTGGCTTGTATATTTTCTTGTACCTTGTTATGTCCCCTGAGGACCTGGATATGGATTATGTCCCCAGGATTTGAGGAGGAGATCTATCCCGAGGTATACGGGACCGCAGCGGGAGCTGATCCAGGAGCTGTCCCGCCATCAGAGGACGAGGTGTTAGCTGAAGACTTTTCCTGAGCATCCATGTTTCATGCTCAGCATTTATTATTTCAGTCATTTATTTTCTAGTCTATTGAACCATTGTATTAGATATTTATCGGATTGTTCCCTAAAGCACTTTGTTGAGATTAGTAGGTGATTAACATTCCTTATTATTCTGTGGATCATATTTTATATCTTGTGTGGATGAGATTTGTTGTGCCATATTGTCGTAGACTTATTTTTACAGCTTAAGTATGCCCTGATGGATCCATTAAATTGGGTTTGTCCATCGGTGCGTACTGCTGGCCATTGCTACGTATCTGGTCCCACGGTATTTTGGGACTGGGGTGTGACATAGTTTTTGTGGTGTCCCATGCAGGTCTACGACTAAATTGTTCGGTTTCAACTTAGGGACCGGACCAGCCTTCCCTAAGGATAGGATAAAGTATAGGATCTCATCCATTACTTAAACCATTATTGAACTCTATATCGAACTCGAAATTGTTACTTGAATTGCATCATGTTTGATTCCTCTGAGCGTTCTTACAGTTTATCTTTTGGTTGCAGAGTAATGGATCCCAGGAACGGAGACAAGATTCCTTTGGATACGCCACACGATGTTGTGGTTACTTATATAGACGGAGTGACTCCAGGGAATGGAGGACAAACATCGTAGAACGATCAAACCGGCCAGCCTAATCCAAGGTTCCGGAGAGATGACATCCCACCTCCACCATAGTTCACTCCCCAGATGCCAGTTTTCCTGCCAGGATAAGCCATGGACGGGCAACAGATGTTCCAGATAATGTATGCCATGATGCAAGCCCAGTAGCAGATTCAACAAGAGGCCCATCGTCAGGAGGCAGAGTATCTGAGAACCAGCCTGGTATCCGCATTGGAGCAGGCAAATCCACCAGCGAGGCGATCAACGACGGGATCTATCACCGATTTCCGTCAGCTCAAACCTCGTACATTCTCTGGTAAAGAGGGGCCAACAGAAGTTCATGAATAGCTCACAAACATTCAGTACCAGTTGGAAGCAGCTGAACTTCCAAGGGAGAAGTGGATGACTGCAGTGAGAATGCAGTTAACTAAAAATGCACATCATTGGTGGTTAGTAGAAGAGAGGAGGCTCAGACAGGACCGAGTCACCTGGGAAGAGTTCTCCAGACTCTTCAAAGAGATGTATATTCCCGCAGTAGTACGGTCAGAGCTCAGAGACAGGTTCAAACGCCTTATCCAGGGCAATATGACAGTGGAAGAATACAACGCAGAATTTATTCGCCTAAGTCGCTTTGCCCCAACCTTGATCTCGACGGAGGAAGAGAAAGCTGAGAAGTTCTTTGACGGACTGAAGTTCGAGCTTCAGAGATTGATTGGATCGGTCGCACCTACATCTTATACCGACGTTCTCGCAGCAGCACGACGCATGGAGCACGTCACTAGAAGGGAGTCGAACCTGAAGAGGCCTATCACCTCAGCACCATCCAGGACAGGACATGGAGATTCACAAAACGGTCCCAGAGGAGAATGCCAGAGAAAACAGCACACAGGGCCCTATCTCTCCCTACTTGTTACCACTGCGGCAAGATAGGTCACATTGAGAGAGAATGTAGACGCAAGTTGGGACTCTGCCTGGCTTGCGGGTCCAACCAGCATCAGACCAGAGACTGCACCGAGCGCAGAGAGGGAGCACCGAGATTAGCTTTACCTGCACCACGACCAGCTTACCCAGCAGTAGGAGCACAGCAGCCAGGAGTTGGAGGTGTCAGGCCACCAGCCCCAGGAGGAAATCAGTAGAGACCACCCCTGGCACCACAGGCAGCTCTATTTTAGCAGGCTCAGCAGCAGCAGAGAGGTCCAGCTCAGGGACGAGGATAGGCATTCACGTTAGCTGTTGAGGAGGAGGCTACTGCAGGCGAAGTTATCGCAGGTACTATTTTAGTAGCTTCATTACCAGTTGTAGCATTATTTGATTCTGGAGCATCGTATTCATTTATAGCAGCTAGCTTTGTAGCCACCCATAGAGTAGCTACCGCACCCCTTCCGAAGATGAAGAGAATTCTTACGGGAGGTGGAATTATACCAGTTAGTGACGTCTGTAGATCATGTTCAGTAGTAGTCTGTGGAAGAGAAATGCGAGCTCAATTTCTGATATTTTTTATGCCAGATTATGATGTTGTACTTGGTATGGACTGGTTAAGTCAGTACCATGCGACTCTCGATTGCCGACTTGGGTGGGTTATATTTAGACCGCCAGGACATCCAGAATTTGAATTTCTTCGAGGAGCAGTAGAGCAAGGAGTTCAGCCTACTCTTAGGGTACTATCTGTAGAAGGGGAGACAGGTTACCCAAGAGTCATATTAGAATTTGTGGATGTATTTCCTGATGATCTTCCAGGTTTACCGCCTGATCGGGAAATAGAATTCACAATAGACTTAACTCCAGGAGCCGAGCCTATCACTTCATCAGTATATCGGTTAGCACCTAAGGAGTTAGTAGAGTTGAAGGAACAGGTTGATGATCTTCTGGAGAAGGGTTTCATTCGGCCCAGTATTTCACCTTGGAGAGCACCCATATTATTTGTGCCGAAGAAGAATGGAACAGTACGGTTGTGCATTGACTACAGGGCACTAAATGCTGTGACCATCAAGAACAGGTATCCCTTACCACGCATTGATGATCTATTCGATCAATTGAGTGGTGCTAGAGTATTCTCGAAGATTGATCTTAGATCCGGCTATTATCAGATCAAAGTAAGGAAGGAGGATATACCGAAGACAGCTTTCAGGACCAAGTATGGACATTATGAGTTCTTGGTAATACCGTTTGGTTTAACCATCGCGCCAGCAGTATTTATGAGTTTAATGAACAGAGTCTTTCATCAGTTCTTGGATAAATTTGTGGTTGTGTTCATTGATGACATTCTAATATATTCTAAGAGCCACGAAGAGCACGAGGAGCATCTCAGAATCGTGTTAGAGACCTTGAGACAGGAGAAGCTATATGCCAAACTCAGTAAGTGTGAGTTTTGTATGGACAAAGTGCCTTTCTTGGGACATATCATTTCAGGAGAAGGACTTTCAGTGGATCCAGAGAAAGTTGCGGCAATAGAGACTTGGCCTACACCCACATCAGTTGTAGAAGTGAGAAGTTTTCTCGGACTTGCGGGATATTATCGAAGGTTTATAGAAAATTTCTCAAGGATTGCAGAACCGATGACGAAGCTAACACGTAAAGACCAGGAGTTTGTATGGACAGAAGACTGCCAGAAGGCTTTTGAAGAATTGAAGAGAAGATTAACAACAGTGCCTGTCTTGACTCTTCCTTCAGGGTCAGGAGGTTTTTTTGTTTACAGTGATGCATCAGGTAGTGGACTAGGATGTGTTTTAATGCAACATGGCAAAGTTATTGCTTATGCATCAAGACAGTTGAAGGTCCACGAGAAGAACTACCCAACACACGATCTGGAGTTAGCAGCAGTTATATTTGCATTGAAGATTTGGAGGCACTACCTTTATGGGGAGAAAGTAGACATCTTTACAGATCATAAGAGTCTGAAGTATGTATATACTCAGAAGGAGCTTAACATGAGACAGAGACATTGGCTTGAATTGATGGTAGATTTTGACATAGATCTGCAGTATCATCCGGGAAAGATGAATGTCGTGGCAGACGCACTCAGCAGGAAGTCTACGGCTTATTTCTTGACGATGCAGCCCGAGTTATTGAGAGATCTACAGGAGCTTCAGATAGACGTTGTTTTACCAGGACAGAATGTGTCACGACCCGCACCCGGTTTAGGGGCACGAGAGCGTGGGTACGTCCAGCCTACGCCGCAGCATCGGCGGTAGAACGCTGTCTAGGTCAAGTACTATCTAACAATCTCACGCTAGTATCCAACTCCATAAGGAGATTCGGATAATACCATAAAAATATTCACAACATACTCAATCACAACTACAGCACGATAGGAATTTGAAGAAATAAAAGAATACAATACTAGTCTAAAGACAACATAATCATACCTGCAATCATTAACTTCCAATCCCCAAGTGTGTCGGAACCAGTCTACTAAGGTCACAGTCTGGAAAAATATTTTCCAGTCAGGAAGGAGCAAAGTATATCTCTAAATAGCAGTTCTATATAAATGACATAAACTATGTAGCAGTTCTAGATGGAAACATACCAGATGCATGTATAGGTACGAGAAATGTACAATGAGAGAATATACTGGAAATACTGTAAGTAAGTGCAGGAAAACAATATGTCCATGAGCAAGAAACCTATGACTAAGTGTGTGAGTACTAGTTTTAATATGTGATCGGCTTGGGATCTTGATCAGGCTGGTTACGTGTGATTAGCTATGGTTCATATAAAGTCAGGCTAACCGTTGGTTAGCTATGGTGCATATAAAGTCAGGCTAACCGTTGGTTAGCTATGGTGCATGTAGAGATCAGGCTAATCACACGTAACAGCTATGGTTCATATAAGTGGTCAGGCCGCACCCGACGTGAGATGTGGGGTGAGCTATGGTGCATATAAAGTTGGGTATGATCACATATCTATACTAAAGTACTCCCCAAACCCCCGACTGGTATAGTAGATCCAATCACGGTACGCTATGGCACAGGATTCCCTAGGAAGGTAGCAAATCTCCCCGGGAATTAGTGTCTGTACATGCACAAGATATCAAGGAAACAAGTCTCGTACAAGCTACACCATGAATAAGGAATAACATCTCATGACGAGATCCGTGTATACCAATCCGTGTAACCATCGTGTCAAGATCATGGATATTTACACTAGATACAGTGAACATAGGAGATATCATAAATTAGAAACTAATCAGAGAATGTACTTGCCTCGGGTCCTTAGCTGGTAATTATTGATGTCCTGTTCCAGAGTATCCCCTGGGTAACCCAACAGTCCTATAAACACAACACAATCAAACCACATTTGCATCAGATGCTACGCTAACACACAGTCTATAAACACTGGCCTCAGGGCCATGTCAAACAGGCACTAGTCAACTAGGGTCGCCTAGTAGGACTAAATATTTAAATAACACCTTATTAATTAATTACATATAATCTACCTCAATACAACTATAGATATATGTATAATATATATATACTTTAAAATAAATGATTTTTGTATGTATATATAAACATAATAATTTATTCCTACAATCTTTTATACCTGCACCAAATTTAAATACATTTACAATATATATATATATACCTTTTAAAATTACATATTCAATTTATACTAGTGTATACTCATATATATGCCAAAATACATTAATTAAATATAAATACTTTACATTTTATATACAAATTAAATAAAATACATATACTAAATAACTATTATATCTATATATATTTTATTATGTTTAAATATCAATTAAATAAAAATATGCATATACATATACTAATACGTATTCAAATATTTTAAGTATTAATTAAAAATACTATACATACATTACAAAATATATACATATATATTTATTCCCAATTTATTAAAATATATTAAGTATACATGAAATATATATATACGTATACCAATTATTATAAATACTATTTTACATTTATTAAAAATAATACTACTCACATTAATATACATATCTATTAGATATATTCATACAATCAATTTTTAATAACAATACTGTACATTTACATATTAATTAAATAGATATTAAACATATATATACTAATTTAATTTATACAATTTAAATATATACTAATACATATATATATTCATTCATACACTATACATAGATATATACTAATACATATATTACAAGTTAATATATTATATACATACATATATACATATATATATATATATATATATATATATATATACATATATATATAAAGAGGGAAGGAGAGAGTGGCTTACAGAGGGGGTCGCCGGAGTGGCCGCCGGCCGGAGGGCAGCGCCGGCCGATCAGGAGGAGGAGGAGCAGCAGCGGACAGGTGGTCGGCCGCCGGACCGGGGAGATGGAGGGAGGAGCAGTGGTCCCAGCGGAAGCAGCCGGCTGACCGCTCGCCGGGAAACCGCTGCGGGATGGAGTAGACCGGCGGGGAGGTTGGCCGCCGTGGAGAGCCTGAGCCGCCGGGGAGATCCGCCGGAGGGCGCCGGACAGCAGCGCCGGGCTGGCTCAGCCGCCGTGGAGAGGCCGCTGAACGGTGCCGCGCGGGGAGAACGCCGGCTGATGGTCGGATAGGGGAAGGAGCCGCCGGGATTGGAACTGCGGCAGCAGCAGGAAGAGCGCCGGCCGCCGGAACAGTGTTCCTCCCCTTACAGTTCAAAATTTGAAATTAAGTTCAATATAAATAAAGAACAAGAAGAAAAGGAAGAAAGGAAGAAGAGGAAGAAGAAAAGAAAGAGAAGAAGAAAGAAGAAGGAGAAAAATCCTACGTTGGAAGAGAGGGGGCTTGTGAGGAGGTGGGGTTTTCTATGATGCATAGGGATTAGGGTTGAGGATGGGACAATACATTAAATAGGATGAGGGTTTATGAATCCAATGGTGAGGATGCACCCAATTAAATGGGTGGTCCAGATTAGTCAGAGAAAATAATTCATGGGGCTTTGAGGGTGAGAGTTTAATTTAAATATTGGATTCCCTCATTGATTAAAATAATTGGGTGTTGGTACAAAATGCAATTTTGCAATTTAACCCCCTTAAATTTGGGAAATTGCACAAACACATGAAATGACGAAAATTGGGCGGGCGATTCGGGGTCCAATGTTTTGTAGGGTCAGGGGACGCTGTAAGATGGGTATGGGCTGAATTTGCAGGGCACTAGAATTAATTTGGGATTTTAAAATCAGATAAAATGATATCCTCAAATTAAATAGAAATAAATGCAAGTTGTGTTCAACAATTAATTAGGAGTACTTGGGGCCAAAATCAGGTCAAGTCATCAATACCAATATTGAAGAAGACTCAGAACAGAATGTTACCCTAATTTGGGTCGCACGAAAAATAGGTCAAGATGGCCTCCAATTTTTGATTGGAACGCACAACGATACAAAAATAGGAAATTAAAAATAAACGTCCGCGACGACTTTTGTGCGGCCAGAAATAATATACAGGAAGCAAAATTATGAGTTGCAAAAATAGCAGAATTGAAGGTGGGCATGTCTAGAGCAAGATTGTGAAATTTGTTGGAAGACAAAAGTCTGGATAGTGCTCCAAATATCGAAGCAAAGGCAATGCGCAAAATATTAAATAAAATACAGTAATTAATTACAATCTCCAAATATTAAATTCTAAATAAAATAATAAAATCCAGAATTCTATAATTCGGATAGGGGTTCGTCTACTGGCTTCTAGGTCTAGTCTGCTAGCTAAAATAAAATAATTAACACTGCATATAATTATATATTTAATTACACATCACACATAATAATTATTTAAATCAATATACTATTACGCAATTAATTAATTATAAATAACATAATATTAAATATTGCAAAAAGTCGAAAATACCCCTGTTTTTAGAATGTGGTAGTGACAAGTCTACCCACCTTAAAAGAATTTCGTCCTCGAAATTTAAAATCCTCATACTAGTGTTTAAATCATACACACTATTATTCCCTCAATTAAATTCATCAACCACGAATAATCCACAAGGTCTTTTCACAATTTCAAAAATCTGAAATTATTTGTATTCCTGTAAAAATCCTCGTCATAGAATCAAAAGTCCCTGTTTATAAAAAATTTCCTGAAGTTTTTAGCTACTAATTCGATACTCAGAATTTAATATCCACTCCTCAAAATACTCAACAATATGATATTTAAGGACTCTCCAATCGTTACATCCAATTATAAGGTTCAAAATTCATAACTCGCAATTAAATAAATACATTGATAAATCTCCCAAAATTTCCAAATTAATAACCAACTTAAACATGTCAAAATCCTTCCTGGAATTAATAACCCACCAATTATGCCATGTTAATTTCTTAACCATTTATTTAAATCAATAATTATCCTCAAATTTTTAAATCCTCGATTGTTTTATTTATGTATTTACTACCATCAAAAATTTAATTCCTCAAATCATATAATCATGAACTACTCCATATTGTTATTTCACAATAAATTCTCTCAAAAATTCTATAAATAGCATATCCCTAAAAATCTTCAAAATAAATCAAATCCCATTCTTATCACAATATCCTCCAAAAATTTAAGTTAATAACGACATACAAGAATTTAATATTCAATCCTCTAATTGAACTCTAATCAATGCATATTTCAAAAATTGAATCTCGTCCCAAATTTGAATTTAACACTAATCCATTTGTGTTCTTTATCCCTCGATTTTTTTTTTCTTTTTTTTTTTTTTTTTTTTTTTTTTGCACCTTGTCTCTCTTTGTCAAGTCATAACCTCTTCGTTATTCTTTACTACAGTTAAATCATCAACAATCAAGTCTAAGAGAATTCTACCTACACCCATACAACATGCATCCTAAGGGAAATATGTATGATCATGGTGTCTTTTGCCAGGGTATTACAGTCTCTGTAACAGGGGTACTACTAACTACATTATAACAAGAATTCATGCATACAGCTATGGTACTAAGGTATCAATCAATCAGAAGACAAAAGAACACGAGGAAAGGAAAGAAAGAACCTGCTAATATATACTTGCAATATCTCCTAACATAATCATAGGTCAAATGATGCATGGAAAGTTTGATACCTCTATCTCTTTAGGTACCACACTTTACTACAAGTATACTCACTGCTAGCCTCCTCACCTACTGCAATAGTTGATACTAGTTATTCTTATCACGCAAGTGCATATCAATTGCAACACACTATACTAAGTACTGCCCTCTCTAATACCACCCTAGATTGACACCCAAGTCAGTTGGCAGTGAGATCTCAATCATACTCAAGTCATCAGATCCTTACACATGTATATCATCTACTCATATATTAATATTCATCTCTTACCTACCATAAAGTTAATCCTCGAAATAATCGTCAAGGTTTTAACTCCTCGATCAACTTAAAATAAATTGCATATACCTCTTCAAATCAGATACTCAAATATCGAAGAAAATTTAATCACTTTTAAATCCTTATAGCCTTAACTATGTTTATTGAATTGAATTCGAATACTCAAAATTTAATAACATAAATCTCAACTCCTTAAAAATTCTGAAAATTTAAAAATTTATTTCCACCTTTTAATTTATAACTCCTCAATGTACATATTAGTGCTCACGGTCTCTGATACTCAAGGTGCACTCAATACCTCTACTGTCTAGAACTGTGTACTAAATTTGTACTGCCCGAATCACTTGCACTATTACCTCCAATGATCAAAGTTATCATCAACTGTGTTTTCCTTCATGATTTCAATTATGTCAATTGGTATATCATCTAATGATCAACGCACAGAGTGCTTACTGTTATTAACGTCATCCTTGACTAATCCCCAATATAGAATCATTAGCACTCTTGGTATTATATCACTAGCTGCATTAATGGATTATTTCATCAAGCTCATTAGACTCATGATCACCTGTATCCTCTATAACACTCATGTTTCTTTACTCTCATGGGTATGTGTATGGTTCCTCATCTCGATGGTTGTATATGTATTTCCTTCAATCCTTTAAAGCCTATTAAACTAATCCGTGATACGCTTCACACTTCCATTACTAATCCTGATATTCCTCAGCTTATGACATCTCATTAAATCCTTTATACATATACATTTCTTTACCTTTAACATTTCCGATATCAATCATCAAATTGGACATCATGCTCCATAAATCCTTAACACAATTCCCGGATACTTAATCGTTTACATAGATCACTCAATTACATAATCATGATTATCCAGGACGGGTAATTGGCTCTGATACTAACTCTGGGAACTATCACTGATACTCTATACTCTCCTTGACTCTCAGTCTCTAATGACACTACTCCTAGAATCATTGGTACAAGGTACTATGCTAAGGGCTACTCTAGATTAAAGCCTACTGCTCACATGTCCAACTAAGAAACACTTACAACTCACTAGCAACACAGTCAATACTAATACAAGACACAACAAAATTACAAGTCACTAATTATCCTACTTAACAAGAAATCCTCAAGGAATAGGAGCTCAAAGACTGAATTGAGGACATAAGGTATCTTTACTGCTAGTAAAGAAAGAAGCGGTGGAACAAAGTCCTGGAATAACAGAAATAGATAAGTCTTGAGATGATATTTTAAGAACCAATTTAAGATACAACCTGATAATCATACACGTCTATCCGAAATCATGACACTCAGAATCCTCGCCACGCCAGTAAGCATAGATGCGATAAACGACAGGTTCCGTAACTAAGGTATACAACCCTATAATCATGTCATCTAGAACACTCGCCACGCCAACCGGTATGGCTGCGAGAAACTCTAAATCTCATAACTAAAGTATGTACATCCAAGTTAGGTTCCTACGTTCTCGTCACCACAGGTAATATGGCTGCGATAAACTCTAAGGTCCATAACCAAAGTAGACGTTTTTATCTTTCTCACTGTCCTCATCAATATATGTCATCAGATGATACCGTAAATTTTAGTCCGTAAAATTTATCTCAATTTGAAATCAACTCAACAACGATACCAAGAATTTAATTTAATAACTGCTCAACAAGAATCAAGTTCAGTAACAACAAGCGAGAGCGGACGGAAACAAGGAAAGATTTAAATTAAAAATAAGATTCTCATGGGGTCATCCCAGGAAATCTTTCAAGAATTTGTGATTGAGTATCCTCTCTCATCCTAGTATCCTATGTCTTATATTTAATAGCAGGTACGCAGTAGTACAACTATGACGTCGCACTACTACGACATCGCACAACTCGCGAAGTCTGACCTGCATGGGCCACCACTAAAACGTGTCACGACCCGCACCCGGTTTAGGGGCACGAGAGCGTGGGTACGTCCAGCCTACGCCGCAGCATCGGCGGTAGAACGCTGTCTAGGTCAAGTACTATCTAACAATCTCACGCTAGTATCCAACTCCATAAGGAGATTCGGATAATACCATAAAAATATTCACAACATACTCAATCACAACTACAGCACGATAGGAATTTGAAGAAATAAAAGAATACAACACTAGTCTAAAGACAACATAATCATACCTGCAATCATTAACTTCCAATCCCCAAGTGTGTCGGAACCAGTCTACTAAGGTCACAGTCTGGAAAAATATTTTCCAGTCAGGAAGGAGCAAAGTATATCTCTAAATAGCAGTTCTATATAAATGACATAAACTATGTAGCAGTTCTAGATGGAAACATACCAGATGCATGTATAGGTACGAGAAATGTACAATGAGAGAATATACTGGAAATACTGTAAGTAAGTGCAGGAAAACAATATGTCCATGAGCAAGAAACCTATGACTAAGTGTGTGAGTACTAGTTTTAATATGTGATCGGCTTGGGATCTTGATCAGGCTGGTTACGTGTGATTAGCTATGGTTCATATAAAGTCAGGCTAACCGTTGGTTAGCTATGGTGCATATAAAGTCAGGCTAACCGTTGGTTAGCTATGGTGCATGTAGAGATCAGGCTAATCACACGTAACAGCTATGGTTCATATAAGTGGTCAGGCCGCACCCGACGTGAGATGTGGGGTGAGCTATGGTGCATATAAAGTTGGGTATGATCACATATCTATACTAAAGTACTCCCCAAACCCCCGACTGGTATAGTAGATCCAATCACGGTACGCTATGGCACAGGATTCCCTAGGAAGGTAGCAAATCTCCCCGGGAATTAGTGTCTGTACATGCACAAGATATCAAGGAAACAAGTCTCGTACAAGCTACACCATGAATAAGGAATAACATCTCATGACGAGATCCGTGTATACCAATCCGTGTAACCATCGTGTCAAGATCATGGATATTTACACTAGATACAGTGAACATAGGAGATATCATAAATTAGAAACTAATCAGAGAATGTACTTGCCTCGGGTCCTTAGCTGGTAATTATTGATGTCCTGTTCCAGAGTATCCCCTGGGTAACCCAACAGTCCTATAAACACAACACAATCAAACCACATTTGCATCAGATGCTACGCTAACACACAGTCTATAAACACTGGCCTCAGGGCCATGTCAAACAGGCACTAGTCAACTAGGGTCGCCTAGTAGGACTAAATATTTAAATAACACCTTATTAATTAATTACATATAATCTACCTCAATACAACTATAGATATATGTATAATATATATATACTTTAAAATAAATGATTTTTGTATGTATATATAAACATAATAATTTATTCCTACAATCTTTTATACCTGCACCAAATTTAAATACATTTACAATATATATATATATACCTTTTAAAATTACATATTCAATTTATACTAGTGTATACTCATATATATGCCAAAATACATTAATTAAATATAAATACTTTACATTTTATATACAAATTAAATGAAATACATATACTAAATAACTATTATATCTATATATATTTTATTATGTTTAAATATCAATTAAATAAAAATATGCATATACATATACTAATACGTATTCAAATATTTTAAGTATTAATTAAAAATACTATACATACATTACAAAATATATACATATATATTTATTCCCAATTTATTAAAATATATTAAGTATACATGAAATATATATATACGTATACCAATTATTATAAATACTATTTTACATTTATTAAAAATAATACTACTCACATTAATATACATATCTATTAGATATATTCATACAATCAATTTTTAATAACAATACTGTACATTTACATATTAATTAAATAGATATTAAACATATATATACTAATTTAATTTATACAATTTAAATATATACTAATACATATATATATTCATTCATACACTATACATAGATATATACTAATACATATATTACAAGTTAATATATTATATACATACATATATACATATATATATATATATATATATACATATATATATAAAGAGGGAAGGAGAGAGTGGCTTACAGAGGGGGTCGCCGGAGTGGCCGCCGGCCGGAGGGCAGCGCCGGCCGATCAGGAGGAGGAGGAGCAGCAGCGGACAGGTGGTCGGCCGCCGGACCGGGGAGATGGAGGGAGGAGCAGTGGTCCCAGCGGAAGCAGCCGGCTGACCGCTCGCCGGGAAACCGCTGCGGGATGGAGTAGACCGGCGGGGAGGTTGGCCGCCGTGGAGAGCCTGAGCCGCCGGGGAGATCCGCCGGAGGGCGCCGGACAGCAGCGCCGGGCTGGCTCAGCCGCCGTGGAGAGGCCGCTGAACGGTGCCGCACGGGGAGAACGCCGGCTGATGGTCGGATAGGGGAAGGAGCCGCCGGGATTGGAACTGCGGCAGCAGCAGGAAGAGCGCCGGCCGCCGGAACAGTGTTCCTCCCCTTACAGTTCAAAATTTGAAATTAAGTTCAATATAAATAAAGAACAAGAAGAAAAGGAAGAAAGGAAGAAGAGGAAGAAGAAAAGAAAGAGAAGAAGAAAGAAGAAGGAGAAAAATCCTACGTTGGAAGAGAGGGGGCTTATGAGGAGGTGGGGTTTTCTATGATGCATAGGGATTAGGGTTGAGGATGGGACAATACATTAAATAGGATGAGGGTTTATGAATCCAATGGTGAGGATGCACCCAATTAAATGGGTGGTCCAGATTAGTCAGAGAAAATAATTCATGGGGCTTTGAGGGTGAGAGTTTAATTTAAATATTGGATTCCCTCATTGATTAAAATAATTGGGTGTTGGTACAAAATGCAATTTTGCAATTTAACCCCCTTAAATTTGGGAAATTGCACAAACACATGAAATGACGAAAATTGGGCGGGCGATTCGGGGTCCAATGTTTTGTAGGGTCAGGGGACGCTGTAAGATGGGTATGGACTGAATTTGCAGGGCACTAGAATTAATTTGGGATTTTAAAATCAGATAAAATGATATCCTCAAATTAAATAGAAATAAATGCAAGTTGTGTTCAACAATTAATTAGGAGTACTTGGGGCCAAAATCAGGTTAAGTCATCAATACCAATATTGAAGAAGACTCAGAACAGAATGTTACCCTAATTTGGGTCGCACGAAAAATAGGTCAAGATGGCCTCCAATTTTTGATTGGAACGCACAACGATACAAAAATAGGAAATTAAAAATAAACGTCCGCGACGACTTTTGTGCGGCCAGAAATAATATACAGGAAGCAAAATTATGAGTTGCAAAAATAGCAGAATTGAAGGTGGGCATGTCTAGAGCAAGATTGTGAAATTTGTTGGAAGACAAAAGTCTGGATAGTGCTCCAAATATCGAAGCAAAGGCAATGCGCAAAATATTAAATAAAATACAGTAATTAATTACAATCTCCAAATATTAAATTCTAAATAAAATAATAAAATCCAGAATTCTATAATTCGGATAGGGGTTCGTCTACTGGCTTCTAGGTCTAGTCTGCTAGCTAAAATAAAATAATTAACACTGCATATAATTATATATTTAATTACACATCACACATAATAATTATTTAAATCAATATACTATTACGCAATTAATTAATTATAAATAACATAATATTAAATATTGCAAAAAGTCAAAAATACCCCTGTTTTCAGAATGTGGTAGTGACAGAATGGCTTGCTGGCTAATCTTGAAGTTAAGTCATCACTCGTGGAGAAGATTAAAGAGGCATTGCCCACCGATGCTAGATTTAGAAGACTCAAAGAGAGGACAGAAGCAGGCATGCAGACAGGACTTCGCATACACGAAGACGGGACATTGAGGTTTGGAAATTGCCTGTATGTTCCAAATGGAGAATTGAGACAGGAGTTAATGACTGAAGCACATAGCTCTATGTACTCTGTTCACCCAGGAGGAACCAAGATGTACCGAGTCTTGAGACAGTATTACTGGTGGCATGGAATGAAAAGGGAGATTGCAAGATTTGTGGCCAAATATTTAGTCTGTCAGCAAGTAAAGGCCGAGCATCAGAGGACTGCAGGTATGTTACAGCCGCTTCCTATACCAGAATGGAAGTAGGAACATATCACGATGGATTTTGTCACAGGATTTCCAAGGAGCCCCAGCGGAAGAGATGCAGTATGGGTTATTGTGGATCGACTCACTAAATCGATACACTTCTTGCCATTTAGAGTCGGACAGTCCACAGAGGTACTAGCTGACATGTATATGCGATAAATCGTCAAATTATATTGAGTGCCGGTCAGTATTGTATCGGATCGAGATTTGAGATTTATATCTCATTTCTGGCGAAGCATGCAAGAGAGTCTGGGCACCAGACTCAAATTCAGCATAGCTTACCACCCGCAGACAGATGTCCAATCTGAGCGCACCATTCAGATCTTGGAGGATATGTTGCGATCATGTATGCTAGACTTTGGAGGATCTTGGGAAGATCATTTGCACTTAGTGGAGTTCTCCTATAACAGTTATCGGGCCAGCATTCAGATGGCACCATTCGAAGCTTTATACGGAAGGAAGTGCAGGTCGCCTATATGTTGGAGTGACGTTGGTGAACGTCAATTACTGGGTCCAGAATTGGTAACGCAGACAGTGGAGAAGGTAAAACAGATTCAGAATCATCTTTGAACAGCTCAAGACAGACAGAAGCATTGGGTAGATACACACAGGCGTCCCCTAGAGTTCAAAGAAGGAGAGCACGTGTTCTTGAGGATTTTGCCCACTCGAGGTACTATTCGATTTGGGAGCAGAGGCAAGTTGAGCCCAAGGTATATTGGGCCATTTGATATTCTAGAGCGTATTGGTGAGGTGGCTTATCATCTTGTATTACCTCCATCCTTAGAGGGAGTACATGACGTATTCCACGTCTCACATGACGTATTATATGTCTTACAGCTGCGAAGGTACGTGACCGACCCCAGTCACGTAGTCGATCATTCAGAGATCGCAGTGGGCCCAAGCTTGAGATATGAAGAACAACCAGTTGGCATCCTCGACGTCAGTGAGAAGACATTGCGGGGACAGACAATCAGACTAGTTCGTGTAGCTTGGAAACATCATTCTCCTGGCGAATCGACTTGGGAACGAGAAGATAGTATGCGCCAGCGTTATCCTCACTTGTTCGAGAATGCAGTTGTAAACTAAGCAACCTTGTATTTATAGTTCTTCCTTTAGTAGCTTATTCTTTGATTGCGAGGACGCAATCCTCTTAAGGGGGTAGATTGTAAACACCCTATTTTTTAGAATAATTTTAATATAATTTCCCGGATTTTTCGGCATTTTCTGTATGAAGAACCAAGGTAATTGTGAGTTAAAGATTTTTAAATGCTGTTAATTGGTGTTAAAATATTATGAAAATAATATTTTATGGTGTAAAATAGAAAACCGGACTTAGGGTATTTTTCTGTGAATTTATGGGACTCCGGAGTAGCATTCTAAGCCTTATAAACTTTTGGATTGATAAACCGAACCTAAACCCTGAGTAAACCAAACCAAACCAGTAACTTGGGTCGGGTCGGGTCGGATCTGAGCCAAACCCGACCCGAAACCCATAGGGAACCCTAGCAGCCTGTGTACTGTAGCGGCTATAAATCCTCGTAGAGCGTGCCCAGCCGTGCTCCTCCCATCTCGTGCGTCGTCACCTTATTCCGACTACTCCGCCGGAACCCTAGCCGTGCTCCTCCCATCTCGAGCGCCGCCAACCCCGACTCCCCTGTGTTCGACCCGTCCGTCGAGTCCAGCATGACCCCTAGCCCCGTCGTGCTCGCACCCCTCCGCTCAGACCGAGTTTACCTCTGTTCAGGTCGAGTCCCCTCCGCTCAGGCCGAGTCCCCTCCGCTCAGGCCGAGTTCCCCTCCGCTCAGCCCGGCGAGCCGCCCCCGCCGACCAGAGCAGCTACTCGTCGACGGTTCTCCGGCAATACCCTGAACCCTAGCCTGGACGCAACAACCCGATACGCAGGATACGAAGTTGACCCTCGGACACGTGGAATTCAGCGTTCACGGAGCCCTGTTCAGATACCATTTTCTTTCACCTCATAACTCTGTTTTAGATTCCGTTAGTTGCTATGTGTAGACTGTATAACGCTCTCGGTGCCCGTATAACTCGTTCGGTGCATCGCGTCCTGTGGTGATCGCACACCGCGATCCAAAAATAGGAAAAACAATGTCCTGTTTTACCCCGGAACTGAGTGCGCCCCACCAAACGGGACGACTTTGTCGCACGCGGTCTTTATCAAAATGTGCGCATCATTGATACGGACGTATGGGATTTCGCAGAAGTCGATTCGGATGTGCGTGCATACCGAAATCAATACGTATCCGCGAACACCGTCCCGTATCCGTCCTTTCTGGAATATGCTGTAACTTTGTGTACACATGTTGGATCGAGACGAAACTTGCGCCATCGGACTCGTAGCAATACGCTGGTCCTGTGACCCAAGTTTGGTCCGATTCTGAGAACGTGGACAAAATCATGTATCGTGGGCCCCATAGGCTCCACTTGACGGGCGATTTTGTGATCGGCTCATCGGAATCTAATTCTGGAAGTTCTGTTGGGTTCGTATCATCGTTCCTGACTTGTAGACACTGAATTTGAGGAATTTGGAGATCTTTGACCCTGACACACTTTTTGGTGCAAAGTGGCCCACATGTGGACCCCGCTTCGGCCTAGAAATGTCATTTTTGCCCCTGTGTCCAAATTGGACGTAAGGACAGGCATTTCTAGCTATTTGATATTTTTTGAGTCTGTTGGTGATGTTTATTTCAGCTTTTGGAGTAGTACCTACAGGATCCACTGATACAGGGACGACTGTTGGTATTCGGACCCCAAGCAAGTGTACCTTGCCAAACTCTGCAGTATTGTTACATATTTTCCTTGCTTCCTTTATATTGTTGTGCATGCTTAACCTAGGACCGTATGACGAACTTAGCGTCCGATTATTAGTCGGGTGCCAACATCGTACGCGGTGTTGTGTATTGTCATCTAGAGATGGATATTCGTGACACTTTATCTTCTCGTACTTGTCTTACCAAGTACACTATGACCCAGGATACTTGACACCATTCATGAGACAGGATCTTCCCGAGATATTTGTGGTGATTCTGTATAGGATACAGGACTTGACAGAGATATTATATTCCTAGACAATTATGACTTATTGTATTAGTTATAATCCCGCTGACATGGACATGAGACGTTATGGTCATGATATGCATGGTTACATTGGGTGGAAAGAGACACACAGGCTACAGGCTGATCATATATATACACCCCTATTATTGTGAGGCACAAGACTCTGAAGCCCGAGCTTGGCCCATTACTCATTATTACTGCTGCTACTGGCTCCCCTACACAGAGCTTGTAGTGGCTTCAGCCTGAGTTCTAGTGCTGCTCTCATCTTGCATATCACTTAGCTGGTTATTTAGTATTCCCTTATTGTTCCATCTATTGATGGAGAGGCCCACAGGCTACAGGTTGATTATGTTATGCCGGCTACTCAGTCTCCCGTTGAGCTAGACCACCTCATGATATCACTGCTACCGGCTCCCCTACACAGAGCTTGTAGTTGTTTCAACCTGGGTACTATTGATGTTCTCTCTTGTATTTCACACAGATGTTTACATACTTACCCTATTATTCTCATTATCTGCTGTACTGCTTATATTTTGGCTTGTATATTTTCTTGTACCTTGCTATGTCCCCTGAGGACCTGGATATAGATTATGTCCCCAGGATTTGAGGAGGAGATCTATCCCGAGGTATACGGGACCGCAGCGGAAGCTGATCCAGGAGCTGTCCCGCCATCAGAGGACGAGGTGTTAGCTGAAGACTTTTTCTGAGCATCCATGTTTCATGCTCAGCATTTATTATTTCAGTCATTTATTTTCTAGTCTATTGAACCATTGTATTAGATATTTATCGGGTTGTTCCCCGAAGCACTTTGTTGAGATTAGCAGATGATTTACATTCCTTATTATTCTATAGATCAAATTTTATATCTTATGTGGATGAGATTAGTTGTGCCATATTGTCGTAGACTTGTTTTTACAGCTTAAGTATGCCCTGATGGATCCATTAAATTGGGTTTGTCCATCGGTGCATACTGCTGGCCATTGCCACGTATCTGGTCCCACGGTATTTTGGGACTGGGGCGTGACATGATGCAATACTGAAAGTATTCAATGCGGTCGGAAAGTATTCAGGAAAAATGAAGAAAAGATATCTGGATAACGATGAACTAAGGACTTCTCGGTTGTATATATTACTCAACTGCGATGAGGATAAAGTAGAGAAAGTAGAGGGATATGTTATTAATACGTCCGCGTTCATATTATCTCAATGTAATAGTATACGCTAATATTATTATACTAATCGACCGATGCTTCATTGTTTCTTAACACATATAATGATGAGGTGAGGTCGAGTAGACCATACATAACAGATAAAGAAGTAGAACATGAAATGAGACGTCATTTTTCTTCTTGATTAAGATTATATGTAAGGATCCCGGTAATTATTTTTTTTGTATGCATTTGCACAATAATTAATGTAATGTTGAACTTAATATCGCTTCTTTGGTATTTAAGTCGATCGTCCAGACACAATACTTGAGAATGAGTCTATTAGAACTCTAGCCAATGGACCAATTTATGCCGTCAAAATCTGACCAAGCTATTGCATGAATGAGTTTAGGTTCAAGTCAACAAATGCCCCGATAAGAGAGCTTTCTGGATCTCGATTCTATAAAAAATAGTTGTTTGTGTATCAAAATTTTGAACTACAAAGTCTTCGATCAAGACAATGATTTCTTTGGCGTCTTACGAGAGATTATGGAGTTGACATATAATTGTGGCATGGAGCCTGCTAAGATCGTATTATTAAAGTATGATTGGTTCGATCTGGTCTAAGATCAAGGTTGGAAATTGAAAATCATGGTCTTGTGGATATAAACTACCAGCATCAATATTAAGGATACGAACCATTTATCCTATCATGTGAGGCTCAGCTCATGTAATTCACAACTTATCCTAGACAAAGAATAACGAGGTCAGACTGGTGGACAGTATGTAAGACTAAAGCTAGAAATCCCTTTGACCTTAACAAAATAGCTTATCAGGAGGATGAGCTACCTCTTCTAACAAATATAGTAGAAGTGGACTCAATAGAAGTTACTCATTACATGTATAATCATATAGAAGAGTTAGAAGTATCCGAAGAGGATGACGAAGTAGATAAAAGTAAAGATGAGAAGGAAGATGAAGAGGAAGAGGAAGAGAAAGAGGAGGATGAGAAAGACGAACAAGATAAATTTTTAGAAGATGATTGAAAATAAAATTAAATCCATTTAGATTTGTGACATGTACTATATTTTGACTGTAGAATGTACTATCTATTTAGACTTGTGACATGTACTAATTATTTATTGTGTAATTCCATTATGACTGTAAGATGTTATCTTTTTCTTCTTAATTTTATATTGTTTATGTTTTATATATATTTGTGTATTGGTATATTTTTATCAGGTATGACAGGACGACGCAGATCGTTCAAAGGTAGATCCTCTAGACGGAGTGCTCCTCCGGTATCGGCTATTGGTTCCGGATCCTTGTCTTCTAATACTCCATGTTCTAACCATTCACATCTCTAACTGCATCGACCGTACGTGTTAGTACTCCTGGGACGAGCAGTTACAGGCTTGAGACTACTCCCTCATCCACCATTCATCCTATTGATGGTACCATGGCGTTGGAGGAGCAGATGGAGGAGGTTGAGCCGACTTCGTCTTCGTATCAGAGCGATCCTCCATACGTGCCTCAGGACAAGACGGGGATAGAGATTTGGACCGACGAGCCTATAAAGTAAGTTAATTAGCTAGTTAAAATTTTCGTATGTATATATCTATATATTCACTTTTTTATGAATTTAATTATCGTTGTATAGATATCGTCCTCCGCCGGTACAAAGAGCACTGGGGAAGTTTTTTAGGCAGAACTTTGGCGGGGCTTGGATCAACTACTCGGATGCTCTGGAAGAGAGAAAGACATTCTAGTTTGTACAGTTCAAGGTAAAAGTATATTTGCTTTTAATATCAATCATCTTTCATGCATATTATATAACTTCTATTTTACTTCTTGTAGAAAACATATTTTTATTCACCACACCGGGCTGAGCAGATCGAGAAGCTATTTTTTGCCGTCGCTGCCAAGCTGATCCGTGATGAGTTCGACGACTAGAAGGCTCATGATCGCTCCAAAAAAATGATCCAAGGTTGGATCACGCCTGAGCAGTGGACTACGATGAGGGATATATTTGACGATCCCAGGTACAAGGAAAGCTCGAAGAAGGCAAATGCGGCTAGGACGAAGGCAGAAAAGTGATGTGGTAGCTCGATTCCCATGATAAAATATTTTTATCATCTGGTATATATTTTATTGAATATACATTATTTTAATGAAAGTAGGATAAAATATTAAATTTTAATAACAAATAATATATTTTTAACAGGTACAGAGGGGTGAGGATGCCAACATGGTGACCGTCTTCCTAGCCACATATCGGAAGGGAGAAAAGCTCATCGATAAGAGGGACGCGTAGAGCTATGTAATTATTACTTTACCTTGTGTTAATTTTAATATAACTTAGGAAATATGCAAATAGATATCCATGTAGTTAGTAACAAATACCTTAGACATTAGCAATTACGATGATTGGATAGTAAGAAGTATGCTTATCGAGATATGTGTACTTTTCTAGGATGAGTATCTTAGGCTACGTGAGCAGGCGACCGCTAGTGCACCTACAGAGGGAGAGGTTGGTACATCCTCGCAACCCTCTCAAGCTCCGTCAGTGGACGATCTGTGGATGACCATCCTTTGTGGTCTTCAGAGGGGAACGTACTATGGTACGAGATCCTACGGTACCGTTGTTGCGATACAGTCCTCTAGGGCCCCCTCTGCCATTGTGTATTCCCTACAGCCCTTGCAGAAGATCCTACGGCACCGTTGTTGCGATGTAGCCCTCTAAGGCCCCCTCTGCCATTGTGTATTCCCTACAGCCCTCGCAGGAATTTGCTTGAGTCCAGGAGAGCGTTGAGTGTCAGATTTCGTCTGTGTGACAAGTTATTGCAGAAGATTTCGGAGCAGCCCTAGTCTCAGCTATAGACGGATGATGTGACGCTCACTGCACGACTTGATACGCTCGAGTGCAATATCATGGAGCTCAGGGCTCTAAGTGAGAGGATGGAGGGTGGCATTAGTCATATTTGTTGGAAAATATTTTACAAATTGTTTGCTGTTTTTAAATTTTTATTTTTTGCAATCTAGCGACGTTCAACGATAAAATATTATGTCGCTAACATATATCAGGATGTCGCTAAATTGTACCATTGACGTCGCTAATACGTCACTTACCATAGACGTCGCTAATACGTCACTACACGTTGCTAAAAAGATGACAAGACAAATTTTGCCATGTCATCATTGTTGTATCAAAAGGTCGCTCATGGTGTCGCTAACTTGGCGACGTTTAGCAATAAATTATGATATCGTAGTTTTAGCAACGTCATATTGCTAAACGTCGATAATGTCAAAATAAGTCATGATGTGTTCTCGTCGTTAATGGTTGTCGCTATAGCGACGAATAGTGTTGTTTTTGTTGTCAGCGACTATAAAATGCGCAATAACACATAAACGTCGCTAAATACGTCGCTAATTTATTTTAGCGATGTTTATTTAGAGATTAGCAATGTTTATAGGCGTCGCTAATTTATCTTATTTTGGTAGTGCTTGACAGGGATTCAAGTCTATTAAATTTATGATGAGGGGTTCGCTTGTATCTGAATCTTTTGAGCCATCCAGGGCGTCTAAGTTGATAATGAGATGTGACTCCGATTTACCCAGAGTGCTAAGATTGATGACAAAATGTGGCTCATTTGTGACTGGGCCCTTGTGGGCTTCCAGAGTACTCAAATCAATGACGAAGGGTTCCACTTTGTCGTGAACAGTGGTCCTTCCATTGTAGCCTCTGAAAGAAAGCACCATGGGCTCCTCACCCACTGTGCGAGCCTTTGTTTCATCGTCTACTTTATTACCATCGCTCTTCTGGACGGTGTTGATTTATAGAGGAGAGCGTCTGAGAAGTATGCCTCCAGGCCTTTGAAGGGATTGACATCTGCGAACTCGGTCTGGACTTTCCTTTGTGCATCCACGTACTTAAAAGCATTAGTAGAGAGTTGGTGGTACGATCAACTTCTTATGAATCCACGGACGTCCCAGTAGTACTTTATAGGATACTTCCACATCAATGAAATAGCACATCACTTCCATTTGGAGGTCTCCGATGTGACACTTCAAACAAATATTTCCAAGAGGGGTGCTAAGATCAGCGTTGAAACAAAGAATAGTGGTGTTAGTTGCTGACAGCCGATTGATCGGTATGTTCAAGTTTGGCAACAAACTCTTACGGATGATGCTTAGAGATGACAATGGGCCGATGTGCATCTGGTTTACCTTAATCGAGCCAATATACCCGGTCAAGTATAGAGGTCGATTATATTGATTGTGTTTCAATTGATTGTGTTTC
This sequence comes from Iris macrosiphon, assembly GCA_036927795.1. Lineage (NCBI taxonomy): Eukaryota > Viridiplantae > Streptophyta > Magnoliopsida > Asparagales > Iridaceae > Iris > Iris macrosiphon. The sequence goes on from JAYESA010000005.1 coordinate 77,775,710, forward strand.
AATAGAATGTCTTCCTGGGATAAGGTAATGTTAGGCACATCCTGGGCTGTGTTATGGCAGAACAGACACTCATTGTTTGCTTCTGGACAAGACATGATCTTCGTTATGTAGGACTCCACCTGTAGGAATGCTTCACGAAGAGCATTCCTGGTCTCCTTAGACAGACGCAAGAGTTCATGCACAGAGAGTCGGGCCGGGATATTAGCCAACTAGATCAGGATGTCAAATGAGTATGGTTCTGCTAGACCCGGAGATGCGTCTTTCCACAAAGCTTTGTGAAACCTTGTATGATTGGCTTTTTTTGCGACTGGGGACTTTGATGAGCCTTCCGCGGGACGTTCTATAGTCGCTAAAAACGTCGCTAAAGATGCACTACTAGAAAAAGCGGGATTAGCGACGTATTTTAGCGACTCCTGGTATAAACGTCGCTAAATCAGTGACTCCATTAAAAACGTCGCTAAACGTCGCCAAATGGCGACATTTAGCGACGTTCAGCGACTTTTATTCAGATTTTAAAAGATGAGTCGCTATAAGTTCAATTAAGGTCGCTAAACGTCGCTAATATATCTGATTTAGCGACGTTTAGCGGCATAATTAGCGACGTATATATCAAAAATATTTAGCAACGTGTTTAGCGACGTCTTTGACGTCGCTAAATTTTAATTTAGCAACGTTTTTATTAGACGTCGCTAAACGTCGCTAATTTTTGGTTAATTAGGGCTCAGATTCTTTTCTCCCATCTGTCGAAAATTTTGAAAGTTTTCGATTTCCCCCGCCCCCCCTCTCCGGCGACCGGCTCTCCACGGCTGCAACTACTCCGGCACCCCCTCCTCCTCCTCGAGCTCTAGGTAATCTCTCTCTCTCTCTCTCTCTCTCTCTCTCTCTCTCTCTCTCATGTGACACTGACACAACTGATGACTGGACAGACACGACACACGTACACAGACACGACACACGCACACAGACACAACACACGCACACAGACACTGACAGACACACATGACACACACACACAGAGACGCAGATACACACACATACACACACACACTCACACACACACTGACATGGGACTGATTTACACAGGGAGTCGGGTTCTTTACTGTGTCTTTACTGTATGTGCACTGTGTTGGCACTGATACCTCAGTGTATCAGTCAGTGGAGAGCTTGGGTTTCTTTGTATGGGTAGTTCAGTAAAAGAGGAGTGAGGGTTAAGGTTTTTCTAAGTATTTAGCTAAGTTTTCAATCATGAGATATTTGGTAGTGTTGAATGTGGGTAGTGTTATTTTACATGAAGGTAGGGGTATGTTGAGCTTAGTGTATCACTGAGCTTAGTGTATCAGTGAGTTTAGTTTAGTGTATCAGTGAGTTTAGTGTATCAGTGAGTGAGTGAGTGAGTAAGTTCAGTGACTTTATATTTTTGTGTGAGGGAGGGAAAGCTCGGGCCGTAAAACTGTGCATCAGTATGCCAGTGTATCAGGGGAAAATCGGTTTCACTATGGTGTGCACAGTGTGCCTCGACCACACTGTGTATCAGTGTACTAGTGGTCGAGCCTTGTAGTGGGCAGTGAGAAGGAGGTCTGCAACAGTGAGCAGGCAACTGAAGAGGAAAACCATCAGCACTGTGTCATTTCAGCAACCATGTATCAGTAAGTATCAACAAGTCCCACTGTATCAGTATCCGTTTTCAGTTGCATTTATTGAGCTATGTATACTAGTGTTAGTTAGCTTAGTGTCAAGGTATTGGTTAGTTGGTTTAAGATGGGTTAGCATGAGTTATTGGGTAGAAGTTAAGGGTATCAGTTTAGTATTAAATTTGTACATAGTTAGTGTAGTTAAATAGTTACTTACTGATATACTTGATTTTGTTAATAGTTAGCTAAGTAACTATATGTCCTAGTAAGCATTGTATACAGTAAAGAACCCAAGCTTTTACCAATAGTATAAAATATTAAAAAACTAAGAGACTTGGCCTCTTTTCAGTTGTTTTGAATATTGCTTATTTTAGACTTTGATAAATAAAAGTATGTATTATATCAGTTATGATTTTTATAGTACGGTTAAGTTATGAAGTTAGGTGATAAACCACTGTATGTAATGATTTATATGATACATACTATCATTTTTGCAGAAGTATCTAGAAATGGATATGAATTACTATCTGCGTCATCGTTCGTGGATGTACAACCGTCATCCTGATGACATGTGCGGTGTGCGGGATGAATTCATTGAGAGTGTACAGCAGTTCCTGCAGTTCGCCAAGGCTTTCCCTCAGTACATGGACGGTACCAAGCTTATCCGAGATGTACAAACGTATTTTTATCCTCCGCACCGGGCCGAGTTGATCGAGCGGCTCTTTCGTACCGTTGCCGCCAAGCTTATCCGAGATGCTCTGGATGACCAGAAGGCTCGTGATCGTGCTGGAAAACCGATCCAAGGTTGGATCAAGCCTGAGCAGTGGACTGCGATGAGGGCTAGATTCGACGATCCGAGCTACAAGGAAAGGTCTAAGAAGGCCAAGGCGGCTAGGCAGAATGCTGCCAAGTGGTGTGGTGGCTCGATTCCGATGACGGAATATTTCCGTCGTTTGGTATGTTTTTTCTTTTAAAATATATTATTTTAATATAAGTACCTTAAAATGGTACTTGGAAAAAATATTTAAGTTTAGTAATAAATAATATATTTTTAACAGGTACAGAGGGGGGAGGATGCAAACATGGTGACCGTCTTCTTGGCCACCCATCGCAAGGACGAAAATCTTATTGATGAGAGGGCCTAACAGACCTATGTAAGTATTACTTTACTTTGTGTTAATTTTAATATAACTTAGGCAATTATCGAGTTTCCAAACCTTTTCTAGGCCGAGTATCTTAGGCTGCGTGAGCGGGCGACTGCTAGTGCACCTACACCTGGAGAGGCTGGTACTTCGTCGCAGCCAGCTCCATCTCCGTCGGCGGACGACCTGTGGGTGACCGCAGCTGGTGGTCTCCAGAGGGGTACGTACTTCAGTACGGGCTCCTATGGCGCCCTGGTTGCGACGCAGTCATCTAGGGCCTCCCCGACAGCTGCGCATTCCACACACCCCTCGCAGTCGCAGCCCTCGCAGTCGTCGGCCAGAGTCCAGGAGGCCGTCCAGGTGGCCGTTGACCTTCAGATTGCGTCTCTCCGTGACGAGTTGCTGCGAAGTATGGAGGAGCAGCCCCGGTCCCAACCGCAGGCGGACGATCCGATGCTCATCGCACGATTGGATATGCTCGACCGCAGCATGACGGAGCTACGGGATTTGACAAATGATATTATAGCCTCTAATGACCGCAACATCATGGAGCTGCAGGTGTCACAGCTATCGATGGGCGAGAAGCTGACGAGGATGCAGGATTCAATGGGTCATAGCAGTACGAGGCTGTTATCTACCCTGGATTCTTACAACCAGCGACTCGCAGACTTGGAGCGGGCACGGCCTCCACTGACGTCACTGCCTTCTCCATCGACATCGGTGTCGATTCCACGGGACGAGTATGAGGAGTTCTTATCCTTCAAGCGCGCCGGTGGTCAGCCTCCTGCAGATCCGCAGTAGTATAGTTATTTTTATTATTATTTAGGACGCGATTGTATATTATGAATTATTGATACTTCAACAATAGGCATGATGTATGATGCTTCTTGTGGTCTTTAATTTTTTAGTTAATTTAATTGGATTATATAGTTATCTTGCATATCCACATTTGTCCTATACTATAATAATTTTTTTTATGTGGCCCGACATTCGCATGGGACTTTGCGCATACTTTGTTGCACGTCTTGTGGGCCCACTGTCCCCCTCAACTCCCACCATTAATAAATGGAAGGAATAATATGCCTCCACGGCTTGATCCATTGATCTTCCGCCACCTAGTCAGGAACTTATACCTCTCTTCGGTAAACACAATGGTCACTCGAGTTCGATTTATATATTATGAATTATTGATACTTCAACAATAGTCCTTGGTATTGGATACTTATCTCGTATTTGTACTGTTCATCTTATATATTGTTAAACTTTGGCTACATCTACAATTTCAGCATTGAATACTTAATTCCAGCATTGAATACTTACTTGATATGTCCCCACAAGGCACAATACAATGTCTAATATATATAGTTCCCAAAATATTAATATATCGACCTAACTGATGTTGAACATTATAACGAAACATTAGAAAATACATATTAATTATATGCATTTTGGGAGAGAAAGAACTTAATCTCATACATGTTATAATAGGCATGATGTAATAAATAGCAAGTGGAGAGAAAACAAATAATTGCATATAATCTTCAAACCAGGGTTTTAAAAAGCTAACCGAAGATTGATCTGGACAAGACACTGGATCGGACCAAATCGGTTCAACCAGTAGATTAATTTAAGTAGGCCCGAGTTCAATTCCTTCTGGAAATTAATTTTTTTATTTTTTTTTAAAATTAGCGACGTTTTTAGCGACGTTTAGCGACGTTAAGTTACGTCGCTAAATAAGTCGCTAATTAGCGATGCTGTAACAAGTCGCTAAATACGTCGCTAGTGACGTCGCTAAAAACGTCGCTATACGTCGCCAATTGCTGACATGGCAGAATAGCCAGGTCATTAAAGACGTCGGTGTAACGTCGCTATATAAGTCGCTAATTAGCGACGTTTAGCGACTTTAAAAACGTCGCTATTTAGTGACTCGGCGTCGCTAAACGTCGCTATATTTTGCGACACACTAAAGTCGCTAAAAACGTCGGTATAGCGATGTTTAGCGACGTTTTTTTTTTGCGACTTGGTTTTTTCCGACAACTTTGTAACGTCGCTAATTACGTCGCTAAACTAAATTAGCGACGTCATTTCATTTTTTAGCGACGTTTTTAGACGTCGCTAATTTGACTTTTTCTGGTAGTGACGTCGCTTAGCGACATATATTTTGTTCGCGAATAAGGAGAACTCGACTATGCGTTTTCGTCGCTAAAGACGTCGCTAACTTTTTTAGCGACGTATTTTTATATGTAAGGCTTGCCCAGCGCGACAGGTTAAGGTCAGGATTAAGGTCAGTGACCGTCTCATCCCTGTTGAAAGAAAGTTTGCAGTAATTGTTTAGGAAGCACTCTATCCAAGGAAGATATGGAGAATTATTAGCAACATTTCTCTACGTTGCTAAATTGAATTATTTTGGTAGTGGCCCCTCACTTCTTTTGATTTCCATCCTAAATTAAGGTGCCAAAAATGTCCGAACGCTATAGTTGAGATGCCATTAGGATAATTTTGACCTTTTAAAGATCAAAAATACTATTTTCAAGTAAGAAGAATATATTTCTTTTATGTCAATATATTTCTTTTATGTCTTCATTTGCATAAATATAGGACATTTACTGCAACTAAGTAAAAAAAAAAAAGTTTTACTAAGGCTGTGTTTGATTGAGTTTTTTTTCCATAAAAAATATTGCCATGACAAATTTTCCACCAATTATAGTGTTCGATATATTATATTTTTAATGGAATTACTTTTCAAAAAACTATTATTTTTCATATTTTTTTCTAAAATGGTGAAAAATAAAACTAGCATAACCCATAGAATATATATGAAAAAAAGGGATATGAGCCAAAGGCTCATATTCCTACATGAACCAATGCACATGTGAACCAATAGGAATGGAGTGTACTAGTGCACATGGATGCACATGGGATGTAGAAATTCATTCATATTGGTCCACATGTATATAGCTCATATCCCGTTTATTCTCTCTCTCTCTCTCTCTCTATATATATATATATATATATATATATATATATATATATATTACAGTTCGTGAAAAATAATGACAATCAAACATCCAAATTAATTTTTTTTATAAAAAATATCAAAATTTTATATAAAAAAAATTCTAATAAATTAATTATGTAGAATTAATTTACTTTTCACGTATTTTCACAAAACGTACTCTAATATTAAACCTAATAAAAGAATATAATCGGCAACGGAACCCCATTACGTATAACATGTTTATCTACAATGCCTCAATGGAAAATCGACACGTGGTGGTGTCGGTTCACGTATCAATTTTTCGGACGGTCTATGTTACTGTAGATCCAGTGGACGGTCTATGTAGAGCTAGTGATATGCACTATATGGAAAACTGATCCGTGGCGTCGGTTTTCCGGACGGTCGGTGTAGAGTTGATGATATGAAATCGAAAGATTCCTGCAAAAAATGTGACACGAGCAATGAATTCATTTTAGGACAACCGCCACCAAATATATATACTCTCTAATTGTGACTCCATGATCCATCATGTGCCAGTTCCAAATTCGACCCAACAATGCTGCAAGGGCACACTCAATCCCTCCTCCTCTACTACTATGCGGCTGCAGTCTCCACACTAGTGCTTGGCTATGCGGTCGTCGCCCTCCTCCGACGAGGGCGAAGGCCCCTGTCGCCACCCTTGCCTCCCGGCCCCACCGGTGTCCCTGTGCTGGGAATGATTCCGTTCATAAACCCCGAGCTCCACACGTACTTCACCGAGCTCAGCGAGAAGCACGGCCCCATATACAGCATAAAGATCGGCGGCATGCTCGGCATCGTCATCGCCTCCCCTTCCCTCGTGGGCGAGGCCCTCCGCGACAAGGACGCCACCCTGGCCAACCGCGAGCCCCTCAGCCTGGCGCGCATCATCACCTACGGCGGCAACGACGTGGTGTGGAGCCCCAGCGGGCCCACCTGGCGGATGCTCCGCCGGATCATCGTCCAGGAGATGCTGAGCCCCGCGGGCCTCGACGCCATCTACGAGCTCCGCAAGGGCGAGGTGCGGGCGATGGTGGGGGAGCTCAGGGCGGCCGAGGGGACGGGGGTGGGGGTTATGGACCGGATGAAGCTGACGATGCTGAAGCTGGTGACGAGCATGCTGTGGGGGAGCACGGTGGAGGGGGAGGAGAGAAACACGGTCGGGAAGGAGTTGGCGGAGCTAGTGGAGGAGATCGTCGCGCTGCTGGAGAGGCCTAATCTTGCGGACTTCTTCCCGGCGCTCGAGAGGCTCGACCTGCAGGGGCTGCAGAGGCAGATGCGCGGGAAGCTGAAGCGCCTCGACGCCATCGTCGACCCCATTATTCGAAAGAAGAAGAAGAAGATGTTGGGGTTCAAAGGAAGGAAGATGGACTTCGTGGATTGCATGCTTAGGCGGCAGGAGGAAGGAGGTTATACTCAAATGCCTTTCACCATCACCCATGTCAAGTCCATTATTGTGGTAAGCAATGTTCTAAAAACAGGACCGATGATCCAACCAAAAAATCTTTGGTATAGGTTGGACAGGAGTTCGAACGTGGCTAGTTACGAGAACATGACCTAATCTTGGAAGGACGGTGCAAATATTTTAGTTTGCCAACTTAAAACATCCTAAAAAATTTAACAAAATAAAAGTTCTGTCAATATCATCGTATCCATATCTCATTGTGTCGATAGAACCGTGTCAAACATACTAATAAAAATGAGAACACGACAAAAATTATTTTATTTATCAAGTAGACTCTTTTAGGCATAAATTCGAACAAGCAAGGGTCTTTGGTATCATCTTCCACTGTCAACAGAGGATCCGCGATGTGACAGAACTCACCAACCTTTCATTATCGTTGCAGTCCGACGACAATGACGATATCTAGATTATGATGGAAGTTCTTGATTGAAGATGGAGCAGAAGAAATAAGAAAATGCGAGTTATAGAGAGAGGTGGGTGAGGAATAAATGTTCGTACGAAAAGAGATGATAAATGGGAGGGGACGCTCGATAGTGGAATCATGGGAAAGGGACAAGTTACAGTGTATATTATGTTTTTATTGTACAGTGTACGCGGAATAGTGAGAGAGAGAGCGGAACTAAATTTTTAAAAAAAGAGTTGGACTGCTTAGAGTGTAGATTGTTGTAAATTTGGAATGTAAAACTGGATGAGAACAAACATGCATAGAGAAAAAAAAAAGAGTGGACTGGAGCCCACCGATAGCTCTGCCTATGCAATCATGTCTTAACTTTAGGATCTTATAACTGGGTTAACTAGTCTTATTTTTCATGGTAGTCCTATATTTTCTTTGTCACCTGTGCTAATCATCTTTTAATTTTGATAAACTTCCACAGTAGCTAATAGCACCGTTGTAATTTTGAATGTCAAGGATATAATTTTTGGTGGAACAGCCACAACATCGACGACAATAGAGTGGGCCATGGCCATAATGCTGCAGAAGCCTGAGATCATGAGAAGAGCTCAGGAAGAACTAGACGCGGTGGTGGGGAAGGACAACATCGTAGAGGAGTCCCATCTCCCCAAGTTGCACTATCTCGCGGCGGTGATCAAGGAAGTCCTCCGAATGTGGCCAATTGCGCCTCTCTTAGTCCCGCATTCCCCCAGCGCAACATGCACCATCGGCAACTACACCGTTCCTCGCGGCTGTAGAGTGTTCCTGAACGCGTGGGCGATCCACAGGGACCCAACGGTCTGGAAAGATCCGCTCCGGTTCGACCCGGAGAGGTTCATAGGTACGACCAAGTGGGAGTCGAGTGATATGAGCTACTTTCCATTCGGATCGGGGAGGAGAATATGTGTAGGCATTGTACTGGCGGATAGGATGGTCATGTACGCGCTGGCTTCAATGCTTCATTCTTTCGACTGGAAAGTGCCCGACGGAACAAAGCTCGACCTCTCGGAGAGGTTCGGCGTCGTTTTGAGGATGATTAAGCCACTGGTTGCTGTGCCTACTCCAAGATTGAGCAACCTTGAGCAGTACTCATGGAATGGTTAGTTGGGGTTTATGAAATATCTAATAATGTTGAATTATTTGTTAAAAGTCAAATTGAGTTTCTTTGTGCTCTTAGAAAATGAACAGGGATTGCTGGGGTTTATGAAATTATCCTCCAGGAATGGTTCACGTCCATGTGACAAATTTGAAGTGTATATTTCAATATAAGATTTATTTTTTATTGATTTGTATACATGGAGAGTGGTTGTCAATGTGATTGGTATGATGCGATATTTTACTAGAGAATAATGTTCAAATCTTCCAAGAAATATTTATTTTTATCACAAATTTTTTTTTGAAAATTTAATTTCCTTTAGAGCTAGGTCCCGCGACTCAGACTCGGACGTGGGAGAATGGTGGAAAGTCACGCTTTGATGGCGCACTTTACACGTATGCATCAGACGCGTCATTGCGTCGTTCAGCGTTCGTTCCTGTGCATGTTTAGCGCTGGAGCAGCAGGACGCAACAAGGCACGAGGGACTTCGGTTCCGCAGGAAGTCTGCGCTCTCACCGAACCTAGGTTCCAACGGGGAGTCTGCTCCCGCGGGACCTTGGTTTCAATGGGAATGATGGACTTGGTTCCAGCGGGAAGGCTGCTCCTACTAGACATGTGCTCCATCGTGGCTATTTTGTGTGCTTCATCGTGGGCATTCAAGTTTCTGTAACTACCTACTTACTGCAAGAGATAATATTTTTAGCAACATATTTTAGCGACATAGAATCTTTTATGTCGCCAAAAGCTATTTTTTAGATATATTGGCGACATAGATTCTATTTTGTCGCGAAATCCACACAAAAAAATTATTAGTAGCGGAAAACCAAATATCAATTCCGCTAAAAACTCTATATACTGCAACATTAATTGCAGAAAGATACAATATATTTGGCAACGTGTGCCTATGTGTCGCAGAACGACACGACACGACGATATATGTCTGCATGTCGCAGAACAATATCTTACATTTGCCAACATCTGCTTGTGTTGGAAAATACATTTCTAAAATTTTCCAGTGACTTATCCGAGTAAAACTTTGATACAAATGGCTTTATCAAAAGAGAGAGAGAGGGGGGGTGGGGTGTGGAGAGCCCACCACCACTATATCAATTTTTTGATACATGTTTGCAAAAAAAGGCTGAATGGAGAGGCCAGGATCGAGCCGAGGAAGAAGAGAAGAACCACAATAACCACCACCACCACCAGCATCGAAGAAGAAGGAAAAGATGTCTTCCCATGAGGAGGAGGAGGTGAGGACCTCCGACGTCCTGATCAAGCACGAGGGCTCGAGGAGAAAGGCCTCCTGGAAGGACCTCGAGGGGCTCAGAATCAGCGCCCGCCACCCCCAGGGACGCTGTCGCCGCCTGCCAGGAGATCGCTTCCGTCGCTGCGTGGTTTGAAGACCTCACCGCCAAGCTCTCCTACTGCAGCTCCTCCAAGCGCGTGTACGTATCATTTAATCCAATCCCCTTTTAATAACAATTTAGCAGCCCGCACTCTCTCATTCCAATTCGTAAAAAGGAAGAGGAACTAAACTAAAAATGCTCAAGAGTTCATCAACTAGCATAGATGAGTTGATGGAAGAAGAGGAAAAGTCGCTGCTCCGCCAACCACTTTTTTATAATGGCTCATATCAGAGTGTTAGATCAGGTACTTGAGATGAGGGTGGTAGATCGGAACCCACTTTTATCAACCTGATTTCGACCGGTTGGACTGGTACCACACATAAACAATTTGATTGGCTAATGGATATATGAACACAATGGTTCTTCTTATATACTAGAACTACATAACTAGTTTAAGTAGAGCTAGGCTCGCAACATCAAAATGAAACTATGCTAGTTGAATTGACCTGGAGACCCACAGTAAACTGAGAGTTTCTAAAGATGTAAGGGAGTAGAACATTAGGGCCTTCTCAACAGGTGGGTGATGCCACCTATATACAACTTCTGAGAGGTGTTCTGGAATGGTCACGAATCTGAGAAGAACAAACCCTCTCCAAATAATATCTGACGTTAGAAATATCCTTCAGCACACTGCTTATGCAGGGAAGGCATGAGACTCGAGATGTCCATTGGACAACTTTTTCTTCTATAATTTTGTTACCTTGCTTATTTTTATTGTCATGAAATTGTTATATATAATGTTTCACTGAGCATTTGTGTTTCCTTTTATATGCATTGTTTACTTAAATTTCTTATGGAGTTTTTCCTGCATGGCAGTCTTTTAGCTTTTGATGAAACTAATGGACATTGGAAAATCGTAGCATAAATTGGCATGGTTTGATTAGAGGTTTGATCTCCCCCCTTTTCCGGATACTATATTGCAAGAAATAGTCACAAGTCTCCCTGCAAATATTGTCAAATACTGGTTTCAGAGGTATTCTATTTTTTCTCGATTCGATTATGGTATAAAGATGGATGAAGAAGGGTGGTTTTCTGTTATGCCAGAACCCATTGCAAGGCACCATGGTGGAGGAAGTAATGAATATCTAATGGAAATGGTTAGTTAAAATTATGAAAAACATAGACTGAACAATGAGAGGCCCAAATTTTTTAATCCAAACCATTGTATGTGCGGTAAAAGATCAATTTGATACGAGTTACTATGTGAACAATATGATCCTTATCTATGAACTAAATATTTTTTATTTAGCACCCCAGGCAAGATAATGGAAAAGTTGTTCATTGGTGATTATTTGATTAATATACATCTTAGTTGTGTTTATGCAAAGTGGGAGTCCAATGTTTGTGTAGCTACATTATGCTTCCGCGTTATGCACTTGTATCTCAGGTGTGTTACCTCATCCACGTCCCATGTACTTTTGGTAATTGTTTGGCTTTTATGTTCTTCAGCCTTTAACACAACCATAACAGATGAACCATGGCAAAATCTGCATGCAAATAAAAGTCAGCTTCAATCTGATTGCCTAAAGGATTGTAGTATTAAAGCAATAGTATTTGATGGGGGTGTAGAGAAACAGGGGCTGACTCATGTAATTTTCCTGGTTCCACTGGAACTTCAATCAGCTAGACCAGAAAAATCTAAGTCGGTTGTTGTGACGAGTTCATTGTTAAAGCTTTACAACTTAAAAAGTAGCTTAATGTCGTATGTCGTATAGAAGGTTTTGTTGTACTCATCCTGTTTGTAATTTCCTTTTGTTTGCCTGATTCAATAAGTTGCTTATATCACATGAATGAAATGGTCACATGTGTACTTTAGTACACTTTTGGATATGTAAGCTGGCTTAACTAGTTTGTAAGCAACTAAAACATTCTTATCACTACTAACACTAAATTAATATGTGAAATTAATGTACAGTTTCGCTTATAGTCTGACTTTCTTGTGGGCTTTTCTTAGAGTATGTACTACTAAGTTGAAGTATTCCTAGCCTTGTTTGGTAAATGACTTCAAATTTAATTTGATGAGGACTTCTAGTTTGCTGTGGCACTTGAATATTGTAGAGGTATTCATATGATTATATCTTAATATAAACGAAGAACTTTTTTTGAAAAGTTCAGGCTGTGATATAAACTCGGATTACTTTTGGTTAGATTAGGGAAGTTAATATGCTGTAGTTAGGTGATCAATATGATCCCATCATCCAATCCAGACTTTTTGGTTCAAATTTTGTTGTCTTGCTGGCTGAATACTGTGTTTGGATGGTGGATGGATAGATGGTACATATACAATTGTAAAATAGTTACTCTCTTTTATTTCTTTCTTTCTTTCTTTCTTTCTTTTTTAGACTAAATGGTGGGGTAAAATTCCACGGTTTCATTATGGTAATTACCTTGGTCACAAATACTAAACGTCAGCTATATATAGTATGTTATTATACAGAATGTAGATGTAGTTAGGTAGTCAATATGATTCCATCATTCAGTCAGATTCTTCTGGTACACATTTTGGCTCATAGTAAAGAAATGACATGCAACTTTTTAATTTTGTTTGCTAAACTATAATGAGGATGCATCTTCTTGGAGCATATAGTGTAGGAAAATCATGACTCACCTATGAACTATTTTTTAGGCATACACCATACTCATCCAAGTGCACATGCACCCTATTCTCTGATATTCTTGTATTTTTTTTTTTTTTTACCAACTTTATCGAATAAAAAGTTGGTTGTCTAGCAGCAATGTACAGAGTGCAGTAACTTCAGTTACTATCTAACGCTGCTTAAGTTTAAAAGAAGCCTGAGCAAGCGAACAAAAAGTCGTTGGGAGTTTGTTGTTGAGGACAAGTTGGTGGAGAAATTGGCATCGATTAGTTTTGTTCCCCCAAATGGAGTTAGCTGGGATCACTTCAAAGGAGATGAAAGAGCGGTAATCTTTTTTTTTTTTTCTGGCTCTTGAGTGATACTCTACCTTTTCATGATACAAGTTCATAAAATCATGTTAAAAGTTCATAAAATTCATATATTGTGTAGGAATGGATTATTTATCGATAGCTGTATTTGATGATTTTCATCAAAGGGAATCGAGTATATTTAGACCTACCATTATGAAATGAGTTTATTCTTGGCAGAGGTCAGCTTATATAGTTATAAAGATTTAAGCTTCATTAGAGAGAGATTTTACATGATGCAAATTATTTTGAGGACCATAGGGGATTGTTTTTCTTATAGTATACTTGATAATGGCTTTTGTTTCCGCTGTACTGCTGCATGATTGACATACAAGCCTTAGTAACCTAGCTATCATGTATTGTCTAAGAAAAATCAATGCAACTTATAATCTATATTACACTGACACAAATTTGACACGGCACGTTTCAGAAACGACATCACAGATTCGACACCCATTCTGGTGTCCATTCGCCTCCGATACGTGTCCGACATGACATGATTTTTGGAGTGTATGTGCTTCTTAGCTTATAATTGATATAAAGATTATTGATCTATGAAACCAAGGTTTTTGCGTCCAAGTAAAATGATAATCTGATTAGTATATGATACATATCACTCTTTGTTTTATGAGTTGTCACTTATCAAATGTACAAAACTTACATTGATTGCGCCTGATATTGTGCATGACTTTTCAAGAGTATTAATGCAAGATACTAGGAGACCGGCATACCAATTATCAGAAGAAGAATTAGTGGGAGCTCAAAACCAGGTAATTTGTAATAAAGTTTTTTTAGTAGGTGAAGGTCTAATATATTTCGGTTGTCTTTGAATGTTTTTGCCTTTGAATTTGTACGCCATGTTCTAGTCTCTTGACAATTATGGCTAGTGCCTCAACATACTTAAACTTAAATTTCTGAGAAGGATTCATCAAACAATTATAATCGATATAAGATTATACATTATACTTTATTACCTGGGCCCTTCACCAGTTTCTTTTTCAACTTGACTATATATTTTGAACTAGTAGCCACAAGAAGGATTCATTAAACTTTTGCTCTAACCATTCTATATTATAGTTCAAATGCTGTAGAAACAGTTATTTGGTTGGTGATCTGAAGAAAATAATGGCATCATATTTGTATGAGCCAAATCAAGTTTTTGGGTCAATAGGGTTCATTTGTCTTTGACATGTCAGTCTTTGTCATGTTGTCTAGATCTTTGTTTATATGCATTTTTACTAATGACAATTTAATTTTCAGGGAAGACTTAAATATTATTATTGAACTTATAATGTTAAATGGAATGTGGTTTAGTTGAATACAGGTTCATGGCAAATATTCAAATTGTATATATTTTTTCAAAAATGTATTTTTTTCGACATGATAATATAAAAAATATAAATTAACGTCTGCGACATGAAATTGTGTAGTAGAATGAGTTTTCATGTTTCACCACTATGTTGCGAAAAGTCTCAGCTTATATAAAAAAAAGAGGTAACTTTTTTCGACATGTGTTATGTTGTCAATGTACCATCTTTCTGTGACACACAAGACATATGTCGCCAAAAGCTATTTTAAATAAAAAATGTTATATGTCACAAAAAATGGATAGATTCTGCAACATTGTTACTTCGTGTTGTCAAATACTTTTCCAGACAAGGCTACAACGACATGTGTGCGACTTAGCGAGATATGTCACAGAAAAGCTTTGGTGACACAAATCTATCTTTGTGCTACATATTGCTTGTGTCGCTGAACATGTATTTTTTTTGTAATCGTCTACTTAATGGGTAGTTACTCTCCAGATTTACTGTTTATTATGGAAAATAGTGGCTCCTAGGGGATTGACTACACTATATTCTCCCATAGTCTTTTTCATTTATATATAGGCATTGAGATATATGCTACGAGAAAAAAGTTAGCAGCATCCAGAAGCTACAAAGTACTGTATGAGGTTCTATTTGTACGAAGTCCATTCCAAGGGTGACAAAGGAGCATTCCACAAGTTCAACTCTACGAACTTGCTGGTTCAAGGGAGCAAATCGACATAAATGATCAAATCTTGCTTTGAACAACAATGATTTTAATCACTCTAACAAGAGAATCATTCTCATGTTTCTTGTTACGATCCGCAACCGGGGTGAGGACACGAGTACGTGGATACGTCCAGCCTACGCCATAGCATCGGCGGTAAAACGTTGTTTAGGTCAACAATACTATCTAATCATCTCACACAATAATGTATGAAACCTGTCAATGATATCTCAACTCTATACGGAGGACAAGATGACAATATATAAGATAAACAATACTTAATCACAATAAACTAGAGGAAGATAATGACACGATATCAAATATAAGAAATGGAATCACATGTGTCAAACTAGATATCACCACAATATCCAAGTCTAATAGTCTATCCACAAAACACAAATAGTCTCAAATATATAACATGTCAAATGTCTAAGCTGGAGACATATCCAGTACAATAAGGAAAACTAGCTAAGTGTCTACTATAACTAGCTGAGCCTCCTCACCTGCTAGTACTAGATCCTCCTGTACTAAAAGTGTTATCTCAGCTGGCTCGCCGTCCTGTGGGCTGTAATATGTAGGATACCAGTTCTCTAAATAATCATCTAAAAAATATATCCAGTAAAGATTGGAACGGAGTACAAAACTATGAAAGCAGTTCCAAATACATGGTAGAGCATATATGACAAATAATAGAAAAAATACATGATGCACAGCTAACTAGGAAATGAAAATATAACCGAAATAAGCAGATAAATACGATATGTAACTCAAAAGGTAAAACATTCAATATGATATAAACTATAAGTAATAGAACTGTAAATAAGAGAATTGGTGATACTATTTAAGTGCCATAAAGTACAAGTTCATTATGTGATCGGCTTGAGAATGCACATGAATACACTAAGATAACTCAATTATACGTGTATTGTATAATTGACATGCACACAAATACACTAAGGTGGCGTTTGGTTCAAGTTTTGGAAGCTTGGGAATAGGTTTTAGATTCCTTACCCTTGTTTGTTTTGTCTAGGATTAGGAATTGGAGGGAAATAAGAGGAGCTTCATATTTCCATTGTTGTGGGGAAGTAATTCCCAAGTCCCCCATTGAAAATACTTTTGCTTTCCTAGGAATGTTGTTTGAATATTTTGTTTGGACAATAATACTCTCATTTTACGTTCAAAATTTTAACTTCTATCCCAAACATGTAAATTTAGATAATAAAAACATAAAAGGATATTTATGGAAAACTTAATAAATTAATATTCATTTTTCATATTTCTAACCAAACATGGGCATGGGAATGTTGAATTCCTTTCCCATGGGAAAGGAATCTAAAATCCATTCCCAAGAATACAAAACCTTGAACCAAGCGTCACATAAAGGTTTGATCACATAATCAACTCCTACTCCCCCAACCCCGACTAATATTTATGGATCCAATCACGACACGTTACGCACACGAATATAATATGAGTATACGGAGCACACGAATGTAGCATGAGCACACGGGGCCCACAAATAGATACGAGTATAAGGAACAACCAATGCACACGATAAAGTACGAGTACAAGGAATGCCCGATGCACACGTCAAATAAATAACATCTCCTGACTCGATCCATATAATACCAATCCGTGTAACATTGTGTCAGAATCAAGTAAAACATATCTAGAATATGTAATATATACACTATAAAGTACTGAAAACTAACAAAGAGATGTACTCACCTGTGGTCCTGAGCAAATGATGCGACTCAGTGTTCAAACTGGTGTCACACAGACCTATACATAAAATTCTATATGATTGGATGTAATGAAGTGATAAACAAGTTTAAATAAGCAAATTATGGTTTTCTAGGTCATTTCTAGGTCGTATTGGTCAGATTAGATCAAACTAGGTCATTACCTTGAATTTATGTCCATACATAGCTTCTAGGTTGATGACAAGTCCAAACTAGTAATTACTAGGTGATACTAGTCCATAACTAGGTTTCTAGGTCATTACCTTAAAGGTATTAGCTATACTAGCTAATATTACTAAATATCATATAACTTATATACTAGTTAATATTATTAAATAACTTGTATATTTATATTATCTAACATACCTTAGTTAGGATTACCTTAACCATATTTAATAACTTAATACCTCACTTACCTTGCTATTACTTAAAGGTAATACTACCTTAGCTATTACCTAGAGTCATGATCCCTGGCACCATGGTACCACACTTGATATCCCAAGATATCAATCCAAAACTATTACTTAACCTTACACTAGCTGGGATATTCTAGTATTACTCATAACCTACCTTCACCCATGATTCTTAAACACGGATACTCTAAATTACCTACCCTTACACTGGTACCTGGTACCACTACCCCAAATATGGGATACTAAGTATTACTAACTCACTCTAGATATCTCATGCACCTAACACTTATCCATACCATCATGTTTAACACTAAACACTCACTAATACCAAACTTGCACTCACTGAATTTCCCCTCACATTCACTTGGAACACACACACACACACACATACTGAATACCCTTGCATCTATTTTCCAACCACTACACTCTCACTTACTACTACTTGCTGCTGTTGCTCTTCACTTGCTGCTGTTGCGATTGCCTAATCTACTGTTGTTGCTTAATGCTGCTACCTTCCCCCTTCTAGTAACAGACTTCACCACAGCACCCCCTCTTTCTCTATGCTCGAGTGCACATTGTGCATTACCTGCACAACAGACACTTGCTCACGTTGCTGCTACTATTGTACCCCTTGTTGATACTCCCTACCATTGTCATGTTTGAGTCCGCTACTTCGTCTGGGATCTCCTCGTAGAGCTTCAAGATTTTCGATACAGGGTGGGCTTCCAAGAAATCTACCAATGCTTGGCCTTTGACCGTCTTTTATGGGACAAATACCATGTCGTACGACGACAGCAGTATTGCCCTTGTGTCTAGGCAAGAGTTGAGTACTCCGAGTTTAGTCATAAGGACCCTGAGAGGATTAACTTGCGAGATCACATTGATGGTTTGTCCTGCCACGTAATGCCGAGTCTTCTGAATGGCTTGATGGCATTCATGATGTCCGGCCGAAACCGCCGTTGCTGTTGCTTGGACCGGCTTAGTGTTCGACAAGATGTTGAGTTTGTGGACCGCAATTTGGGGGTTCAGCCCCGGCATGTCTTCGTAACTCCAGGCAAAGATATCGATGTATTCCCTGACGAGCTGTAGCAGCAATTCCCGATCCTCATCGGATAGACTTGCTGATGAAGATCGGTTTAGGGAAGGATTCGTCGCCCAGATCGATTTGTATGACTTCGTCCTCAGTGAGAGATTCACGTTGTTTGAACCGCATCTCCCATTGTGCGTCTAGGCGTTGGGCCCACAGTTCTACTTCAAAGAGTTCAGGTGGATCCTCGTCGTCTTCCTCAGGGACAGCTGACACTATGTTGGCACATAATGTTTGTTTGAGCATCTCCCTTATACCGATAACGGAGTTCCAATAGGAAGATTCTGAAGAGTGAGAGTGTAACTCATCTTCTTCATCTGAGCCTTCGGGGGTCGTGGGAGGCGTGACGTACCCTAAGCCATGCTTGGTCTTATGGTAGTAATCCTCAGACTTGCCTGTAGGAGCTTGCAGACGCAGAGGCATCCATCGTCCTTTGCCGGGTTCAAGCCCCTAGCGGATTTCAGATTGTATCACATCTTTTGGATGAGGAGCTTGGTTTGAGAACTGTACCGGTGAAGTGGTATTTTGCCGGTATCGATTTCTGGCTCTAGTTCCTCTGGGACGTAGGATTGGGGATTTTTTACTCTGTCGAAGATAATGAGTTTGTCTTCCTTCTTCCTTGCCAGAACTATGAAGTATGCTCCAAGTGAGACACACCACATTGCGTGAAGGAGTTTCACTTATGGCAAAGAAAATAAATCATTGTCACTCTTCACCACGGACATTATCGACAACTACCTCCAACGTTGATCAACAACATCTAACTGAATTGGTCTAGACTGACGACGATATTCGTTAACCTCATGTGCACAAGGGAGGCCCATCATATGTCGATGTAAACAGTTGTAAACTTCGGGATCATCCATGTATATTTGATATAAGAAATTCATGTCGGCTCCCTCGTCTACCACTTTTCTTTGAACAAATACCATGTCGTGTCGTAACTGTCTTTCATACTGGCTCGCCATACACGATTTCAATCACTGTAGAATTCATCAAACCCTATGTGCCATCGGAACGAACTGAGAAGTAAAAAAATAAGTGTCAAAGAAAAAATTCAGTTCCAGAGAGAGTAAAGAAAAAATTAGGTCGAGGGTTTAGGAACTTGACTTTCTAGTCTTGCTCATTCGAGTCACCATGGCTGGATTGAGACTATTTCGAGAGATTTTTCAAGAAAAGATAACCCCGGGCCGGATGAAGCTAGCTCTCGAACATCGTGTATGTACTCGCAACCATCGCCGTTGCAGCAGGACCCCTTACGAAACTCAGGGCAAGGGACGTTGTTGTACGATGTCTGTGGAGTCGTAGAGGAGCGTGAGTTGGAGAATGGTGGCGCCGCTGGAGATGAAGCTGGTTTATGTTGATGAATTTGGGGGACGAGGAGAAGGAGAAATGGAGAGGGGAGAGGAGGAGAGTTGGAATTTGAAGGGCTCGGATGATGGTGATGGTGCCGTTGCTAGGGTTTTGCCAAGAGGTCGGGTGAGGCTGATGTCGGTGACGGTAGTGGAGGAAAAGGAGAGGTGGTGGCTTGGGTCCTCTCGAGCTGGGGATAAGGAAAGGGAGTGGCAGTAGTGGTTTTCAGGGAGAGGGAGAAGAGGAAGCTGCAGAGAAATGGAGAGGGAGGAGAGCACCGGCGGAGGCCATGGAAGGAGGAGTAGGAGGAGGAGGAGGAGAGGGAGGAGATGGTAGCAACCATGTTATAAACATTTCACAGAGCAGTGGTTCTTAGAGGAGTCGAAGAGGGATCGGAGTTTCTTAGATGAGAGAGATTTGTTCTCCTTATACGAGAGCAGTTGTTCCTCGATGGAATTGATCAAGCAACCGTCAACAAATCTCCTACAGCAAAAACAACTTGTAAAAAATTACTAAGATGGCAGCTACAAAGCGCGTATGAATTTTCTTACACATATATTATTTGATGGTTATAACCAAACCGTCAATAAATTAAATGAGTTTTCTTGACGTTTCATCAAAAATCATCAAGAATTGTGGTCAAATTTTGTCATTTAACACAAAAAGAGTGTTTTCTTGACGTATATCTAAAACTGTCAAGATTATGGCTTTACTTGACGGTTTAGCATGACCGTCAAGAAATAAACCATCAAGAAAGATCATTTTTCTTGTAGTGCCGACTGCTAAACACCACAGTAACAACAACAACAACACTACTTCCAAACCTGAATACAGCTCCCTTCTACCACCCTCAACTAATACCCTCAAGTTCCTGTCACTGTTATTATAGTACTTCATAGTGCACAACAGTGCACTTGCACGACTGCTGCTGAAACTAATGCACTCACTGATACACCATCATGAATCCCCTTCATATATGAACACTCAATGAAAATATAATCACACACACACAAACACTCGAGCCCCCACACTCCCAACTGTATACTGTTGCTGCTGTATTAATAGGACAATGCACTATTGCACTGTTGCACTGGAACAGTGCCTCCTAAATGCTCTTGCTGCTGCTACTACTACAGACACCTACCCCAGCCTAATACCCCTTGCTCACACACTCACACTAATATATATACACACATGAATACATATATACACATATACACATCTTAATACCATATATATACCCTAAAACACACTCTAATATATATATATATATATATATATATATATATATAGTGTGTGTGTGTGTGGCAAACTAACAAACACTTGTAGTGCATCAATGAGATACTTCATGATATACTCAAGATACTTCCTCTATTCAACACCAACCACTACTAAAACGATGTAAACTCATCTAATA
The DNA here is from genome assembly GCA_036927795.1 of Iris macrosiphon. Taxonomy (NCBI): domain Eukaryota; kingdom Viridiplantae; phylum Streptophyta; class Magnoliopsida; order Asparagales; family Iridaceae; genus Iris; species Iris macrosiphon. Next base: position 77,796,889 of record JAYESA010000005.1, read on the forward strand.
TAGTCAATAAAGTATAAATAGCACAATAGACATTCCATCAAATACTTGGTGTCCAAATTTGGAGTTTTTTTCAAATGGATACAAAACTCAATGTAACTTTCACAATAGCCATCATATGAATCTAGTTCTTCTTCCTATGGGTAACCCTTAGCCATGAGAATGTTCCTAAGAGTCTAATACACTAATTAGAATAAAAATTACTAGGGAGAATAAAAATTTACCTATTGGGAGATTAATTCTCAATGTAGCTCCTTCAAATGGGCACAAGGGCGAGGAATGAACACCAACTCCTAGAAAAATTCCTCTTATACTAGCCTCTTGCAATCTTCAAGCTTCTAGATCTCCTTGGTGATGAAAATGAGAGGAATTGGGATTGGTTTGGTGAAATTTGGTGGAGGGATGAAGGAATTTTTGGAAAGAACTAAATTAGGGTAAGAATAAATGAAGTGGAAGAAATTAATGGAGGCTCTCCCCCTCTTATTAGGGCCGGCCACTACATGCCCCTCTGATGTCCAATGTGAAAGGTCCAATATGCCCTTAAAGTTTGTCATGAAGAGTTTAACTAATTAAGGGGTTTTCTAAAAAATGTTCTAATATTAAAAAGGAATATTCTATTCATTCTCTCTAATTTAATGAGTCAAACAAAGACTAACTAATTGGTTAAACTAATAGGTCAAATCAAGTCTAGTTGGGTTCACTTAGGTTCACTAACATCTAGTCTAACTAATAGACTAACATACTAACTACCAACCATATAAATATATGTATGTATGTAATAATATCAAATATTATGAAATATATATACGATTATAATAATTAATATAAAATGACAAAAATATCCTTCTCCGAAAATGTGATAGTTACAATCCTACGCTCCTTAGAAAAATTTTGTCCTCAAAATTTAAGGAATGAACTAACACTTCAACAAGCAATCACAGCAAGAAAAGAATGATATCTCACGGCTCAAAGAGATAAGGGTACTGCTCGCGCATCTCGGCTTCCCTCTCCCATGTAGACTCTTCCGGAGAGTGATGCCTCCACGCGATGCGTACCAAGAGAATTGTCTGGTTCCGCAGCACATTCTTCCTGCAATCCATAATCTCGACTAGCTGCTCTGGGTAGTTGAGAGTCGGACCCACCTCGATCTCCGAGTGATCTAATACGTGACTAGGATCTTCCATGTACCATCTAAGCTGTGACACATGGAACATGTCATGTACTCCCTCTAGTGCATGCGACAAGTCTAGTCTGTAGGCCACTGCACCGACCCTCTCAAGATCACCGAAGGGTCCAATGTACCGTGGACTAAGCTTTCCGCCTCCACCAAAGCGAATCGTGCTCCGTGTTGAAAAAATTCGCAAGAACACCAGATCGCCAACCTAGAACAAAATACAGCTTTAACACACAAGCTAAACAAAGCAATCAATAACACAATCAAAACCTATACCTCAAACTCCAAAGGTTTTCGGTGGCTGTCAGCCCAATGCCGCTGTCTGTACTGCGCCATCCGAAGTCTATCTCTGATAAGCTTCACATTCTCAGCTGCATCAACAATCATCTCTCTCCAACATCATCCCAAGACGAGTGTACGACATCTCCGTCTATATAAAGCCTTAAATGGCAACATCTCAATGCTGGTCTGGTAACTGTTGTTGTAAGCAAACTCTACCAGGTGAAAATGATCCTCCTAAGAACCTCCGAAGTCCAGAACACAAGTGCGAAGCATATCCTCGAGAGTCTGGATAGTCCTCTCCGACTGTCCGTCCGTATGAAGGTGATATGCGGTACTAAACTTGAGCTGGGTGCCCAAGCTAGCCTACAAACTCCTCCAGAAGTGGAAGGTAAAACGACTATCCCGACCCGAGATTATGCTCACAGGAACCCCGTACAATCTGACAATCTGTCTCACATACATCTCCGCCAGCTTTTTCGTAGACATACCTACTTTGAATGGCAAAAAGTGGGCCAATTTGCTTAACATGTCTGCGATGACCCAACTCGCGTCTTTCCGTCCTGGAGTACGTGGAAGCCCCGAAACAAAATCCATTGTAACATGCTCCCACTTCCACTCTGGAATGGGTAATGGCTGGAGTAAAACACCTGGCCTTTGCCTCTACGCCTTCACCTGCTGGGACACTAAACACCTAGATACGAAGTGCGCCACCTCCCGCTTCATACCATACTACCACACATGCTCCCTCGGATCCCTATACATCTTGTTGGCACCTGGATGCATATAGTACTGAGAGCGATGCGTCTCATACAAAACCTCCTCGCGCAACTCCCCACTCGGCATACATATCTGGTACCGTGCCGCAACGAACCATCGTCAGCAATGGTGAAGTCCTCCAATAATCCTGCCTGAACCTGTGCCCTGATGCTCCTCAGAGCCAAATCATCATACTACGTAACCTTGATCCTGTCCATTAGCTCTGATTGTATCTGCAATCCCCACATCTGCATCTCGATGCCAGGAACCACCACTTCGATACCAAGCTCTTAAGGTCGACCAATAAATGCATGTCTGATGTAAAGTACATAGCAAACGGATACCTGCTCAAGGCATCGGCAACCACGTTAGCCTTCCCTGGATGGTACTGCAATGATATGTCGAAGTCCTTCATCAGCTCCAACCACCGTCGTTGTCTCATGTTCAGCTCTTTCTGTGTGAATACATACTTCAAGCTCTTGTGGTCTGTAAAGATCTCCACACGCTCTCCGTACAGATACTGTTTTCACAACTTTAGAGAAACGATGACCGTTGCCAACTCCAAATCGTGGATATGGTAGTTCTTCTCATGAGGACGTAATTGCCTGGAAGCGTAGGCAATCACCTTACCGTTCTGCTGCAGAACACAACCCAAACCCTTTTCCGAAGCATCACTATAAATAGTGAATCCACCTGACCCCGATGGCAATGCCAATACTAGAGTTGTCGTCAATCTCTTCTTCAGCTCATCAAAGGTGGCCGAATACTCCTCTGTCCACACAAACTCTACGTCCTTCCTGGTCAGCCTAGTCATCGGCTCTGCAATCCTGGAGAAGTCCTGTACAAACCTCCTGTAGTATCCTGCCAGACCCATAAAACTCCTGATATCTTCCACTGAACTTGGAGTAGCCCACGATTCTAATGCCACAATCTTTTTCGGTTCAACCGAGATCCCATCTCATATCACAACATGGCCGAGGAATTCTACCTTATCCAGGAAGAACTTGCACTTCGAAAGCTTTCCATAAAGCTTCTCCTTCCTGAGAGTCTCTAAAACTATCCTCAGGTGCTCCTCGTGCTCCTCTGGCGTATTCGAATACACAAGAATATCATCGATGAACACCACCACAAACTTTTCAAGGTACTGGTAGAATACCTTGGTCATCAGTTTCATGAATATCGTCAGGGCATTGGTCAACCCAAACGGCATCACCATGAACTAAAACTGGCCATATTGAATCCAAAAAGCTGTCTTCGAAATATCCTCCTTCTTCACTTTCACATGGTAGTAGCCTTACCTAAAGTCTATCATCGAAAATACCTTCGCTCCGCTCAACTGATAGGATAGATCATCTATCCTCGGCACCAGGTATTTCTTGATAGTGAGGTTGTTCAGAGCCATGTAGTCGATACACATACGCACCGACCTATCATTCTTCGGTACAAACAATACCGGAGCACCCTACGATGATTAATTGGATCTGATGAAGCCCTTATCCTGCAACTCGTCCACCTGCTTGTTCAACAATGCCAGCTCGCTGTTGTTGACCCTATAAACGTGTTATGATATCGGCTCTGTGCCTGGCACCAAGTCTATAGAGAACTCAACATATCTGTCTGGCAGCAAGTCCAGCAACTCCTTTGGAAAAACAACCAGGAACTCTGCTATCAACGGATGTGGCAACTCATTCTCTTCCACCATAGCTCCACATATGACACCCTCGCTCTGCTGCTCCTATGGCAATCTCAAACTATGGCTCTCCTGGCGGTCGAAATAATACCCTGCCTCCATGACAATCTATACTAGCATGGTGCCTACTCAACCAATCAATCCCGAGTACAATGTCGTAGCTCGGAAGTGGCATTACATGTAAGCACGCACTCAACTCTTGGCCTCCCAGCGTAACTTTTCGATCCTTGCAAACATCACTGACTAGAATAATGTCTCTCCCAGTTGTGATCTTGTAAGTCCTAACCAAAGGTTCAGCCTCTAAATGATACTTAAGAGCAAAAAGATACAGATATAAAACTATGGGAAGCACCATAATCAAATAAAATTAATACTGGAATGGAATCAAGAAGAACTGAACCTGCGATCACGTCCCCAATTGGCTCGGTCTCCTCGACCGTCATGGCGAATGCTCGTCCCTATGGTGCACCTCTCTGCTGGTGCTGGGCGAACCGTTGCTACTGTGTCTGTTACACCCGTTTTCAGATTTGTTGAGAGAGACTACCCAAGACCGATAGAATACCCATTGGCATTACCATAGACCCGGTTTAGGACCCGCATGTAGATTGGACACTTAGTTTGGTTCATTTGATGAACCCATGACTAAACCATCTTCTTCTCTTCTTGGTATATATGAGTATTTTCTCTCTCCTCACTCATTTTCTCATTCTACTTGTTTCCTTCTTCCTCCTCTCCTTCAATCTCCCTCTAGCCAAACCCTAGCCCTTGGAAGAAGTTGCTGTGACTTGGACCGTAAGAGGTAGAGGCTAGGAGCCACCCAAGGCAAGTACATCTTGCTCAATGGTGAAACCTTGATTTTTGGATATATATATATATATATATATATATATATATATATATATATATATATTGTTTTAAAAATGTATTTGATGAAAAATATTCTCTTTGAGTTGCTAATCACATTTAGTTATTGGAGTTTAGGATTTTATGGGTTCCATATATTTTTTGTGGTTTTGATCTACTAAAATTTGGTATTCTAAAAAAAAAATTTGTGGTTGATAGAGCGCTTCATTTCGAGCATTTTGGCTTTTGTTTCACTTGATTCAGAGTTAAAATAAAATTTTTATAAAGAAAACAAGTTTTTGAATTTTTGGAGCTTTTCTCATGGAGTTGTGTTGCTTTGGGACGGAGGAGTTCCATGCGCCCAGCTTTATGCGCCCTTTTCAGCATGACGCATATCTTGTTAGGCGCATGACTGTCTCTGCATATGCGTCCCTAAGCTAAATGTATAGAGTACTGAACGCATGAGATTTTCCAGAGGGCAAGTTGTCCATGCGGCCTGTTGTTCATGCGGCCATAAGCTCATGTGGCCAGTTGTCCATGCGGCCAGAAGCCTATGCGGTCCGGCTGTCATTTGACTTAGAAGCGACATGTGTCTTTTCCTGCACGTTCTTTCGTGGACACATTTTTATGCTTTTGTCTTTTTTTGTTACACATTCATGGCATGTCATATCAATCACTTTTAGTCACTTCTCTGACATGCCTTTATGATCCATCACTTAGCACTCGTCCCGAAGAGTGGACTCTGCCTTGAGCGTGCGGCCAGTGGGTGAGTAAGTCCATGCAGCCAGTAAGTCCATGCAGCCTGTGGGTGGATGCGGCCAGAAATCCATGTGCACGTTTTGTGTTTATTTTAATTATGTTCGTTTGATAGTTCCTTTTAGTGATTATTGCTGTATACTTCCTTATGTTGATACAAGTTTATGTTACCAGACCAGTTTATGTGCGAGTTCACAATCCTCACGACATCGTGGAAATGTTTGTGTATGAAATCCATTGCATTTGGCATCGGGCAATCGAGTGTGAGTATTGCCTAATGTATCGCGAGCCTCGGATACGATAATTCATGAAAAGCTTGTACCCGTGATTCGTCATTCTAGGAAGGTTCTAAAGTGTCCACGACTCGAGAATTTGAAATAATTTAGTAATGATTATATAAGATAAGATTTACCTAGATCATTGAGAGGGAAGAATATTGCGCTACCGGCTACCCCGATCTCTAAGGGCCCCATGCAGCATGAAAAAACTCTGCTAGGCAAGGGCTCCATGACTGACCAAGTTTACGCATGTTGCTCTACATTACAAGATAAGTTTATGATTACAAGACAAGTTTATGTTTATAAGACAAGTTTATGATTCACAAGTTTAAGTTTATGCTTATAAGTTCAATTTCTGTTTATGACAAGTAACTAGTTATGTTGTTGTGATGTTGTATGTGCATTTAAGTTTACTTGACAAGCGTACCCTTGGCCATCCGGGTTAACAGCAGTGTCGGTAGTAGCGATATTCTTCAAAGCATGATTTGTTAGTAACTAGGTTGTGATAACCCTAGTTAGTTAATTATAGCTAGCCGTAGGCATGTTTAGCCGTGGAATGAATGCTTGTCTATTCGTTTAGTTCGTCCTTTTAATTCATTCTTTCGACGCATGGTTAGGGTGCTATATCATATTTCCTCGCAATTCATGTTCTTGGTATCGTGACCGTAAGTTTAGTTTTTTCATAATACGTATAATTCGTATATAATGATGGTATATCGTAATTCACGTAGTGCGAGCTGACAACCACAAATATCATGACTTATCTGTATTTCTGGCTTGGCATGGTATTGCGAGTTTTCACAGTTTACATGTATCAAGTATTGTACATAAGTGACTTGTGAGATGCTCGTTAAGTTTTGAAATTTACTAATCCAATCATTATGTGTTCCTTGCTTTTCGTGTTTACCTGAGCTATCTGGTAGCCTATCAGAGATCTGTAGAGACCCATGGTACTGTTATAAAATTCATCTAGGAATGATAGATTGGACACCAAAAAAGAATTTTATCCTAACTTGTCTGAGCTAACATCATACCGTCGGCATACCATCGGTCTACTGCCAACATACTGTTCGGTCTGGATATGTGTAGAACCAGCATATGTGGCTCACTTGTGACCGTCTAATTCTTGATGAATGATCACGATTGAACCTAAGGGTTTATATACCTAAATTCGTTCCCTGAGAGATCATTCTGTCTATTTTTCATAGGGAGCTTCTCTCTCTTCCAAGTCCTTTTCTCCACACCAACGAGTTCAAGAGTATCAAGGGAGCAAGCTTGTGCTTTTGAGGCGGCATGAAGGTGGACAAGTGCACGAGCACGATATAGGATCCACAGGTCACTTCGCCGGGCATAAACAAGTATTCATTGCTCAACAGGTATGCTTGTTTTGTGCTTTTCGAAGTTTTCTCGTTGAATTTGAATTTTAGTTACACCTTTACGACTACACAACAAGAAAAATAGCTTGTTAGTACTACCTAAAAAGTATTATAAATCATTATGTTATAATATTTTTTAGTTGCATCTAAATGTTATAAATATCAGTGTTATAAATATTTAAAAATCGTTATAAATATGATGCACATATATAACACTTTTTTTTCCAATGCATTATTAACAACCACATTCAAACTCACCTATTATAACACTTTGAAAAACAAAATGTTATAAAAACAGAAAAATGTTAGAAAATACATGGCTCTTAGTACTGCTCAATTTCAAAATGTTATAAAAACAATAGTCAAAGGAGTTTACAATACTGCTCGAGACAAAATGGTAAGCAGACATCCATGACCACATTCTGAATAAACACTTAACCTAAAATTTATTAATATTAACCATTAACATGAACAATGTATGAAGTCCACAAACTTTTATTACAAAACATGGCTAATAAATTTTTGTGGTGACCCATGATCACATGAAAAGGTACTAAAGAAGGAAATTATTATAGCCATAATAAAACTTTGTACTAAAACACTCGGTCTTAAAATAAAAAGTTCTCTTATATAAAATTTCTATATAAAGTCCAAACATCCCTTTCAGCCAGCACCTCCCTCCATCGTTGCTCCCAACTAAGAGGAGTTTATCAATTTTCTTTTCCGACTATAATTGTGTCCATAATTTACACAAACCAAAAAATATTATATATTATAAAATTCATATTCAGACTCGTGTGTTCAAAAATCTTGTTATTCCTTTCTGACAAAATAACCAAACAAAAGTTAATAGCATCAATCTTGCTATTTCTTTCATGTATCAAAGAACAATGTTTGTAACCTACAAACATTGTTCTTTGATACATGAAAGAAATAGCAAGATTGATGCTATCAAAGAACAATGTTTGTAACAATTTCCTTCTTTAGTACCTTTTCATGTGATCATGGATCACCACAAAAATTTAAGCGGGACCTCAGTCCTAACAAGTAAATTCTCATAGAAGCAATGTACAGAAATCACTTTGCTTCTTGAGGAGACAATCCAAGAACAGATATACTTTCTGCAAAATGGATACCTAACTTTAAACACAATCTATTGAATAAATGAGTTCCCATCTGACTTTCCTTAAAGTAATAGTTTGTGAGTCCAACAGAAATATATGATCACACATAGAAAGGAAAGGAGTACGTACCATCATTTTCTAGTTTTGACCCTTGGGAAAATTTCAAGGAATTGATGGATGCAACCTGTTTCGTCAATCTTCATCAATCCAAAATTTAAAGCACGACTGCAAAAAAAACAAACAAAGAAATTGGTTTGAGAAAATTAAGTTTCAATAAACCAAGCATTAACAAAAATGAAATTAGGTACTAACAAAAGAGAACTAGTGAAGATGGCGAATTTCAGTCTTGTTATGTTAATAACTATGATAAGTACAAACACCAGGAGACTAGAGAAGAGACTGTTAAGCATTTTGTTAATGTATTAAACTAATACTTGCATGCCAAAACTTGCATTCATGTAATAGAAAAATAAATCAAGAAGGTATGTTTGTCAATTCAAATATCTTTACATACCATCCATTAGAAGGAACAAAGATGAGCCTAAAATTGGCAGAACAAAGAATGTACAAGGACTCACCATTAGACAATTATTGATATAAGAGGCCATTGTAAAGACTGAATAGGAAACAGAAATTAACAGTCCAACTTAGTAAAGGAAACACAGACCTTTATTTCATTAGCTCCATTTGTGCCAAGTCGCTGGTCAATATTACATAAAAGTTTACTTATAAGATCTTTAGCTTCTGTAGACATCTTAGCTTCTTCAGGAAATTTTAAATGTGTCTCCGGTTTACTATCTGTATGAGTCAATAAGAAAAGAAACCCACAATAAAAACTTGATAAAACTGGAACAAAAATATATTTATAGTCACAATGATAGAACTTGCAACAATATGCCGTAATTTGCTTTTGAGAGCATAAAATGTTTGATACTACTAGATACCTTAATTTATCGCAATAAGAAAAATAATCCTTGCAGTATAAGAGAAAGTATGTCTTCAACTTGGACAAGTAAGATACTATAGATGCAGTGATAGTACATATTAGGACAAACCAAAAGACAATAGTTCATTTTTGACGTTTCTCTATTAAACAAGGCACCGAAAGGCGTTAAGAATTATTAACATGCCCTTTATTGCAATGTACTTTTGATGATAATACACACTCACATAGATATGGGATATATCCACCATCTTTGAGGTAAAATTCCTTGTAGAATAAAGTGATGATGACAATACAAATTACAAGGGCCAGTAGTTATGTGAAATTCCATCCAATAAGTAAAATTAATCATAGATAAAGTTTAGTAGTACTTTAGGCACAACTGTTTTGATTATTGCCATTAATACTTGTATAGTGACTTTTAATTTAGTCTACTCACATATTTTAAGTAGCACCTTTCGAGTAAATTGTTCCAAAAATTTAATAGGTTAAATGTTGATTGATCCCTAGCTGATAAAGACACTGAAGTAAACTTGAATTATTAATCTTGTGCAAAGAAGATGCAATCATGAACAAACTTGTAAAGACGATAACAAATTGGTAGGTGATGATGAGAGAATTAAAGAGAAGATAATATGAGGATGTCCACATTACTTGGTATGGATAATCTAATAGTATGTAAACGAAGGAGCAGAAATTGCTACAGACATAGGAGTTTTAAGTTCAGAATTACCTTCCTACGTGTTGTTATTGGTTCATCGGAATAAATAGAGGATAACATACAAGCATTTCTTACATGATAGCTCTGAGTGACCACCTTCTTAAGTTGTTTTGGGACTTCATAAGATTATCTAATATAAAAAAATGCTTTGATGTTGTAGTATTCAGTGGAACCTAGCAAATTGGAAGAATTGGAAAACAATTTATGTGGTTGATTACAAATAATTTTCCAATAATATTGATAAGCTTTCAGTTAGACATGTGGATGTTAGGCCAAGATACGATAAGAGTCAATAGCCTCGTGTTACATTGATTTCAACGATCTCGGTGTGATAATTTATTCTCTTTGACTGTGTTTTTGATCGCTAAGAAAGAGAAACAAACAAAAATTTGTTCACTTATATGTCTACTATAAATTTGTTCATATATATCTATTCTCTTCGATGCTTCACGACGCCTTGATTGTTGCTTCATAACAATTTTATTGTGTATCTTCTTCTTTCTTCTTGAGATTGGTGATGAGTTGAACTTGGGGAAAAATTGTTCAACATATTCACTACCAGAATAAGTCAAATTAGCGACGTCTAAAAACGTCGCTAAATAACCAAAAAATGTCGCTAAGTTGGTTTAGCGACGTAATTAGCGACGTTTTAAAGCAGTCGGAAAAAACCAAGTCGCTAAAACAAAAAACGTCGCTAAACGTCGCTATACCGATGTTTTTTAGCGACTTTAATGTGTCGCTAAATTTAGCGACGTTTAGCGACACCGCGTCACTAAATAGCGACGTTTATTAAAGTCGCTAAACGTCGCTAATTAGCGACTTATATAGCAACGTTACACCGACGTCTTTAATGACCTGGCAATACTGCCATGTCAGCAGTTTGCGACGTACAACGACGATTTTAGCGACGTCATTAGCGACGTGTAACAGCATCGCTAATTAGCGACGTATTTAGCGACGTAAATGAACGTCGCTAATTTTCAAAAAAAAAATTACTGAATTGCATTTCTGGGTTTACCAACCCCCTTGGGTTCATTATCAAGTATATGATGGTAGTAGAAATAATTGAACAAAGAACACAGTAGCAGCACCAAGGGGAAAATTCTAGTGCACTGGGTAAATACAGGCCAAGTATCAGTCATCAGTTGTAAACCAAAATATGAATAATATAATAAAATTTGAAGAAAAGAAAGCATCCAGCAAATCTCATCGTAAACGTAAAGAATATGGCAAATTTATATCCATACAATCGCATCCTAAATAATAAAAAAATATAAATATCCAGTAACTAACTATACTACTACGGATCTGCAGGAGGCTGACCACCGGCGCGCTTGAAGGATAAGAACTGCTCATACTCGTCCCGTGGAATCGACAACGATGTCGATGGAGAAGGCAGTGACGTCGGTGGAGTCTGTGTCGATGTAGGCGCACCAGGAGGCCGTGCCCGCTCCAAGTCTGCGAGTCGTTGGTTGTAAGAATCCATGGTAGATAACAGCCTCGTACTGCTATGAACCATTGAATCCTGCATCATCGTCAGCCTCTCGCCCATTGATAGCCGTGACGCCTGCAGCTCCATGATGTTGCGGTCATTGGAGGCTCTAATATCATTTGTCAAATCCCGGAGCTCCGTTATGCTGCGGTCGAGTATATCGAATCGTGCGATGAGCATCGGATCGTCCGCCTGCGGTTGGGACCGGGGCTGCTCCTCCATCCTTCGCAGCAACTCGTCACGGAGAGACGCATTCTGACGGTCAACGGCCTCCTGGACTCTGGCCGACGTCTGCGAGGGCTGTGTGGAATGCGCAGGTGTCGGGGAGGCCCTAGATGACTGCGTCGCAACCAGGGCGCCATAGGAGCCCGTACCGTAGTACATACCCCTCTGGAGACCACCAGCTGCGGTCACCCACAGGTCGTCCGCCGACGGAGCTGGAGCGGGCTGCGACAAAGTACCAGCCTCTCCAGGTGTAGGTGCACTAGCAGTCGCCCGCTCACGCAGCCTAAGATACTCGGCCTAGAAATGTTTGGAAACTCGATAATTGTCTAAGTTATATTAAAATTAACACAAAGTAAAGTAATACTTACATAGGTCTGAGAGGCCCTCTCATCAATGAGATTTCCGTCCTTGCGATGGGTGGCCAAGAATACGGTCACCATGTTTGCATCCTCACCCCTCTGTACCTGTTAAAAATATATTATTTATTACTAAACTTAAACTTTTTTTCCAAGTACCATTTTATGGTACTTACATTAAAATAATATATTTTAAAAGAAAAAACATACCAAACAACGAAAATGTTCCGTTATCGGAATCGAGCCACCACACCACTTGGCAGCATTCCGCCTAGCCGCTTAGGCCTTCTCAGACCTTTCCTTGTAGCTCGGATCGTCGAATTTAGCCCTCATCGCAGTCCACTGCTCAGGCGTGATCCAACCTTAGATCGGTTTTCCAGCACGATCACGAGCCTTCTGGTCATCCAGAGCATCTCGGATAAGCTTGGCGGCAATGGTAGGAAAGAGCCGCTCGATCAACTCGGCCCGGTGCGGAGGATAAAAATATGTTGCTACAATAAATAATTTAGTAAGTTAGCATCACGGATAAGTTATATAATATGCATAAATTAGAGGATATATTTAATATACTTTTACCTGGAAGTGCGCAAACCAGAATGCCTTCCTCTCCTCCGGAGCCTCAGAGTAGTTGATCCAAGGGCCACCGTAGTTGTTCCTCAGAAATTGGCCCAGGCATCTCTGAACCGACGATGGACGATATCTATACAGAGATAATAATTTAGAATACTGAAAAAGTCAATATACGATGAATAAAGAAATACACGATATATATTATACTAAACCATCTAATTGACTTACTTTGTACCGTCGGCCCAAATCTCTGTCCTCGTCTCCTCCGGAGATGCGCATGGAGGATCTTGCTGATGCTGGGACAACGTGGGCACGACCTCCTCGACATGCTCATTTGTCCCCATGGTTCCGTCAGCAGGAGGAACGCTGGACAAGGGTGTACTATCACGCCTGGAATTACTCGTCCCAACAGTCGGAGATGTGAGTGATCGATATACTGGAGTACTGGGCGACGATGATTCGGAACCAACAGTAGGCAGTACCGGAGGAGCACTTTGTCTACCTCGGGACCTGCCGAATCCTCCGCGTCGTCCTGTCATATCTGATAACAACATATGATGAATACAAAGAAACACAAATATATAGTACATTCTACAGTCGAAATGTGATGCATATCTCAAAGCATTCTACAGTCAAAATATAATACATATATTCGTTAATGGGTATATCTACTTCGTCAATTTTCCAACCTTGATCTACATTCTACAGTCAAAATATAGTTACATTCTACATGCAATATATTTTATTTTCAATCATCTTCAGAAAATTCATCTTGTTCGCCTTCCTCGTCATCCTCTTCCTCTGCCTCCTCCTCGTCTTCACTTTCATCTACTTTGTATTCCTCTTCGGATAATTCTACATCTTCTACATTATTACTCGTGTAATGAGTAACTTCCGTTGAGTCCACATCTACAATATTTGTTACAAGAGGTAGATTGTCCTCCTGATAAGTTATTTCGTCAATGTCAAAGGTATTTCTAGCTTTAGTCTTGCATACTACCCACCAATCCGACCTCGCTGTCCCCAGTCTAGGATAAGTTGTGAAGTACACAAGCTGAGCCTGACTTGATAGGACAAATGGTTCGTAGCCTTGATATCTACGCTTGTAGTTTATATCCACAAGGCCATGCTTGTCAATTTTCCAACCTTGATCTTGAATCGGATCGAACCATTCACACCTGAATAGCACGATATTAGCAGGTTCTGTGCCATAATTATATGTCAACTCCACAATCTCTCGTAAGATGCCAAAAAAATTATTGTCCGGATTGACGTCTTTGTAGTTCGAAGATTTGATATACAAACAACTGTTTTTCGTGGAATCAAGATCCAGAAAGCTCTCTGATAGGAGCATTTGTTGACTTGAACCTGAACCCATTCACACAGAAACTTGGCCATATTTTTACGGCAGTAATTGGTCCCTTGGCTAGAGTTCTAATAGATTCAGTCTCGGGTGTTATCAGACGATCGACCTAAATACTAAAGTAGCGATAGTAAGTTATTTGTTTTGCAAGTGCAGAAATAAAAAGTAATTACCAATCATCTTACATATGCGCTTAACCAAGAAGGAAAATGGTATCTCATATCTTGTTCTACTTCTTCGTCTGTTATGTAGGGTCTAACCGACCTCAACTCATCATTATATGTGCTAAAAAACAATGAAGCAACTGCTGATTAGTAGCATAATAGTATCTTATACTATTATATTGAGATGATATAAACGTGGACGTATTAATTACTTACCCCTCTAGCTTCTCCACTTCATCCTCGTCGCAATTGAGTAATATATGCAATTGAGCAGCCCTAAGCTCATCGTCATTCAAATATCTCTTCTTCATTTTTTCCGAAGGCTTTTCGGATGCATTGAATACTTTGAGTATTGCATCATTAGATTCCTGATATGCGTCGTCGTTTCTCGGAGCTTTCGTCCTATTAGTAGTAACATGCGGTTTGAAATACGTCGAGCAAAAGTTTGTAATCTCCACGAGAACATAAGCTTCACAAATAGAGCCCTCAACCCGTGCCTTGTTTTTCACCTTTCTCTTTAGGTGATTCATATGCCGCTCGAAGGGGTACATCCACTGATAACCGACAGGACCACCAACACGTGCCTCATAGGAAAGATGAATTGGCAAATGCTCCATAGAGTCGAAGAATCCAGGAGGAAACACCTTCTCGAGCTTACATAGTGTTACCGCAATGTCCTTCTCTTGCTTTTCTAGACGATCGACGAGCAACTTAGTACAACAAAGATCTCTGAAGAATATGCTCAGCTCTGTCAATGGGTCCCAAACGACCTGCGGTAAGAATTTCCGAAATGCAATCAGAATTAACCTCTCCATGAATACATGACAATCGTGGCTCTTTATACCCACCAGTTCGTTCTCCTTGAGGTCGACACATCTTCTCAAGTTTGACACGTACCCGTCTGGAAACTTTAGACCCTTAATTCACCTACAAAGTCTACCTTTATCCTCTTTTTCCAGTGAGAAAACTGACTTAGGTTGCTTTAACTTTTCATTCCCCTCCTTTATCAAATGCAATGCAGGACGTCTACATATTTCTTCTAAGTCCAACCTAGCCTTCGGATTATCTTTCGTCTTCCCCTTTACCTCCATTACAGTATTAATTATGTTATCAAACACATTCTTCTCGATATGCATGACATCAAGGTTATGTCTGATCAGATTGGTGCTCCAATATGGCAGATCCCAGAATATACTCTTCTTCGTCCAGTTATGGGTGCGACCAAATCTGTCACACTTGTACCCCTTAGCAGGCTCTTCGATAGCATTTGGTAAATCTTTTACCTCTTCCCATATCGTGTATCCAGGCCACCTTGGCGGTGGATTGGCCTTCTCCACAACTCCCGCACGAAAAGCATTCCGGTTCCTCCGGTACGGATGATCCTACAGCAAAAATTGTCGATGACAATCGAAGAAGCACGGTTTGCCTCCGTGTTTCAAACGGAAAGCCTGAGTACGGTCCATGCAATACGGACATGAGAGACGACCATGGGTGCTCCATCCCGATAGCATTCCATAGTCCGGAAAGTCGTTGATGGTCTACATAAGTGCTGCCCTCATCTGAAAATTCTGCTTTCTAGAAATATCGTACGTGTTGGCACCTACTTTCCACAGCTGATTCAACTCATCTATCAAAGGCTGTAAATACACATCGATGTTCCTATTTGGATTGTTCGGACTCGGGATAATAACGGTTAGGAACATATACGGAGTCTTCATGCACATCCAAGGCGGTAGATTATACGGAGTGACGATCACATGCCGACACGAATATTGGGAGCCCGAAAGTCCGAATGGGGTAAAACCGTCTGAGGAGAGCCCCAATCTGACATTACACGCTTCCTCGGCAAAATATGGATACTCTCAATCAAAGTGCTTCCATGCTTCTCCATCGGATAGATGATCCAATACTCCTTCGATCTGTTTTTTCCTGTGCCAACTCATGTTTTCTGCAGTCTCCTTAACCATAAACAACCACTGCAACCGCGGCATCAAAGGCAAGTAGTGCATCGAATCGGTAGGCTTCCTTGCACCGACAGACTTTACTCTAACAGTGGCCTTGTAGCGATCAGCACCACAGAATCTGCACGCATCTTCATCCTTGTCGTCTTTGTAGTACAACATGCACCCGTTGCGACATGCATCAATTTTCTCGTATCCCATCCAAAGCGATCTTACCATCCTCTTAGATCGATAGAAGTCTTTAGGCAACTTTGCACCATCGGGCAAGATCTTTATAATCAAATCGAGCAGTCGATTATAACATTCTTGCGACATGTTAAAATCGGACTTGATGCTCAATAATCTTGTAACCACCTCCAACGGTGAATGATCCTCACAACTAGGATATAGTGGAGTCCTTGCATTCTCCAGCAACTCCATAAACTTTGCAGCATCGGCATTCGGTACCTCCTTAGCTGCATCATAATTGTCCGGATTGAAACTAGGTCCCGCCGCATCATAATTGTCCGGATTGAAACTAGGCCCCACCGCATCATAATTGTCCGGATTGAAACTAGGCCCCGCCGCATCATAAACCATGTTCACCAACCCGTCGTCGTAAGCATCGTGGTCGTGGACATCCATATACGGCTCCACATAGGGCTCCGACTCCGATGCTAGAGATACAAGTTCTCCGTGCGCGGTCCACTGATAGTAATTCGGCGTGAAGCCCTTCGAGTATAAATGATATGTAACTTCCACTTCTGGATGATATTTCCTGTTGCGACATCTCACACACGGACACTTAATTTTGGTACCGTCCATGTACTGAGGGAACGTCTTGGCGAACTACAGGAACTGCTGTACACCCTCAATGAATTCATCCTGCACACCATACATGTTATCAAGATGACGGTTGTACATCCACGAACGATGACGCAGATAGTAATTCATATCCATTTCTAGATACTTCTGCAAAAATGACAGTATGTATCATATAAATCATTACATACAGTGGTTTATCACCTAACTTCATAACATAACCGTACTATAAAAATTATAACTGATATAATACATACTTTCATTTATCAAAGTCTAAAATAAGCAATATTCAAAACAACTGACCATTTATCAAAGTCTAAAATAAGCAATACTTTCATTTCATAACTGATATAATACATACTTTTATTTATCAAAGTCCAAGAGCCCTAAATATGGAATATAAATGTTAATGAGTGTTTTGAAATGATAAACTGGGTTAACTAGTTCATGGTGATGTTTCTAAGCCACTTCTAGATCCATACTAGTTTATACTAGTCAATACTAGGTTAATACCTTGCTACACTATGTCTTCTAGGTCGTACTAAGGAATTCTAGTTCATACTAGTTAATGCCTAGATAATACTAGTTATTACTAAGTATACTAGTTAATATTAGCTATACTAAATACTACTAGTATAACTTAACTAATATCCTACCTTACCCCAACTCACATATTAGCTCATAAATATATGTCACAATAATACCTTGGTCCCAGTCACTTGTTACTCCCACTTGATACTAGACTACTAGGATATTCTGCTTTGATATTAAGTACTCTACTATCCACACTGAGAGCCTCTTACCCTTGGCCTGGCACCTTGCACTTCATCCTTATACTTGCTCACTGGACTACAACCCATAGCAGTCATTCCTCCCTGATACCACAGTATCAGTTCACTTCACAGCACTGTTGTGCTCTAATTAAACTGAACTGCACTGATCACTCTTGCCAATTAAATCCCTGATACCACAGTATCAGTTAAGGGCTGTATTGACATGCAACAAGTGACCTGTGAACACCTACCCGATACTTTTCTATACCTTAACCCAAACACATGCCTGCATACCCTAACTAAGTCTACAACTTCTGATACTTTGTACTGCTGCAGTGGCTAAATCTTTCCTTCACTTAGTTGTTTCCAACTGCCCTTAGCTACTGCCATGGCTCACAGCAGTGCTTGTTGCTGCCTTGCCATTGCTCAAGCATACATGTGTTTGATGCTGCTCAAGTGTGCACCAACACTCTCCTACTGCAGAAGATGACAGGAACCAATCCCCTCCTCACAGTGTCAACCCGACACCACTGCAACGCATTGCCAGCTTGCCTAATGCACTAGGCCAAACTGAATTGAGTTCAGTTCCTGAAGCCTCATAGTTCAGTAGTGACACCCATACACAACTCGACTCTTCTACCCTCTCCCACATCAAGCACAGCTAGAAGACACTATGAACACCAACACAGATAACAGTAGCTATATACCTATCTATATATATATCGAGATACACCTATATATGCATACACTCTCTCATATGCAAATAGATAATACAACAATTTACATATACATATCATATGATACTCTAAGGCATAAATAGACACCACACACACAACCACTAGTCCAATTCACAAACATTTGGTGTGCAACACCAAGATACTCTAGGATACATCATCCATACACCACACCACCATGATACCAACTATCAATTCACATGGACACATCCAATAGATCAAATATTGTGTGTGTGTCAGTGTGTGTGTGTGTATGTCGTGTCAGTGTCAGTGTGTGTGTGTCTGCGTCTGTGTGTGTGTCTGCGTCTGTGTGTGAGTGTCGTGTGTCTCTCTGTGTGTGTGTCTGTGTGCGTGTCGTGTGTGTGTGTGCGTCTGTGTGTGTGTGTGTCTGCGTCTGTGTGTCGTCTGCGTCAAGTGTGTGTGTGTGTCTGCGTCTGTGTCTGTCAGTGTCTGTGTGCGTGTGTCGTGTCTGTGTCACATGTGAGAGAGAGAGAGAGAGAGAGTTTACCTAGAGCTCGAGGAGGAGAAGGGGGATGCCGGAGTAGCCGCAGCCGTGGAGAGCCGGTCGCCGGAGAAGGGGGGTGGGGGAAATTGAAAGGTGTTGAGAATTTTCGAAATTTTCGACGGATGGGGGAAAAGAAAACTGAGCCCTAATTAACCAAAATTTAGCGACGTTTAGCGACGTCAATTAAAAACGTCGCTAACTTAAAATTTAGCGACGTCAATGACGTCGCAAAACACGTTGGTAAATATTTTTAATATATATGTCGCTAATTACGACGCTAAACGTCGCTAAATTAGATATATTAGCAACGTTTAGCGACCTTAATTGAATTTATAGAGACTAATCTTTTAAAATCTTAATATAAGTCGCTAAACGTTGCTAAATGTCGCCATTTAGCGACGTCTAGCGACATTTTTTATGGAGTCGCTAATTTAGCGACGTTTTTACATGGAGTCGCTAAAATGCGTCGCTAATCCCGCTTTTTCTAGTAGTGATTGTAATTAATCTTATATCTTTTTGAGTTATATAGATTAAAATTTGTCCAGGTGATATAGTCACCGAACATATTGTTATCTTCAAGTAGGTTGGCATCGTTTCTACGATGTTCTGTGGTCAACAATTGGTACCAGAACTATTAGATTTTTGAAAGGGAAGGTACAACCATGTATACAGAGCAGATAAAGACATGTATTATTACCCTCACATGATGAAACTGGACAATTTGGAAACAAAAAATAGAGGATCAACTATGGTGCAAAGATTTGCATGGTCCATTGGAGGGTAACATCGCCAAGCTATTGGGCATATCTGCTGATGACTGGAAAATGTTAAATCAGAATGTCGTTGGATTTATCTGCAATGGCTAGACGATTTGGTTTTTCATCACGTGTCTATGTATATTTTGGAAAAAGTACTATGGGAAAAGCTGTATTCGTACGAACAGAAGACGACTGGCAATAAGATGTTTCTCATTCGCCAACTCGTCAACTCGAAGTACACGGAGCGTGCCTTGGTGGCACATCTGAACAAGGTTCATAGCATCATCAACCAACTGTTGGCGATGAAGATGATGATTGACGATAAGCTTCAGGCCATGCTGCTTTTGAATTCTCTATCGAAAACTTGGGAGACATTAGTGGTGTCTTTGAATAACTTCGCGCCTAATGGAGTTGACATGATGGAGGCAGTCAAAAAAAATTTGTTGAACAAGAAGATCTGACATAAGCAGATCGAATTTCCACATGAATCCTCTCTGGTTTTTCTTACTAGAAGAAAAGGCTCTAGTCACAATCGAGGAAATGAGAGAGTTCTTGGAATCTTGTGAGGGTGGACCTCAAGGAGGACTGCAATTACTGTAGCAAAAGCAATCATTTAAAAAAGAACTGTGTGAAGGTTAAAGATAAAAATACTAAAGACAAGGACGATCAGGTAGATTTTTGGACCATGGAAAATATTCTCATCATCGCAACAACTGATACAGATGAAACATTATGGCACATGTCATGATGATGATTGGGTATTGGACATGGGACGTCGTATCACGCCACTACAGAGGATGATCTCTATGTTACACTGAGACGGTAGGTTTGGACGTATGAAGATGGACGACAAAGGGACAGTTGCAGATGTGGGAATCAGTGATGTGCACTTGACTACAGAGCTTGGCAGGAAGCTCGTTCTCAAGGGGTTCATCATGTACAAAGTTTGTGCTACAATCTGGTATCGGTAGAAAAGTTGACAAATGATGGTTATCGCAGAATATTTGGGAGAAAATTTTGAAAGCTTACTAAGGATTTCTAACTATTGGCTCGAGGAGATATATGTTGGGGTATGTATAGGCTCAAGCCGCTAAGGTGTACAAGTAGGCCACATACATTGGATGGAGGCTCGAGGATGTTCGATAGAAGTACGTGGATCATCAAAAAACTTGTCAAGGGGAGTCTTCAAAATGAGCTGAAGGATAAGGAGGATTCGGATCATCGAAACAAAGTAACTAATGAAGGTGCGTTAAAGATCGGGTGTCAGTCTGTCGGCCCATTATAACTAGTCGGTCTCAAGGTTGGGGTTGTTCTACTGATCTAATTTTGGTGACAGGTGGTTTGCCAAAATCTAATGGAGTGATATCGGTTCTAAAAATTCAAAGTCGGGAAGAAGATCAAGGTGTGAAGAAAACTCAAGCTGACGGGTACATCTCCATTTGCACAGTTCAAGGGGAGCTATGGGTCATCGACGACATGTATAGTACATAATATTATGCTAAAGGATACTCGTGTATGGGGGAGCTTCAGTGTCTAATACGAAGGTGGACATGTTTAGGATCTTGAATGTCAAATGAACTGCACCGTACGCTTGGTTAGGCCAGCCAAGGGTGAAGAAGCTCGACGGAACGGGAGCATATTTCGGTGGAAGACGGAAGTAGGGAACAAACATCCAAGATTTACAGTGAGGTAGATCGTCAATGACTTCGGTCTTGGTAGTGTTAGTCATGTTTATGAGATCCTAATTATTAAGGATGTGCTACGCATGACAGCTAGCATCGACGTGGTGGTCGAGGAGCTGGAGTTGAAGGAAGATGCAAAGCCGTCCGAGGATTCGAGATGAATGACGATGGGGAGTAGGAACTCTATCGCGGGACGATAGGCATAAAAGTCTAGTTGAGAAGCCATTGGATTAACACCTCATCAGACTGTAGGGGGAGTGTTGAGGTCCAACCTCGATTCGAGGTGTGTGGAACGATAGTCTGGGAACTGTAAAAGATCAACAGAGTAGCGACAAAGACGACGGTGGATCGTTTGCTAAACTGGGGCTCAAACATAGCCAAGATAGTAACAGGGGCCTACCGGCGATATATCGTTGGCGGCTCATTCCAGAACCCAATTTTGAGGTTGGCAGTATACTGCAATATACCGACGGTATACCTGCCTGTTAAAAAATAGTTTAGATGTGGGCCCAAAATAAATATATTTGTGACGTATGATTAAATCTAGACGGCCAATATTAGTGCTGGATTATTTTATACCCTAAATTTGGTTTCTCAACCTATATAAATAAGGTTAGGGGTTTGCTAATAAGAAGCTCATGTAGAAGATTTAAGGGTACAAGTTCACATAAATCTAAGAGAAAGTCCGTGCTTCGCTCTTAGGGATCGATTTTCTAGATATTTGGAAGAAAATATGTGTTCGGAGAATCGTCTTCTTCGTTCAGGAAGATCATTACAGGATTATGTGAGTGATTTCATTGTGTATCTTCTTCTTGAGATTGGTGAGGAGTTGAATTTGGGAGCAAAGAGTTCACCATACTTAAATCAATCTTGTATCTTTTTGAGTTATATTGATTGAGATTCGTCCATGTGACACAATCACCGAATATATATTGTGTTTTGATCTGTCTTGGTACTCGCATAAGACTGGGGCTTTGTTATCTTTGGGTGGGTTAACATCGTTTTTGCAGTATTCTGTGGCTAACAAAACATGGTTTGATGTTGTAATATTGTTATTCCCGAGGCTTAACCAAAGATGGAAGAACGCGTGGTCGAGATCAGAGGTTTATACAAAAGTTCACACTCTGATTATTCTCGATTTCCACGAAGAACTATATAATGATTCTGATTACAACTTGCTCTCAAGATTACAAAGGAATCTAAAAAAATAAACTTTAGGTTCTTTCTTGCACTCGTAGTTGCAGACGGACATAACAGAATTACAACTAGCAGAAGAGAAGAGAAATGAGAAGAAAAAAATCTACTTGCTGGGGTGATGAAGAACACCATTGCTCAAAGCAAGATTCGTTCCCACACGATCTGCTTCCAGGAACCAGCAAGTTCATGTAGAACTTCTGGAACGCTCATTGTCACCTTTTTTTCGGACTCACACAAACTTCCTAGACTCCAATGACGGTGGCAACAACAACTCTCTTCGTCTCCTGATTTTTGAAGTAAGTTCTCAAAGAGGCACGAAGAGAGTATTTATAGAATTTGGGTTGAAATCCTAGCCGCCCATTACTTAAGGAAAGATAGGAACAAATTAATTGTGAATTCCTAAAAGATAGACATGAATTAATTTCAAATGCCACAAAAAAGGATCTGAATAATTGTCTATATCTTTTCATAACCGTTCAAATATATCTGAAAGCAGCGGCCACGCAAGCAACCTCACATGCAGTCGCTCACGCAGCAGCAATGCATGCGGCCGCCCATGCGGCCGTGCATGCGGTCAGTCCATACGGCCACCCATGCGGCCAGCTCATGTGGCCACGCATGCGGCCATCTCATGCGGCCAGCCAATGCGACCACGCATGTGGCTCGCGCATATCCGAGCGCATGAGTGCATCAAATGCGCACAAGCGCCATTGAGCCCGAGTCCTAGTCTGAGTCCGAGTCCGAGCGCCATTAGCTCCTATGAAAATAATTCCAAGAGCATGACAAAAAGCTTAAATGCTTTCATGAGGAGTTAATCCTTTTTTCTCGTAGGAAAGCACCCCCACATGACACCCATGTACCCCACCACACTACATGTGTACACCTCAACTCATTCAAAGTATTATATTGAGATACCAGTTGGTGGTGTAGCCAATGTGGGACTATCTTTACTAGTACAAAAGAAACAACACCAACAATCCCCCACATATCTCAATATATATGGGTTGAGCGTTCCCCACAGTGACTGCCCATAATGCATTAGGATAGACGTCACTTTGACTTGAATCTTTCGACATGGGTCGAATAACAGTATGATACAAGAATGGACTAAGCCTTGAATTCTGCACCATAGCTGCAATTTTTTCACTCACACAATGACATCAGCTGTGCTTCCGGTTGCACATTGAAGGCCCTGTGCACGCCTGGTTTTGGTGTATGTATTTTGGTTGTCTACAAGTTTTTTCTCAAGGGACGGCCTGTATCTCTTTCCATACACTATAGGTGAGTTCTTTTAAATAGTCTTTGACATGAAGACTTGCGCTTCCTTGTGGTGCTACATCGCTATGACATGGCCTAAAGCCGAGGTTCACTCCCTTATGTGGTGTCATCCACTGTAGCATGAGGTCTCAGTCTCTTTGTAGTACCAAACTATCCAGCGTGAAGCTTTGCGCTTCCTTGCGGTGTTACGCCGCTGTGACATAGCTTTTTGCGGAGGACTTACATCTTTTACCTCTATGGTGTCACAACACTGTAACATGAGGTCATCGACCTCTTTGTAATGCAGCCTACCACTCATACTTCTACAGCATTAGGCTATCTGCCTATGTGTGGTGCTATGCTGCTATGATATGACTTAATGCCGAGGATTTACATCTTTTACCTCTATGGTGTCACGCCATTGTAGCATGGGATACATGTCCCTTGTAGTGCCGAAACTACGTACTTCTTGTAATGCACACCGGACATTCACTCTTTCCGAGAACTCATTAAGGCGTCAAAGCCATCCTCCCACAAAAAATGTTCTGTTCAAGAACAAATAGTAGACCACAGTGATTTCGGGTACGTATCTCATAATGTCCCTGAGGACTACCCATTGTAACTGATATTCTTCCAATCAATGTTCATTCTTTGAACCAAAAGCTAGATGCCTAGTAGATTTCTCTTTGAGCTAATAGTATAAAACTTTATGGTAGAATTACAAAGACTCAATATCATAATGTCTTCAAGCCCTTTGTTTTTGCTGTCTCCTCGACCAGCTGGCACTTGAGACCCTTGGTGAACGGATCCGCCAGGTTTTCCTGGCTCTGAACATCAATCACGGTAATGACTCCAGTCTTTATCAGATTATTCACTGTCATGTGCCTCAACCGCACAGTCCTCTTCATACCATTAAAGAGGTCATTTGACGCCACTACTGAAGTCGCCTGGTTGTCGCAGTATATCGGTAGCGCCGAAATCTGCGCACCAACCAATGGAAGATCATAAATGAGCTCCCGAAGCCATTCTGCTTCATCTGCTGTAGCCGACAGTACATAAAACTCAGCTTCCATTGAGGAATGAGAGAGAATAGTATGTTTCTTCGACTTCCACAATATAGCAGCTCCACCCATGAAAAAAATGTATCCTCCCTACATTCGAGATGAATGGCGATGGGGAGTAGGAACTCTATCGCCGGATGATAGGCATAAAGTCTAGTTGAGAAGCCATTGGATTAGCACCTCGTCAGACTGTAGGGGGAGTATGTTGAGGTCCAACCTCAATTCGAGGTGTGTGGAACAATAGTCTGGGCACTGTAAGAGATCAACAGAGTAGCGACGAAGACGACGGTAGATCGTTTGCTAAACTGGGGCTCAAACATAGCCAAGATAGGAACAACGGCCTACCGCCCGTACGCGGTATATCGTTGGCGGCTCATTCCAGAACCCAATTTCAAGGTTTTGGCAGTACACTGCAATATACCGACGGTATACCTGCCTGTCAAAAATTTGTTTAGATGTGGGCCCAAAATAAATATATTTGTGACGTATGATTAAATCTGGACGACCAATATTAGTGCTGGATATTTTAGGATTTTTAGACCCTAAATTTGGTTTCTCAACCTATATAAATAAGGTTGGGGTTTGCTAATAAGAAGCTCATGCCGAATATTGACGGGTACAAGTTCACATAAATATAAGATAAAGTCCGTGCTTCGCTCTTGGGGATCACTTTTCCAGATAGTTGGAAGAAAATATGTGTTCGGAGAGTCATCTTCTTCGTTCAGGGAGATCATTACAGGATTAGGTGAGTGATTTCATTGTGTATCTTCTTCTTGAGATTGGTGAGGAGTTGAACTTGGGAGCAAAGGGTTCACCATACTAAAATCAATCTTGTATCTTTTTGAGTTATAATGATTGAGATTTATCCAGGTGATATAGTCATCGAACATATACTGTATTTTGATCTGTCTTGGTACTCGCATAAGACGGGCGGTTTGTTATTTTTGGGTGGTTTGACATCGTTTTCGCAGTGTTCTGTGGCCAAAAAAATATAGTTTGATGTTGTAATATTTTTATTTCCGAGGCTTAACCAAAGATGGAAGAACGCGTGGTCGAGATCAGAGTTTCACAAAAAAGTTCCCACTCTGATTATTCTATATTTCCACGAAGAACTATATAATGATTCTGATTACAACTTGCTCTCAAGATTACAAAGGAATCAGAAAAAATAAACTGCATGTTCTTCCTTGCACTCGTAGTTGCAGACAGACAGAACGAAATTACAACTAGCCGAAGAGAAGAGAAATGAGAAGAAAAAAAATCTGCTTGCTAGGGTAATGAAGATCACCATTGCTCAAAGCAAGATTTGCCCCCACACGATATGCTTCCAAGAACCAACAAGTTAATGTAGAACTTCTGGAATGCTCGTTGTCACCTCTTTTCCGGACTCACACGAACTTCCTGTACTCCAATGGCGGCGGCGGCAGCAAGTCTCTTCGTCTCCTGATTTTCGAAGTAAGTTCTCAAAGAGGCACGAAGAGAGTATTTATAGAGAGGGTTGAAATCCTAACTGCCCATTAGTTACGGAAAGATAGGAACAAATTAATTGTGAATTCTTAAAAGATAGGCACGAATTAATTTCAATTTCTACTAAAAACGGATTTGAATAACTGTCCATATCTTTCCATAACCGTTCAAATATATCTGAAAACAGCAGCCACACAAGCAACCTCACACGCGGCCGCTCACGCAGCAGCAACGCATGCGGCTCGCATATATCCGAACGCATGAACGCATCAAATGCGCACAAGCGCCCTTGAGCCCGAGTCCGAGTCGGGCTTAGCTTCTATGGAAATAATTCCAAGAGCATGACAAAAAGTATAAATGCTTTCATGAGGAGTTAATCACTTTTTCTCCTAGAAAAACACCCCCACATGGCCCTCATGTGCACATCTCAGCTCATATAAAGTATTATATTGAGATACCCACTTAGTGGTGTGGCCAATGTGGGACTATATTTACTAGTCCAAAGGAAACAACTCCAACAATAATTGGATGAATTGGCAAACAATTTCTGTGGTTGATTACTTATAATATTCCTACAATATTGATAAGCTTTCAGTTAGACAAGTGGATGTTAGGCCAGATAATAAAAGGAGTCAATAGCGTCGTGTTACGTTGATTTCAACGATCTGGATTGGTGTTGGTTACAAATTTGGAAAAACCCTTAAAACTGACACTTCAATGGTAGAAAAAACATAAGAGATCAAGCTGACCTGATTTTTCCTAAGCTTTAATGGAGAAAGATATTCAAATTCTAGCTTCCAGACGAGCATCCACTGTCATCAAGCCCAGCTAGATCGATACCAACGGTGCTTGGCTTGAATAGTAGAATCTGGTAAGCTTCTGCAGTTAGTGGAGGCCACTGGGGAAGCTCAGCTGTTCCACTTCCTTGGAAGGGTGACATTTCAGAATTAGTCATAAATGCTGGATCTATGTTCTGCACAAGATTATAGAATACTGTGGATGTATATAACTAATAGATAAAAGACTAAAGAGAGAAGCTGCATTAACAATTTGCAAACATGAGCCAAAATTCCAATTGAACTGTTTTGGCATCTTACATGATGCTGCTCTTCCTAAACAGACATAAAATTCTACAACAAAAAAGATTTACCAGCATAACTTTTATTATTGTTAGCTTATACCAACCAATCTTATTTACTACATATGCAGGATGATTGGAAGGAGCTAAGTTTGACTGGTCAGGTCCAACAGACACTTGTACGCCTTTGCGCATAACTTTCAGCTAAGTACTAGATTCATGAGTTCCAAACCCCCCAATTATGAAGCTAGACAAGATTTACAAAAGTTGGCATTGACCTATATGCAATAGTTTGATGGCTGAAAAGCTATGTTTGGAGCCTGAAATCCATGATTGAAGATTTAGAAAATTTCGTACGGAAGATAAAATTTGTCTAATTTGCTTCAAAAAGAACAAATTTGGACAATTTGCATCCAAGAGATGAGACGTTACTGGAGATGGCGCACCCTAGGAGAAAGGGTGGGGCTCCATCTCCAATGGCGTCACATAGGGACAAATGAAGAGGATGCCATTAGAGTTGGCGCTTCCTAGAAGAGAGTGGATAGGAGCCAACTCCACTGTGTTGGAGATGTAAACCAAATTTTGTCAAATTCATTGTTGCATGCATGGATGTATCTAGGAAGAGTCAAGTTCATTGTTGCATGTATGAATGTATTTAGGAAAACTAAGAGTCATGTTCATTACTCTTGATGTACCTTGAGTCCTATAAATAACTATGTAAGCCAATGGTTGTAGTGAGAAAAAAAAAATCAAGCAAGAAAGAAACGAAGTTGTTTATTCTGCCCCTAAAATCAAATCCTCTTGTGTATCATCCTCTTTGCATCTTACAAAGTGGTATCAGAGCCAAAGAAAAAATGTCCACCTCAAACAACAACCTTGTCTCTTTTATGCCTAGCTTCAATGGAGAAAAATACGATTATTGGAGGATTCTCATGAAGCTATGTCTTGAATCTCAAGATCTATGGAGTGCCATTGAAGAAGGAGTGGAGTAACCAACAAATGAAAATCAACTATCCGACGCACAAAAAAAATGTGTTGAAGGATAAGAGACAAAAAGACAAGAATGCGCTCTTCCAAATCTATCATGCAATTGAAATTCCAGTCTATGAGAGAATATCCAAGGCAAAAAGCTCCCAGGAGACGTGGACAATTCTTGAGACAACATATTCTGGCCAAGACCAAGTAAAAAAGGTACGCTTGCAAGCTCTAAGGGCTGAATTTGAAAAGCTAGAAATGAAAGACAATGAAATGATTGAAGAATATTTTACTAAAGTGAACTCTATTATGAATGAAATGACTTCAAATGGAGAAATTTTAGAAACTCAAAAAATTGTTGAAAAAGTTCTTCGAAGTCTACCAAACAAATATGATCATGTTGTAGTTGTTCTTGAAGAAACTAAAGATCTTGCATCTATGTATTTGGAAAGTTTACAAGGAAGATTAGAATCTCATGAATTTCGGATTAACAAAAAGATGTCCGCAAAGTATTTCTTCTCAGCCTGATCAAGCTCTCAAGTCCAATGTCACGTCTACGGGAGGCTGTGGTTCTTATCAGAACCGTGGACACGGAAGAGGCAAAAATTTTTGAGGTCGAAGTTCAAATTTCCATGGCAAAGGAAGGAATTATTCTAGTAATAAACAAAATGAAGAAGAAGATAATTTCAATTCCAGATACTCACAAAGAGGCTCACAAAGAGGACGAGGTCATGGTCATCAAAGAGGAAGAGGTCGTGGCTACATTGAATCCTACCATTGCCACAAACTAGGTCACACAATCAATGAATGCTGGTATAAGCAAGAGGATGACAAGAAAAAAGAAGCTGGCTACGTACATGAAGCACAAGGTAACCATCAAGACACTTTGCTGCTTGCTTGTCATGGTGATAACATGGATAATTTTTGGTATCTTTATAGTGGTGTTCGCAAGCATATGACAAGAAATAAGAATTTATTTACAAGCTTAACAAAATTTGACCATGGCCAAATGAAGATTGGTGATGACAGAGCATACAAAATAGAAGAATTTAGTGAAATAACTTTCAAAACAAGATCTGGAGGTATCGAGAAGATAGGATATGTATACTACATCCTAGGGTAAAAAGTAATCTTCTAAATGTTGGTCATCTCTTAAGAAAAGTGTTTGATATTCATTTCCGAAGCAATGCTTATTTCTTGTCGAAGAATAGTCGACTTGTTGTGAAGATTCCTATTGCTGAAAATAATTTGTTTTTGCTAACACTACAGACCACTAACTTGTCATGTTCAAGTAGTGTTGACAGTGGAAGCTCGAAACTATGGCATGACATGTTTGGTCATTTGAATTATGGAAGATTGAAGCAATTAGTGACAAAGAAGATGGTTAAAGGGCTGCCTCAAATCTATTACTCTGATGATGTTTGTGAAGATTGTCAAATCGGGAAGCTTCATAGATCTTTATTCCCGTTACAATCCACTTGTCGATCCAAGAAGCCACTTCAACTTGTTCATTCAAACTTATGTGGACCAATGCAAGCTACATCTCATGGAGGTAATCGATATTTTATCTCGTTCATTAATGATTACTCAAGAAAAATATGGATTTATTTGCTAAAAAAAATCTGATGCTTTCCAAGCCTTTAAAATTTTTAAAGCTGAAGTTGAAAAATTTTCTGGCCTTCATATTCAAACATTAAGAACTAATCGTAGTGGTGAATATCTTCCAAATGAATTTGAAACATATTTTAGAGGTCATGGAATAAAGCATCAACTAACTGCGAGATATACACAACAACAAAATGGTGTTTGTAAAAGAAAGAACCTCACCATTATGGACATGGTGAGGTGTATGCTCAGTAGAAAGAAGCTGGACAAAGCTCTATGGGCCAAATCTGTGGGGCCCCGTTCCCCCGTTGTTGGGAGCGCGGCTAAGAAATACTTTCGGTATCGTTCGATCGGGATAGATTGAATCAAGATCTTATTCTCGTTATGGATTTTCTTCTTCGGAATCGATTTTCATAATCAGTGGACCGTGCCCCAAGGATGGACTAAGTGGCAGAGTCAAGAGGGACCTCTCCGCTGCAAGTTTTCTTGTCTAGTTTTCGTTGTCGCCTTGTTGCTTTTGTACTTTTGAGTTGGTTTTCAGATTTGCGTTTTCTTGAACGGTTTTGATGGATTTTATTGCTTTCGTTCGTTGAACTGTATTTCATTTTGAGCTTGGAAAGAGTAGAAAATGTATTGATCGTCTATTCGTGGCAATGCAGGTGATCATGCAGTAGATGTCGTGCGAGCGTAGTCTTGAAGCACCTTTTTCCTTTTCTCTCTCCAACCAACTTGTAAGTGGCTATAATTCGATTCAGTTAACCCTCCGTCCAAGACTTCACATCTAAATTCTTGCCTTCATGATTGTTCCGATCAAACGATACCATAATAACTAAAATATGTCAAGATAAAAAGGAATATACTTGGAGTTATTCTTGCTTGTCAATAAACTTGTGAACGGTTACCTTATGAATGCTAGTTCATTAAGAGTGTGTTCTTCATCATGCTTCAATTTTAGTTAGAAATTATATACTTCTTCTATGATTGTGCTTTGTATAGAACACACCTTGCCATGAAGTAAACTGATCAGGGAGACTATGCAAAATAGATCATGCCCTGTTACTTGTCTCGTGCTTGTGTTGCCTTAAACTGCCTCAATTGATAACTTAGTAGACTTTGCTTGGTCACGGACAACTTGTGCACAAGGTCTTAGTTCCTCCGGACGGTCGCTGAGGCACTGGCACCGATCCGATCCGGACGGAACTCCCTGATAGTTGCCTGCTTCGGACGGGATGGCCTGTTATGCCCCTGTTCCATGCGTTGCATGTCATTCCATCCCGAGACTATAACTCGTCCACTATGGCAATGTGCCAGTGATCCCCTCGTATATTTTAAACTGTGCAAGCTAACTATGTCTTCGTGTCAGGGAATATCATGGTAAGTATGTGTGTAGGTGGTTCATATGGGCAGGTAAAAGTTACCGAACGGTGGCATATTTATTTCAATAAACTTCCATACCTAATGCTTACTTGTAAAATAGACTAAGGCAAGATAGAAATACCACATAATAACTTGCATGCTTCACACAAACAACGTATTGATTGGTATAGTTGGGTAAGCTCGCCTTCACCAGTGCATTTTGATGTACTGATCCTCGTTGCAACAGGTTTCCTGCACCAAGGAGATCCTGCAAAAAGCTAGAGTGACTCCCCAATCCAGTCCACATACTGGCATGACCTGATCGTGCCTTCGAAGAAGCATTTTGAATATCCAAGAACTCGTGCACATAACTTATACAGCTCCGTGGAAAGGTGATAGCTTCACCCGAAGGTGTCTATAGTTTTGAAGTTTTAGTAAAATGATGTAATGTACATGACGATTATCTTATTTTGAGTCCACTTTTGTAAGCCAGTGCAACAATTATCCGAATCGTTCAAGAGTTTGTAAAAGATGTCCATTATCAATAAAGAGAACTTTTTTATATTTTAATATTGTGTTTCAATTATCTGTGTACTCTGAATAAGTGCTAGTTATATAAAATACCTTTACCTTGTGAGTTGACAACCTAGGCACGCACTGCGTCACGTCCGGGGGACGACTATCGATTCAGTGAAATTGGGGCATGACAAAATCTATTTCTTGTGCTATTTACTTGATAAACAGATCAACGACGAAGAGTTTAAACAACATCACACTTCATGAAGCATGGTACGGATTGAAGCCAAATGTTCAACACTGACTAATCTTTGGGAGTATTGCCTATGCACACATTCCTAATGCTATAAGGTCCAAGCTTGATGATAAGGCAGAAAAGTATATATTTGTTGTCTATAGTGAAAGAAGCAAAGCCTACAAGTTATATAATCCAGCAACAAAGAAGATAGTGATCAGTTGAGATGTTCGATTTGACGAAGCTTCAACATATGAAGGTGATACAAGTACAACTCATACTCTTATACAAGAAGATGAAGAAGTTGGCTCTCAAACTGAAAGTCTGAGAGAAGATGTGCATCAAAGACCTGCTAAAAAAAAATAGAAGTATACAAGAACTTTATGACTCAAGTAAGCAAGTTGAATCAAATGATACTGTTTATTTTACTTTCTTTGAGCAGAAGATCCAATTTTATTTGAAGATGCAAATAAGGAAGAAACTTGGAGGCAAGCAATGAAGGAGGAGATGAAGTCTATTGAGAAGAATGGTACATGGGAGCTCACATATCTTCCTCCACACAAGATTCTCATTGGTGTGAAATGGGTGTACAAACGCAAGAATAATCCTGATGGCTCAACCAACAAGTTCAAGCAAAAAATACCAACAACAATTTGTTGTGACAACAAATCAACTATCTTTATCTCAAAGGATCCAGTCCTACATGGAAGGACAAAACATATTCGCATACGATTTTATTTCCTAAGGGAACTTGTTCATGAAGGAGAAATTAATATTAAATATTGCAGAACTGAAGACCAACTTGCAGATGTATTTCAAAATCTCTAGTAGGACAAGCCTTCAGGAAAAATGTCGAAACTTTATGAGTCAAAAGCAAAATTGGTTTACGGGAGGCATTGTTGGAGATGTAAACCAAAATTTGTCAAATTCATTGTTGCATGCTTGGATGTATCTAGGAAGAGTCAAGTCATTGTTGTATGCATGGATATATCTAGGAAGAGTCAAGTTCATTGTTGCATGCATGAATGTATTTAGAAAAACTAAGAGTCATATTCATTACTCTTGATATATCTTGAGTCCTATAAATAACTATGTAAGCCAATGGTTGTAGTGAGAAAAAAAATCAAGCAAGAATAAAACAAAGTTATTTGTTCAGCCCCTAAAATCAAACCCTCTTGTGTATCATCATCTTTGCATCCTACACACTACAACCCACTTAAATTTTGTTGTTGTTGTTGAAGATTACATACCCCTGTACGGAATTTTCTGTTGAAGATTGTATGCCAGTTTAGCAAATTCTGTTGAGCCAGTCAAGGACAGCTTGAGTTTTTCATAAATGTACACTCCATTCCCAACTCCACCTTTCTTTTTAGCCTTATGTGGCAGTTCCTTCAATATCCACACCTCATATCTCAATGACATGATAAAATGGTCCAAATCGAATATATCTAGAAACTCACTACTACATGCAAAAAGTTAAGTTACGACTAAATCTGAGACTCTTACTAAAACAAAAACTATAAATTCTAAAGTTTCCATGAGTGAACAAGTTCTACAACATGATGTCCACCTGAGTCTGGCTTCCACATAACTGGTGTAAATTTCCTGGTTAAGGAAACTACATGCTAGAGAGGATTGACATATACCCATAACTATAAGAAAATTGTTGGCATTGATCCAGCCTAATAGATGTGCACTTTAAGCTTATGTAGCCAATAAATCCTTCTTGTTCCTATTTAAAATAATAGATAAGTGTACACAAACACTACCAAAATAAGCAAAATTAGCGACGCCTAAAAACGTCGCTAATTTGCTATAAAATGTCGCTAAATTTAGTGACGTAATTGGTAACGTCTCAGTCTCAGCATAGTCGCATATTCCATAGTCGTTGAAGACAAATACGTTGCTATTCGTTGCTTCAACGATGCATGTTAGTGACGAAAGGACGTCGCTGCAGTTTTTCTTATTAGTGACACATCGTCACAACGTCGCGAATGTAGCGACGTATGTATGTGTTGCTACACGTCGTCAAATTAGCGACAAACTTAGAAATGTTATGCTACAACAATGCTGACATACAATAATGTCATGTTAGCAAATTTAGTGATATTTAGCGACAAATTAGTGACGCTTTCGATACTGTTAGCGATGTTATGATACATCTTAACGATGTCATCCTCGCGTCGCTGCCGTCGCTGAACGTCGCTAATATGGAAAATAAATGTGAAAAAAACTGCCTGCAGTTTATAAAAAAAATCGCCTGCAATTTACAATAGTTTATAAAAATAGACCCGGACCAACCCTCCATTGAATTATATGAGTTCATCGAGCCTTTCGGTGGAACACTCAACACCGGTAAATTCTCATGTAGTTAATATGAATAATAAAGTAAAATTTTAAGAAAAAGACACATTGACATTACACTAAGTCGTAAGAAATAGATACAAAATGTTTGAAATAAATGGGATATCCCATCTCATCACAACAATCTTAATAAATGTATGAAATAAATACATAAAAGATCTAAGATCATGGACCAATACACAAACAAACAAATAAACCGTGCTAACAAGGACTACTGTTGATCAGGAGGAGAAGGCGCACCGCCGCGCATCTGTGATATAAGCATGTCAAACTACTCTTATGAAAGCGTCACCGATGTTGATGGAAGTGGAGTCGGGGGAGGCAGTGCCATCGGTGGAGTCGGTATCCATGTCGACGCACCAGGAAGACGTATCTGCTCCAACGCTGCCAGTATAGCGTTGTATAAATCCATAGCAGATACCAGCCTCAAAGTGCCCTCGGCCACTGACTCGCTTAACAAAACATGCACCACCTGCAGCCTCGAAGTGCTCTGCGCCACTGACTTGGTCATAGAAACCTGCACCGTCTGCATCCTAGACAGTGACTCGCCTAGGGTCACATGAGACCCCTGCAGCGTCGTCACGCTGTGCTAAGTCGACACGTCCAGATCCGTACCACTTTGCTATGTCCTCTAGCTCAGAGTCCTAAGCTCCATAATGTTGTGCTCGAGTGTATCAAATCATCTCATGATCGTCATATCTTTCGTCTGCGGTTGGGACTGGGGATGCTCCATAATTCTTCCCATCAACTCGTCATGCAGAGACACATTCTGACGGTCAACGCTCTCTTGGACTCGTACCGACTTCTGCGAGGGCTATGGGGAACCCATACTGGTAGAGGGGACCCTAGAGCTGCATCCCAACAAAGGTGTTGTAGGATCTCATACCGTAGTATGTACCCCCTCTAAAGACCACTAACGACGGTCATCCATATCTCATACTCCAACGGAGCTGAGGGGGCTGCGAGAAAGTACCAGCCCCTCCCTCGGTAGGTGCAATAACAACCTGTTGTGTCGACCGCTCATGGAGCCTAAGATACTCATCCTAGAAAAATACGTATCTCTCGATAAGTGTACTTCTTACTAACCACTCATCGTGCACATTAATATCTAAGCTATTTATTACTAACTACATAGATATTTATTTACATATTTTCTAAGTCGTATTAAAATTAACAAAATATAAAGTAATACTTACATAGCTCTACGTGGCCCTCTCATCAATGAGCTGTCTGCCCTTTCGATGGGTGTCCAGGAAGTCGGTCACCATGTTAGCGTCCTTACCCTCTATATATATTAAAAAATATATGGTTTGTTATTAAAATTAAATATTCTATCCTACTTTGATTAAAATAATATATATACAATAAATTACATACTAGGCGACAAAAATGTTCCGTCATCGGAATCGAGCCACCACACCACTTCCTGCCTTCTTCCTGGCCGTCTTCGCTTTCTCCGACCTTTCCATATACTTGGCATCGTTGAATCTAGCCCTTATCGCAGTCCACTGCTCAACCGTGATCAAATCTTGGATCAGTTGTCCCGGTCAATCATAAGCCTTCTGGTCATCAATCCCATCACGGACCAGCTTGGCGGCGACAGTTAGAAACATCTTCTCGATCAACTCAGCCCGGTGTAGTGGATAGAAATACGTTTTCTATAAAAAATAATATAGTAAGCTATATAATATATTTAAATTAGATTATTGATATTAAAACCAAATATACTTTTACCTTAAAGTGCGTAAACAAGAACGCATTTCTTTCGTCCGGAGCATCCAAGTAGTTGATCCAAGGCCTATCATAGTCGTGCCTCAGAAACTGTCCCAGTGCTCTCTGTACCACTGAGAGACGATATCTATATAGAGATAATTATATTCATAAATATATATATATATATATATATATATATATATATAAATAAAATGTTAAAGAATTAACTTACTTTGTTGGTCCGTCGGCCCAAATTTTCGTTTTCGTCTCATCCGGAGGTGCGCATGGAGGATATTGCTTTGATACGGAGACGGAGAAGGCGCAATCAGCTCGAACCCGTATATTTGCTCATCCGTCTCTATGGTACCGTCGACGCAGTCGGAGATGTCAGTGGTCGAAAAAGTGGCATACTCGGAGACGAGGGTTCCGAAACCAGTACCCGGTACTGGAGGAGCACTTCGTCTAAAGACTTTATCTCGGGACTCGATGAACGATCCACGTCATCTTGTCATACCTGATAACAATATATGATGATAAAATAAATACACACACACACACACACACACACACACACATATATATATATATATATATATATATATATATATAGAGAGAGAGAGAGAGAGAGAGAGAGAGAGAAGGGATCCACATCCCCTTATTATTCATCCCCAAGCATCCCTATGTTTACAACTGTTGTATTTTGTTTAAGTCATCTAATCTTAACCGTTGATTAAAACCATTCAAATTAATAGTTAAGATAGGGATGATTGGGGATACAAAAAACTGGGAATGTAGATCCCTCCTCATATATATATATATATATATATATATATATATATATATATATATATATATATATATATAACATGAACAAAAAAAAATGAAAAAAAATATAGTACATGGCCACAAGATGGCTAAAGAATATTGAAATATGAGATCAAGCAAGGCAAATTTAAAAATCATATACAAAAGGTTTGACCAAATGATGCACTAATATAACTTTATCTGATCAAAATAAAGCATGTTTATATATATATATATATATATATATATATATATATATATATAACATGAACAAAATGAAATGAAGAAAAAAAAAATAGTACACGGCCACAAGATGGCTAAAGAATCTTGAAATATGAGATCAAGCAAGGCAAATTTAAAAATCATATACAAAAGGTTGGACCAAACAATGCACCTATATAACTCTATCTGGTCAAAATAAAACATGTTTAATTTCCAATATATAAATCAATAAGAATTAAAATAGAGTAAAATATCCTTACTCTCGACAAGTATTTGAAGGATAAAAAACTTAAATCCGAGATTCGCTACCAATGTCCCTCTAGGGCTTCTTTGGCTGCAATATAGGAAGCACGGATACCCCAAAAAATCTGTGTAGCCACTTATGTAGAATACTCTAGATTACACTAGAACATGTGAAAAAATATGTCATGTCGCCATATCCGTGTTCAAATCTACGAACATAATTTGTACTACCGCCAACTAAATGAAATGGTGTGAGCAGGTGGTGGATCTACTTTCTTTTGTTGTTTGGATTCTATCTGAAATTTGGTTTAACTTCTCCCTCTCCTTGCCAGTTTGCATAATAAGTAAAGAAAAAGTAAATCAACATTCGGGAATTGTTAGGAAAAAAAGAGGACAGTAAGTTATTTTTACTGACTCTTTGGAGAATTCGGTCGAACAGTTGGTCAGCGGAGGTCTGGAGAGGAGAGATTGGGTTAGTTGGCACTAGCAAATTACGAGGAGAAGGCGCTGAATCCAGGGGCACACGACAAAGTCATGCCAAGGAGGAGCTGGGGTTCTGCTAGGGAGGAAGAGTCAGGGTTCTTCCAAAAGACTGCGCCGTTTGTTGATCAGTCCAGGTAGCGACGCTGTTGTAATGTGCACAATGTATTAGACTGATTTATTGGCTCGAAGGGTTTGGTTGTACTTGGATTTAGACATAAAAATCATGTAGAGATCTTGGTGTTCTAGGGTTATACATTCCCCATTCTTGCCACCATCACAGTTCACCATTCTTAGTCATATAAGTTGTAGTTCTACATGTTAGAGAAGGAGATACTGGAAGCTAATGCCTAGGGAGGAGCTATCTGTAGACTATTAAAGAGTGAATTGCTGCTCTAATCAGAGTAGTATCAGTCCAGAGTATAAAAAGCATTCCAGAGGATCAACCAGTATCAGAGGAAGTAGCAACATAATGTACTAGAGTGTACTGTCAGTTAGGACAGTTAGTGAGTAGTTAGAGCAGTTATTGTAAAACTCCCCTGCTATAAATAGACTAAGGTGTGTAAATTCTTGTATTAGTTTCTTTACTTTTAATTAGCATATGAATTATATTCTTTCTTCCCAATCAATAAAATAAATCCTAGTTTTTCTTTAATTCGTGTGAGTGTTCTTGAGTTATTGAATCAAATTGTTGCTACTTTTAATAGTTCTCCTCCAATCCCAAATTAATTGGAAAAAGGACTTAACAATTGGTATCAGAGATTCAATCCTGTTTGTGGAGCATATGAAGAACAGAGCTCGACCAACCTAGATCTCGGCAAGAAGCTCCACCATAACCGCCACCACAACTACTGATCTCAAGAAGTTATGGCCCTCGGTAAGGAGTTCTATTGGAATCACCACTATTGTCGTTTGATCTCGTTCTTGCAGCATATTAAGAGTTCATCAATCCAGTTCTTAAAGCCAGTGAAGAGCAAGCTCAAGCTAGCCATGGCGGCGAACTCTTGAGGCAGAGATCTTCTCAAGAACATCTAATTCTTACTAAGGAACAATGGTTCTTGACATTGGAAGGTAAACTCCTTTCTCTTTGTGATAAATTTGATAGGTTGTTGGATGAAATGGCTAGATCAAGAAGAGGGTTTGAATTGTCCCAATATACTCTGGCCATGGATGTTCCTCCTTCACCATACATTTCCTTCATGGAAATCCAACCACCTATGTCACAACCAAATCTACAACCATTTGATTTCAATTCCATGGAAATGGCCTCTCAAAACCCTATTGAACAACCACCACCACCTACAATATCACAAATCCCATTATATCCTCAATATGCATTGTCCATGCTATCACCATCATTTGTTACAATTAATTCTCCACAAAGTTCACCCATGCCCCAGTTTGATCAAACATCATGAGGATCTGACCAATCCTATTTTCATTGCACATATAGTGTTCTTGGAATGTCTCCAACCATGACTGTATATGGACAGTCACCATAATCATTTTCAGACCCTTACCAAGATCCATATCAATACCCATAACCACAATTATTTCCATACCCTCGCTCTATATTCTCAAATAGTTTCATAGAAAAGAAGGTACCAAACCTTGGCTTCATGAGTGTGGAGAAAGAAAGTAAGGGTAAGGTAAGGAATAACGATGCTAAAGTAAAGACGATTGAGAGTAAACTTGTTTTAATATTCCATAAGAAGATGCCCCTGCAAGTGATGGACACCAGTCAGAGATCTTGATCAGTATGGCATGTGTTTCTGAACAAAAAAAACCCTTCGTACAATGCAAACATGGATTGTAGTATTTCAGCAGATTTTTAAATATCACTTGGAGGTTCTCTGGTCTTTATGGGTGATTCTTCATAGTTTTCTTATTCTATGTTAGAAGAAGAGAAATTTGAACAACATTGCAAAGGCTTTATCAAAAAAGCAAAAATTGGAAACTCGTCTTCTTGTTTGTTGACTTGTAATATTAGTATTCAACTAAATACCAATGCATTTAAAAAGCAAGATGGATTGGACAAGAAGTATGATAATCTCTATCAAGAATCAACAGAGTTGTCATTTTCATGTGGGTTTGAGTTGTGGAGAAGCCTATGGAGGAAGTGTGATAAATTCTTCCTAGTAGATGGCCTAAATTTAGACTGAATGTGGCTTTAAGACAACCAAGTCGTCATAAGAATGTACTAGAGAAGTTGGTGATAACCATACGGGATCTAGGGATCACATTTATTTCTTCTTTGACCTTAGGACAAGGTCAAA
Organism: Iris macrosiphon; assembly: GCA_036927795.1. Classification (NCBI taxonomy): domain Eukaryota; kingdom Viridiplantae; phylum Streptophyta; class Magnoliopsida; order Asparagales; family Iridaceae; genus Iris; species Iris macrosiphon. Next base: position 77,837,062 of record JAYESA010000005.1, read on the forward strand.
TTAAGGGGAGGGTATTTGATACATTCCCCATTCTTACCACCATCACAGTTCACCATTCTTAGTAATATAAGTTGTCACTCCAGTTCTATAGGTTAGAGAAGGAAATATTGGAAGCTAGTGCTTAGGGAGGAGCTATCTAGCATTAGTCTAGACTGTTGGAGAGTGACTAGATGCTCTAATCAGAGTAGTATCAGTCAAGAGTATAAGAGCAGTCCAGAGGATCACCCAGTATCAGAGGAAGTAGCAACAAAATTTACTATAGTGTACTGTCAATTAGGACAGTTAGTGAGTAGTTAGAGAAGTTATTGTAAAACTCCCCTGCTATAAATAGACAAGTGAAGAACTATTGAGGTGTGTGTATTCTTGTATTAGTTTCTTTACTTTTAATTAGCCTATGAATTTTATTCTTTTTTCCCAATCAATGAAATAAATATTATTTTTGTCACACTCGTTCCCAGATTCGATATTTCTGTATTTCTGGCATTTTTTGAATTTTTATTGTAAACTCGCAGATTTTTCAGAATTTTTAAAAACAAATTTTCAAAATTTTTCTGGAATTTTTAACTAATTAAAAATAAGGTATTCTGGTTAAATATAATTTTAAATGATTTTATTAAAAATTAAAATATTATAAAAATAATATTTTTGGGTATAAAATAAAATATTAGACATAGGGTAATTTTTCTGGAATTTATTGGAACCCGGAACCATTTTTAAAGACCTAAAAACTAAGTTTTATTTAAACCAAAATAAACCAACCTGAACCGGATTAAATCAACCGGTTTAAACCAATTTCTAAACCGAACCGGCCTTTGTGAACCAACCTTGAACCCTAGCGGGTCGGGTCGGATCTAAACCCGACCCGAAACCCGACCCGTTAACCCGTTACTGTAGCAAACCCTAACCGCTGAACCCCGTGGCCGTTCCCTTCCCCGACTCCGCCGGCGGTTATGCCGCTCCGCCTCCCCTACGGAGGTTACACCTTCCCCCGCTCCCCGCGACTCTCCCCCTCCCGACCGTCCACCTCCCTACCCGCGGGCCGTCGCCCCTATAAAAACCCCCAACTACCACCACATCCACCACCTCTCTCCACCGCTTCTCCGGCCACCCCTACCACCATCTCCCACCGTCGAACTCCCCGCAGAGTTTTCCCCTCCGGCAACTCTCCTCCTCTGCCACCACCACTCACCACCACATCGTCCCCCGACTCTGCTGTCCCCGTCTACCACCGCTTCTCCACTCTCCCCGACCCCCAGCCGACACACCGCCACCACCACCTCGAACCACTAACCCTGCCATCACGAGCTCCGGCCGCCTCCGTACGACCCCATTCCCTCCGACGACGAACTCGACGACAAGCCCCGACGACCTCCAGCAGCACAGCGCTGCCTCCGTCATCCCTAGCCGCCGTGCCCCCGTCGCCGTGACGCGTCGCGCCGCCTTGCGAAATCACGTATTTTCAGTCTTCTTCGGAGCCCTGTTCAGGTGACTTTTCTCTCTCCTCGCTATCCCATTTTCTGTTCCATTTGCTGTGACGCGTAGACTATGTGACCCTCTCCATACCCATGCAACTCGCTCGGGGTATCGCGTCCTGTGGCGGTCGCAAACTGCGACCCAAAATTAGGAAAAATAATTACACTATTTTTCCCCGGAACTGGGTGCGCCTAGCAAAATGGGACGACTTGGTCGTGTGCGGACTACACTGAAAGGTGCACGCCGTTAATACGGATGTGTGAGATTTCGCGAAAGTAGATTTGGATGTGCGTGCACACCGAAATCAACGCGTATCCGTCGACAATGTCCCATATCGGCCATGTTCTGGAACTTATTATAACTTCGTGTACGAACGTCGTATCGAAACAAAACTTGCAACATCAGACTCGTAGCAATACGCTGGTCCTGTGACCCAAGTTTGGTTCGATTTTGAGAACGTTGACAAAATCGTGTATCGTGGGTGCCACGACTCCACTTGACGGGCGATTTTGTGATCGGCTTATCGGAATCCAGTTCTGGATGTTCCGTTGGGTTCATATCGTCATTCTGGACTTGTTGACACTAAGTTTTACGAATTTGAAGAACATTGTCTCTGACACATTTTTCGGTATGAAGTGGGCCACACGTGGACCCTACTTTGACAAGAAACTGTCACTTTTGCCCCTGTGTCCAAATTAGACTTATGGACAGGCAATTCTAGGTATTTGATATATTCTGAACCTGATGGTAACATTTATTTCAGCAACCAGAGGAGTACCTGCAGATCCCGCTGATACCAGAGCAGCAGTTGGAGCCAGAACTCCAGGCAAGTGTACCTTGCCATACTTGCAGCAGTTGTTTATACTATTCTCTTAATTTATTACTGTAATATCTCTATTCAAACTAGGATCGTGTGACATTACTTAGCGTCTGAATAATATTCGAATGTCAAAAACGTACGCGGCGTTGTGTAATGTCACCTAGTCATGGATATCGTAACCCTATACATTCTCGTGCTTGCCTTATCAAGTACGTTATGCCTCAGGACACCTGACACTGTTCATGAGACATAATCTTTCTGAGATATTCATGGTGATTCTGTATAGGTTACATGATTCATAACATAGATATTGCATGTGCTTAGCTATCATTATGACTTGTTGCATTCAGTTAGAAGTCATGATCCTGCGTGACATGGACATGAGACGTCGTGGACATGAGACGTGTGATTACATTGGGTGGGGAGAGTATTACTATATCAAAGGCTGATTATATTATATATATATATATATTATTATTTGGAGGTGTCTTAGACTCTGATACAGAGCTTTGACACATGTACTGGCCCTTCGAGAAAATGCTGCTATGGGTTTCCCCGACACAGAGCCTATAGTAGCCTCAGCCTGAGTATGATTAATGCTCTCATATTGCATATCACTTAGCTGGTTATATAATTTACCCTATTGATTTATTTATTGCTGCACTGCATTCTGGCATGAGTTATTTGGTACCTTGTTATGTCCCCTGAGGACCTGGATCCGGATTATGTTCCCAGATATAGCAGAGGAGTTCTATCCAGAGGTATATGGAGTGGGCACAGGAACAGAAGCAGGAGCAGGCACTGGAACTGAGCCGATCCCCGAGGACAAGATGATCGCCAAGGATTTCTTCTGAGTATATGCTTATTCTATACTCAGTATTTGCTGTTGTTTACTCTTTATTCTTGTCTGTTGAACCATTATATCAGACTTATCCTCGGGTTGTTCCCCGAGATATATTTTATTGAGACTTGTTGTTGATTTATATTTCTGATATTGTTTGTATTTATTTCTGTGGATGATATTAGTACCATTGTCCATATTATTGTTTTACAGCTTAAGTACATCCTGATGGGTCCATTAAATTGGATTTGTCCATCGATGTGTGCTGCTGGCCATTGCCACGTGTCTAGTCCCTCGATATTTTAGGACTGGGACGTGACATGGTTTTTGTGGTGGCCCATACAGGTCAACGACTAAATTGTTCGATTTTAACTGAGGGACCGAGCAAGCCTGCAATAAGGATAGAATAAGTTATAGGATCTCATCCACTTGCTTGAATCGTTCTTGATCTCTATATCAGATTCGAATTTCTTGACTTGCATCCTGCCTTGATTCCTCTGTATGCCTCTTATCATTTATTTTGGATGTAGAGTAGTGGATCCACCAGTAAGCGACGAGATACCTGCAGGAACACCACAAGGAGTTGTGGTTACCCATGAAGAAGAAGAGACACCAGTGGGTGAAGGTCAATCAACTCAACAACACAGTCAAGCAAATCAGCATGCCTCGAGAATCCAGCAAGATGATATTCCACCACCGCCGCAGTTCACTCCACCAATGCCCGTATTCCCACAAGGGCAAGCTATGGACGGGCAACATATGTTTCAAATGTTTTACGCGATGATGCAAGCCTATCAGAAGGTTCATGAAGAAGCCCAATAAAGCCAAATGGAGGAGTTTATTTACAGACTTAGCTCTGAGCTACGGAAGTTAATCAGCTCCGTTGCAACGAACGTTCTTGCTGCAGCACAACCCATGGAGTGCGTCACCAGAAGAGAGACCAGCCTGAAGTGGCCTTCCAAATCAGCACCAGCCAGAGCACCACAGGAAGAAGCCGCAAAGAGACCTCACATGCACCAGCCACCCGGAGCATCTCCGCAGGCACTACCTATCTGTCAACATTGTGGCAAGCGATGCCATATTGAGAACGAGTGCAGACGTAAAAGGGGATTATGTTTAGCTTATGGATCTAGTCAGCATTTAGTGAGGGAATGCCTTGAGCGTCGAGAAGGAGCACCAATGGTAAACCAACAAGCGTTACCAGTACCGAGGTCAGCCTATCCAGCATTGGGAGTACCACAAACGGAAGTTGAAGGAGTCATACCACCACCTCCAGGAGGATATCAACCGAGCTCACCCTTGGTACCCCAGGCAGTACTCTTCCAGCAGGCTCAGCAACAGCAGAGGGCACCACCGCAAGGACACGGACAAGCTTTTACGATGACCTTGGAGGACGCGCAGACTCGTGGCGTAGCAAATGTGCGTAAGTTATTCATAGATGTATTACTTTAGCTCGTGCCTGTTAGTTCGTGACCTTAGCCTTAAACCTAGTAATTTTGAACTTATTAATAATTGATAACCTAGTTTTCTAAGCTATAGTTTTCTTGCTTTAACTAGATTTCCTTCACTCTTAAATTACCAAAAATTTTCTAGGGAAATAATTTAATTCCTTCCCTAGGTGTTTTGCTTAACCCTCATCCTTTGATTCTCCTTGATCATGATTCTTTGATTGTGTCGTGCTTCGAACTTGTTTTGCAAACCGTGTCATCTCTGGTGACTGGTTATTTCTTTGATTACGAGGACGCAATCCTCTTAAGGTGGGTAGATTATAAACTCCCAGATTTTTCAGGATTTTTAAAAATAAATTTTCAAAATTTTTCTAGAATTTTTAACTAATTAAAAACAAGGTATCCTGGTTAAAAATAATTTTAAATGATTTTATTAAATATTAAAATATTATGAAAATAATATTTTTGGGTATAAAATAAAATATTAGATATAGGGTAATTTTTTGGAATTTATTGGACCCTGGAACCATTTTTAAAGACCTAAAAACTAAGTTTTATTTAAACCAAAATAAACCAACCTGAATCGGATTAAACTAACCAGTTTAAACCAATTTTTGAACCGAATCGGCCTTTGTGAACCAACCCTGAACCCTAGCGGGTCGGGTCGGATCTAAACCCGACACAAAACCCGACCCGTTAACCCGTTACTGTAGCAAACCCTAACCGCTGAACCCCGTGGCCGTTCCCTTCCCCGACTCTGCCGACAGTTACGCCGCTCTGCCTCCCCTACGGCGGTTGCGCCTTCTCCCGCTCCCCGCAACTTTCCTCCTCCCGACCGTCCACCTCCCTACCCGCCTGCCGTCGCCCCTATAAAAATCCCCAACCACCACCACATCCACTACCTCTCTCCACCGCTTCTTCGGCCACCCCTACCACCGTCTCCCATCGTCGAACTCCCCGCAGAGTTTTCCCCTCCGGTAACTCTCCTGCTCTGCCACCACCACTCACCACCACATCGTCCCCCGACAACGCCCCGTATCGGCCCTGTTCTGGAACTCGTTGTAACTTCATGTACGCAGGTCATATCGAAACAAAACTTGTACCATCGGACTCATAGCATTACGCTGGTCCTGTGACCCAAGTTTGGTTCGATTCTGAGAACGTTGACAAAATCGCGTATCGTGGGCCCCACGGCTCCACTTGACGGGCAATTTTGTGATCGGTTCATCGGAATCTAGTTATAGACGTTCTGTTGCGTTCGTATCGTCGTTCTGGACTTGTTGACACTAAGTTTGACGAATTTGGAGAATATTGTCTCTGACACATTTTTCGGTACGAAGCGGGCCACATGTGGACCCCACTTTGACCAGAAATTGTCACTTTTGCCCCTGTGTCCAAATTGGACTTATGGACATGCAATTCTAGCTATTTGATATCTTCTGAACCTGATGGTAATATTTATTTTAGCAACCGGAGGAGTACCTGCAGATCCCGCTGATACCAGAGCAGCAGTTGGAGCCAGAACCCCAGGCAAGTGTACCTTGCCATACTTGCAACATCTGTTTATACTATTCTCTTGATTTATTACTGTAATATTTCTGTTCAAACTAGGACCTTATGACATTACTTAGTGTCCGAATAATATTCGGGTGTCAATACCGTACGCGACATTGTGTAATGTCACCTAGTCATGGATATCGTAACCCTATACATTCTCGTGCTTGCCTTATCAAGTACGTCATGCCTCAGGACATCTGACACTATTCATGAGATAGAATCTTCCTGAGATATTCATGGTAATTCTGTATAGGTTACATGATTTATAACATAGATATTGCATGTGCTTAGCTATCATTATGACTTATTATATTTAGTTATAGGTCATGATCCTGCGTGACATGGACATGAGACGTCGTGGACATAAGACGTATGATTACATTGGGTGGAGAGAGTATTACCATATCAAAGGCTGATTATATTATATATATTATTATTTGGAGGTGTCTTAGACTCTGATACAGAGCTTTGACACATGTACTGGCTCTTCGAGAAAATGCTGCTATGGGTTTCCCCGACACAGAGCCTATAGTAGTCTCAGTCTGAGTATGATTAATGCTCTCATATTGCATATCACTTAGCTGGTTATATAGTTTACCCTATTGATTCATTTATTGCTGCACTGCATTTTGGCATGAGTTATTTTATACCTTGTTATGTCCCCTGAGGACCTGGATCTAGATTATGTTTCCATATATAGCAGAGGAGAATTATCCAGAGGTATATGGAGCGGGAGCAGGAACAGGAGCAGGCACTGGAACTGAGCCGATCCCCGAGAACGAGGTGATCGCCGATGATTTCTTCTGAGTATATGCTTATTCTATACTCAGTATTTGCTGTTGTTTACTCTTTATTCTTGTTTGTTGAACCATTGTATCAGACTTATCCTCGGGTTATTCCCCGAGATATATTTTATTGAGACTTATTGTTGATTTATATTTTTAATATTTTTTGTATTTATTTTTGTGGATGAGATTAGTACCATTGTCCATATTATTGTTTTACAGCTTAAGTACACCATAATGGGTCCATTAAATTAGGTTTGCCCATCGGTGTGTGCTGCTGGACATTGCCACGTGTCTAGTCTCTCGATATTTTGGGACTGGGGCGTGACATTTATGATAATGTATTTTTGTTGTTTTTACATGTTGTTTCTTATTATATATGCTATATTTTATATATTTTGATATCTGTTTATCAGGTGAGACTACCCGAGACCAATATTGAACACCTTGGCAATTGTCATGGACCCGTGCTAGGACCCGCATGTAGGAAGGATACCGACCCGGTTCACTTTTGGAACCACTAATTCTATTTTGGATGGTTGAGATTTATTTGGAGAGTATCATGACTTAATCCTAGGGCTAACCTCATTTCTCCATTGGTATTTATATATGGTTTTCTCTCTCCTCCCTCATTCTTTCTTATTTCTACTTCCTTTCTTCTTTCTCCTTCCTCTTTCCTCCTTCCCTCAAGAGTTCCCTCATGGTCGAACTCTAGCCCTAGCCCTAGCCCTAGACTTGGTCCAAGGAAGAGGTTTGTTAGTCCACCAAGGCAAGTACATCTTGCTCATAGTGGTAAAACCATGATTTTTTGATATTTTATATATTATAGTTAATTAAAATATGTTTGATGGAAAATATTCTTCTTGATGTTCTTATCACTTTTAGTTCTTTGAGTTTTTAGTTTTGATGGATAGATTTGAGTATATCTGAGTTTTAAGTTTAGAGTTTTGTTGGGTTCAATGTGTTTTTCGTGGTTTTGATCAACTAAAATATGGTATTTTAGAAAAAAATAGTTTTTGTGGTTGATAGAGCACTTCATTTCGAGCATTTTGGTTTTTGGTTCACTTGATTTGGAGTTAAATTAAAGTTTATATGAAGAAAACAATTTTTAAAATTTTGGAGCTTTCGTCATGGCCGAACCTGCTGTTTGGAGAAGACAAAATCTTCATGCGGTCAACGACTTATGCGGCCGAGAGTGCTATGCGGCCTGAGTTCTTTGCCGTATACTGGCCTGCATACGTCCATCTTGTTGGATGCATGACTGACATTACACAAGTGTTCTGGAGCTAATCCTTGAACTCCTTATGTTTTCACTTGCTGAACGAATAAAAAATTCGCTAAGTCCAAAAAAGCAATATGCGGCCTGGAGAGTATGTGGCCTGGAGAGTATGAGACCACCATTCCTTGGACGCATGACTCTGAACCGTGGGTACATCTTTTCATGATTTTATCTTTTCTCTCTAACACACTTTATGGCTTGTCACTTCCATCACTTCAATAACTTTCCTCTGACACACATCACTTCGGCACTTGTTCCAAGAGAGTGGACTTTTGTTCGGAGCATGCAGCTTGGAGGAGCATGTGGCCTAGGGTAGCATGCATCCTGGAGTCATATGCGGTCTGGGGTCATATGTGGCCCGAGGTAGCATGCGGCCAGCTCGTCCATGCGGCCATTTGATGCGCTTGATCAGTGCATACAGCAATCCATGAGTACCCTTCTCATGCGCGTATGTGATCCTATGTGACCCTAATAATCTGTAAACCCCCTCGACCAATTCAAGATTTATTAGAATTAAATCGAGATGCTAGAATTTATTTGGCATTAATTAGGATTAATGTGCGTCTAATATACGTCTTAATGCACCTCGCCCTTGCATCTCACCTTAGCTACGCCGCAGTCTTGAGAGAGCGCCTTGCATTTATTTAATTTAATTATATTTGAGGTCAACTTTACCTCAAACAAACCCGACCAAGCCCATCTTGCACACTGCTACATGGACCAGCCCCAACAAGGCAGGACAGGCCCACACACAAGGCCAGCCCATAATCTCTATCACCAACTATAAATACAAACCCCCTCATACAAAACCCTAATAAAACCACTATTCATCATCCCCTACAAAACCCTAGCCGACCTTCCCATCCAAACCGAGCTCCCCAACCGGCCGGACACCCCAACCCCGACTGCTCCCGACCGGTGCACACCCCAACCCCGAATGCTCCCGACCGGTGCACACTCCAACGCCGACTGCTCCCCAAGCGGCCGGACACCCCAACGCCGATTGCTCCCCGACCGGTGCACACCCCAACCCCAACTGCTCCCGACCAGAGCACTGCCCCAGCGCCGACTGCTCCCGACCGGAGCACTGCCCAGCCCCGACTGCTCCAGACCGGAGCACTGCCCCAGTGCCGACTGCTCCCGACCAGAGCACTGCCCCAGCGCCGACTGCTCTCGACCGGAGTACTGCCCTGATCTCGACTGCCCCACCACCCGCTAGACGGATCCGTCCACGCTACCGGAGCCACCCTCGTTGAAGGGAACAGCCGACAAGTGAGCATACTCCCTCATTCGGTTGATCAGGTACTCGTTCGTGGAACCCGTCTCTCTTGTATCCTAGTATTCTCCTTCGTGTCGCCGTATCGATATGGAAGTGTATTAATAACTCATAAAACTAATTAATATTTTATGCATGGATATGAGTTAGTTAGATATTAAATTAATAACTAATTATTCTAAACCAGCAACCAGTTACCAAGGACAGGTAATTCGGTAGAAACTCCCGGATATAAACCCTAGTATGTACAAACATGGAGAATAGAGACATGTCCGCACAGAACAGAAATCATGGACGACCCGTAACTAGATAAATATTGTCTCGAGACTCCTGTTAACCAAAGGCAGAACACGTGTACACCCTAGCTAAGTGCGCACGTGATGTTGTACTCGAGCAACAGTGAACTCGCGACAGTATTCAAGAATAGCGTATTAACCGTATGTAGATAATGCGTTGTACCTGATGCCTGTATTATTGTGTTATATTGTTTGTCTAGGGTCTTTGGATCAGCCAGGAGATGCTACCAAAGCAGGCTTTTGGCATTCATCTCTTGAAGACTCAGGCAAGATACCTTGCTATATTTTGCTGTCTAATTTAAATTATGCAAATGCTGTATTGTATGCTTGTTGGTTTGCTTTATACAACTGTGCGCGTCCAAGATTGTCTCGGGTGCATTTCGACGGACACGTCGATGATTAGTATACATGGACTTAGTCGTTAGCAGACTCACCTCATTGGATGATACCCTGTTATCTTCCAAGACCTGACACTTTTACACGTAGTCGTAGTGACAAATCTCATGTTGGGATGCGAGTTCGCGTGATCGACTAGCTATCGCCGCGTGTGACGTGCATCACGGTTAGCAAGCAATCTAGGACTATCTCAGTATAGAGACTTGGCATTTAGATAAGGGATATGCGCGTCGATTATTTGACTGGTATATCTAAATTGGGAGGGGAGGACGACTGGTAGGCATATGGGATACCCCACTCCTTTACACTGATACCGCACTCGACGGAGTAATACGGACGTATTTATATATTACTGATACCACATTCTGTAGAGTGTTGGGCGTTACTTGATGATATTGCAGATACCACACTCTATAGAATGTCGAATGTTATTGTATTCCTGCGCCCGTGTTATATGGGGCATGTGTGGCATATACTAGCCAGTTGCCACGACTGGTGAATTACTTCAGCATATGTCTAGCCTCCACCTTCCCATATACTCACAATTGTTCTCACATTACATTCACTTAGATGACTAGCACACCCTTTATTGCATTTATCTTATTCAGTATTTATATATGGCATGCTTCTATGTATCTTGTTACGTCCCTCTGAGGACCTGGTACCTTTCCAGATTTGGACGAGGCTTTCTACCCCACAGTATACGGCCCCGAAAAGGAGACGAGATTTGCTACAGCTGAGGAGTTAGAGGTGCAGCCGTCAGAGTTTTCGTGACCAGTTGGTAGGCCTTCAGCCTAGATTGGGTGCATCATTATCTAGAGCCGATGCCTTAGTCATTATCTTTTATATCTTATTTCAGTACTTTATTTCGTCATAGCAGTGGGTTTGTTCCCACCAGACATCTTGGTTTGTACTATGATATTTCAGACTGGTGTTTATCTTCCAACAGTTTATTTAGTACTTCTTGCTCATTATATTGTGGATGAGATTAGATTACCTGTTATTGACTGATATTGGACATGTTAGTATTATAGGACAGCATAGCACTCTTCGTGGATCCATTAAATTGGGATATCCTCGGAGACGTGTCAGCTGGCTATTGCCACGTGGCCTGGTCCCGTGTATTTTGGGACTGGGGCGTGACATAGTTTTAGTGGTGGCCCATGCAGGTATACCATTTTGCTTGTGGTATGTAACATGCCCAGAGAGCCTGCAATAGGATAAAAATTACTAGGTCTCATCCACTTTTGATTCGTCTTTGAAACTTTCTTGATACTGCTTCTAAATGTCTGCATCATGTTTGTTTGATTCGTACTCTTTTAATGAAGTCCTATCTCTTGCAGCAAGATGAATTTGCACAGTGGACGAGGAGCACCCCGTGCCGCAGTGCCAGATAACACCATTCAAGGAGATGAAGTACCCCAAGGGCAACCCCCGCTACAGGCCCCACTGATACATTGGCACGAGACGTCGCAGGGCGATCCTACCCCGCAGCCTGAGGGACAGACTTCCCAGACAATCCCCACGCAACATTGTGAGGGACAGACTTCCGGAGCTACACCGATGCCGTAGACTGAGAGGCCGACATCTGAGGAGACGCCTACACACAGCTGGAGATTCTACTACCACCACCTCCACCTTATCCACCCCAGATGCCACAGCTAGATGGCCAGCCACAGATGCTCCAGTTCTTCTAGACAATGATGCAAGCGCAGTGGCAGCAGACAGAGACATTGAGACAGAGTCTGATGACAGTACTAGAAAGGACACCTGTCGCAACACCAGTACCACCACCTCTACCAGCCCAGACAGGTGGCACTGTTAGATGGTTCCGACAGATGGGACCAGATACTTTCTCGGGCAATGAGACCACCGAGCAGATCTTTGATTGGGTCGCCAATACGAAAATGTTACTAGAGGCTTCACAACTGCAACCAGATCTTTGGATGACAGCAGTGAGGGCCCAACTAAAAGGCAATGCCCATCACTGGTGGGATTCCATTGAGCGCAGTGTAGGGAAGAACCAGACTTGGGAACAGTTCCTAGAATACTTCAACGCGAAGTATTTCCCAGCTACAGTCAGAAATGCCCTGTACTCCTAATTCCTATATCTAGAACAGGAAAATATGACTATTGACGCATATGACGCGGAATTCAGCCGTCTTAGCAGATTTGGTGCCGTCCTGATACCCAATAATCTCGAGAAAGCCCAGAGATTTCACCATGGACTCAATTTTGAGCTACAGAGGTGTACCACTACACAAGCGAGGATTTCTTATGAAGAGGTTCTTGCAGAGGCAAGGATCCAGGAGGCCATCGTCAGAGGAGCTAGACGTTCCAGCACGACTATACCAGCCAGAGCACAGCTCGGAGCAGGAGGACCGATTCGTCGTCCCGGAGCACAGACACAGCAGAGGGCAGCGCCATATCCACAGCAGGAGCTTCCGACTTGTCACTATTATGGCAAGAAGGGACACATCGTTAAAGATTGCTAGAAGAAGTTGGGATTATGCATGATATGTGGGTCCAGTCAGCACCTTGTCCGAGATTGCCCGCAGCGCAGAGAGGCAGCACTACAGACAGGACCGAGGCCAGCAGCACCAGCCCCGAGGATACTACCCCAACCAGGATTTCAAAGGGGACCACCCTTGGCCCCACAAGAGGTACAGTTCGACCGAACCCGATAGCATATAGGAGGACAGAGGCACGGATAAGCCTTTGCATTAGCAGCTACTGAGGAGGAAACAAAAGGGGAAGCTATCACAGGTACCATCTTAGTTGCATCATTACCTGCAACTGTATTGTTTGATTCTGGAGCCACATTGTCATTTATATCTAGTAGATTTATAGCAATGCATAGAGTAGCGACTTTTCTCTTACCTAAGAGTTGGAAGATTCTTACCGGAGGAGGTATCGTGCCGGTTACCAGCACTATCAGAACGTGCTCGGTAGTTGTATGTGGTAGAGAGTTGAGAGCACAATTCTTGGTATTGCCTATGCCGTACTTTGATGTTGTGTTAGGCATGGACTGGTTAAGCCAGTATAATAATGTACTGAACTGCCGGAAGGGTAGCGTCACCTTTAGACCGCCAGATCAGCCGGAGTTCGAGTACATGCGAGGGACCGTCGAACAAGGAGTAGGACAGATAGCAGAAACTTGCATGGCTATGGAGATTGCACCCCCACCAATAGTTGCAGAATTTGAGGATGTATTTCCTGAAGAACTGCCAGGCTTACCGCCAGATAGAGACGTGGAGTTCACAATCGAGCTAGTACCCGGAGCAGCGCCGATATCTTCTAATGTATACCGATTGGCGAAGAAGGAGTTAGATGAGCTGAAGCTACAATTAGAGGAGTTGCAGAGCAAGGGATTTATCTGTCCTAGTACATCACCATGGGGAGAACCAGTGTTGTTCGTACCCATAAATGATGGAACAGTATGCATGTGCATTGATTGCAGATCCTTTAATGCTTTAACTATCAAGAAAAAGTACCCCCTACCGCGAATCGATGATTTATTCGACCAGTTGACAGGAGCAGTAGTGTTCACCAAGATTGACTTGAGATCGGGTTATCATCAAGTGAAGGTGCGAAGAGAGGACATTCAGAAGACAGCATTCAGGACTCATTATGGTCACTACGAGTTCTTAATAATGCCATTTGGGATGACGAATGCGCTAGCTGTATTCATGAACTTGATGAACAGAGTATTCCACCAATACTTAGACCAGTTCATGGTAGTCTTCATCGACGACATTTTGGTGTATTCAAAGAACCACGAGGAGCACGAAGAGCATCTGAGACTAGTGTTAGAGACTCTACGGAGCGAGAAACTTTATGCCAAACTGAGCAAATGTGAGTTTCTTCTGGATCGTGTCGCTTTCCTTGGACACGTCATCTCAGGAGATGGAATCTCAGTAGATCCGATGAAGATTTCATCTGTAGAGACATGACCAACCCTACCAATGTTTCGAAAGTGAGGAGCTTTCTAGGACTTGCCGGATATTACCGGAGGTTCGTAGAGAACTTCGCAAAGTCTGCAGAGCCAATGACCCGTTTGACCCGCAAGGAGCAGGAGTTCACCTGGACAGAGGAGTGTCAAAATGCATTCGACAAGCTGAAGAAGCGTTTAACTACTGCACCTATCTTGACCATACCATCTGGACCCGGAGGATTCGTGATCTATAGCGATGCATCCGAAAAAGGATTAGGATGTATCTTGATGCAGCATGAAAAGATTGTAGCTTATGCTTCTAGACAGTTGAGGACACATGAGAAGAACTATCCCACTCACGACTTGGAGCTTGCAGCAGTAATCTTTGCCTTGAAGCTTTGGAGACACTATCTATATGGAGAGAGAGTAGAGATATTTACTGATCATAAGAGCCTAAAGTACGTCTACACTCAGAAGGATCTTAATCAGAGGCAGAGACGTTGGCTCGAGGTGATAACAGACTTCGAGATCGAGCTACAGTACCATCCGGGAAAGGCCAACGTAGTAGCTGACGCATTGAGCAGGAGACCCATGGCATTCTTCATGACCACCCAATAATATCTGTTGAGAGAGCTAGAGCAGATAGGAATAGAGGTCGTTATGCCCGGAGTAGATGGACAATTATCGAGTTTCCAATTGTAATCGACATTAGTGGAGAGAATCAAGACCGCTTTGCCGATAGACGCCAGATTTTCGAGGCTTAGACAGAGGATGAAGGCTGGAATGCAGATAGGACTGCGTATATATGAAGACGGAACTTTGAGATGCGGAGATCGTCTCCATGTTCCAAATGGAGAACTTCGTCAGGAGTTGATGGCAGAGGTACAATTCTATTCATCCGGGAGGCACTAAGATGTACATGGACTTGAGACAGTATTACTGGTGGCACGGAATGAAGAGGGAGATAGCACGCTTTGTGGCCAAGTGCCTGGTGTATCAGCAAGTCAAGGCTGAGCATCAGAGATCTGCAGGATTGCTTCAACCACTACCTATACCGGAGTGGAAATGGGAGCACATTACCATGGATTTTGTTACGGGCTTCCCGAGAAGTCCTAGTGGGCGCAATGTAGTATGGGTAATTATGGATAGACTCACCAAGTCCGCACACTTTTTACCCTTCAGAGTTGGATAATCGACGGAGGCCTTAGCAGATATGTACATGAGAGAGATTGTGCGCCTACATGGAGTGCCAGTTAGCATCGTGTCTGACAGGGATACGAGGTTCACGTCTTACTTTTGGCGGAGTATGCAAGAGAGTCTAGGTACTCGCCTGAAGTTTAGCACAGCGTATCACCCACAAACAGATGGCCTGTCGGAGCGCACCATTCAGACGCTAGAAGACATGTTGAGAGCGTGCATGCTTGACTTCGGAGGATCATGGGAGGACCATTTTCATCTGATCGAGTTTTCCTACAACAACAACTATCAGGTGAGCATCCAGATGGCTCCCTATGAAGCGTTGTATGGAAGGAAATATCGTTCCCCAGTATGCTGGAGTGATATAGGCGAGCGACAGATTCTCGGACCAGAGTTGGTTGTTCGTACAGTAGAAAAAGTGAAGAAGATCCAAGGGCACCTTCGAGCAGCACAAGACAGACAGAAACATTGGGCAAATGCGCATCGTCGACCCTTAGAATTTCAGGTTGGAGATCACGTATTTCTAAAGATCTCGCCTACTCGAGGGACTATCAGATTCGGAGGCAGAGGGAAGCTGAGTCCGAGGTACATCGGACTATTCGACTTATTAGAACGCGTTAGAGAGGTTGCTTACAGATTAGCCTTGCCACAGATCTTGGAAGGAGTTCATGACATCTTCCATGTATCTCAGCTGAGAAGGTACATACCGGATTCGAGTAACATACTTGACCACTCAGAGATCACAGTTGGCCCGAGCTTATCATACCAAGAGGAGCCCGTCGAGATTCTGGACAGGAGTGAGAAAGTACTGCGAGGACAGACCATTCCCTTAGTTCGCGTCGCGTGGAGACATCATGCACCAGGCGAGTCGACTTGGGAATGCGAGGAGGACATTAGACAACGCTATCCCCATCTTTTCGAAGGACTAGGTATGTGTTAGCATTTTTTTATTCAGTCGGAACTTCTTACCATGCGTAGGTTTTAATTTCGAGGACGAAATACTCTAAGGAGGGTAGATTGTAAACCCCCTCGACCAATTCAAGATTTATTAGAATTAAATCGGGATGCTAGGATTTATTTGGCATTAATTAGGATTAATGTGCGTCTAATATACATCTTAATGCACCTCGTCCTTGCATCTCACCTTAGCTACGCGGCAGTCTTGAGAGAGCGCCTTGCATTTATTTAATTTAATTATATTTGAGGTCAACTTTACCTCAAACAAACTCGACCAAGCCCACCTTGCACACTGCTACGTGGACCAGCCCCAACAAGGCAGGACAGGCCCACATGCAAGGCCAGCCCATAATCTCCATTACCAACTATAAATACAAACCCCCTCATACAAAACCCTAATAAAACCACTATTTATCATCCCCTACAAAACCCTAGCCGACCTCCCCATCCAAATCGAGCTCCCCAAACGGTCGGACACCCCAACCCCGACTGCTCCCGACCGGTGCACACCCCAACCCCGACTGCTCCCGACCGGTGCACACCCCAACCCCGACTGCTCCCAACCGGTGCATACCCCAACCCCGACTGCTCCCCAACCGGCCGGACACCCCAACTCCGACTGCTCCTCGACCAGTGCACACCCCAACCCCGACTGCTCCCGACCGGAGCACTGCCCCAGCACCGACTGCTCCCGACCGGAGCACTGCCCAGCCCCGACTGCTCCCGACCGGAGCACTGCCCCAGCGCCGACTGATCCCGACCAGAGCACTACCCCAGCACCAAAGACAGAACACGTGTACACCCTAGCTAAGTGCGCACGTGATGTTGTACTCGAGCAATAGTGAACTCGCGACTGTATTCAAGAATAGTGTATTAACCGTATGTAGATAATGCGTTGTACCTGATGCCTGTATTGTTGTGTTATATTGTTTGTCTAGGGTCTTTGGATCAGCCAGAAGATGCTACCAGACCAGGCTTTTGGCAATCATCTCTTGAAGACTCAGGCAAGATACCTTGCTATATTTTGCTGTCTAATTTAAATTATGCAAATGCTGTATTGTATGCTTGTTGTTTTGCTTTATACAACTGTGCGCGTCCGAGATTGTCTCGGGTGCATTTCGACGGACACGTCGATAATTAGTATACATGGACTTAGTCATTAGCAGACTCACCTCATTGGATGATACCCTGTTATCTTCCAAGACCTGACACTTTTACACGTAGTCGTAGTAACAAATCTCATGTTGGGATGCGAGTTCGCGTGATCGACTAGCTATCGCCGCGTGTGACGTGCATCACGGTTAGCAAGCAATCTAGGACTATCTCAGTATAGAGACTTGGCATTTAGATAAGGGATATGCGCGTCGATTATTTGACTGGTATATCTGCATTGGGAGGGGAGGACGACTGGTAGGCATATGGGACACCTCACTTCTTTACACTGATACCGCACTCGACGGAGTGATACGGACGTATTTATATATTACTGATACCACGTTCTGTAGAGTGTTGGGCGTTACTTGATGACATTGCAGATACCACACTCTATAGAATATCGAACGTTATTGTATTCCTGCGCCCGTGTTATAGGGGGGCATGTGTGTCATGTACTAGCCGGTTGCCACGACTGGTGAATTACGTCAGCATATGTCTAGCCTCTACCTTCCCACATACTCACAATTGTTCTCACATTGCATTCACTTAGATGGCTAGCACACCCTTTATTGTATTTATCTTATTCAGTATTTATATATGGCATGCTTCTATGTATCTTGTTACGTCCCTCTGAGGACCTGGTACCTTTCCAGATTTGGACGAGGCTTTCTATCCCACAGTATATGGCCCCGGACAGGAGACGAGATTTGCTACAGGTGAGGAGTTAGAGGTGCAGCCGTCAGAGTTCCCGTGACCAGTTGGTAGGCCTTCAGCCTAGATTGGGTGCATCATTATCTAGAGGCGATGCCCTAGTCATTATCTTTTATATCTCATTTCAGTACTTTATTTTGTCATAGCAGTGGGTTTGTTCCCACCAGATATCTTGGTTTGTACTATGATATTTCAGACTGGTATTTATCTTCCAACAGTTTATTTAGTACTTCTTGCTCTTTTTATTGTGGATGAGATTAGATTACCTGTTATTGACTGATGTTGGACATGTTAGTATTATAGGACAGCGTAGCACTCTTCGTGGATCCATTAAATTGGGATATCCTCGGAGACGTGTCAGCTGGCTATTGCCACGTGGCCTGGTCCCGTATATTTTGGGACAGGGGCGTGACATAATCTATATACACGTTCCACGATTTCTTGGGTTTAAATATTTTATTTGGAATATCTTTTTGTTCAATGTGGTTGGTCTTGACAATTGTTTGTGTTTGATTATAAGAAAGAATGGACTTAGTAACCAGACTATGCTAGACATGGCTATGTGCTAGAACTTACTATGTCCATAGTATGATTATATGTTGTAGTGGACCATGTGGTAACACAGAGTAAACCTAGATTAGTATATTAGATTATTTTTTTGTCCGTCGGATAGAGTTAGGGCCATAGTTCTGCTCGGGAGACAATCTGCAATCTCGATCCTTATTTGGTTTAAGTATTATGGATCTGCTACAGAGTGGTTCACACCTTTTCTCTTACTCAAGTTCAGCGACATCATCATTAACTCGAGGGTTTTACATATATTTAGGATTCCAATTGATTGATAGTCCGTATACCTGATTTGAGGAAATTATATTTTGATCAGGTAATTCAATATGATAAGAAGATCCAAGTGACTGATTTATAGACCTGACTACCCGTATCCGAGTTGATACTTCTTCTCGCACCAAGTGTTCCACATGATTTTACTTGTGCACCAAAGTACAATAACCTTGCTAGATGTAGCATGACTATGCGACTCTTGACCTGATAAATATAGTTATCTGATCGGCCGATAGGCCTGATACGCTGACCCGACTGCTTGTATCTGTGCTGATACATTTTCTACTTTTTATGCGTCCCTATGTGCTATGTATTACATGTGCACTGAGGTATGACATATCTTGCTACGTGTTACATATTTTATTATCCTAAGTGACATATGATATTATCTGACTTCCCCAGCATGAGACTTGTAGTTAGTCAGTGATCATAGCGTGGTTAGGTTGCTTGCTTGATTTGTTGCATTACGCTTGGAAGAATCCAGATTTGGCTCTCGAACAACGATGTGGATTCGTACCTAGCGTATATGTACTACGGTACGACATCTATGGAGGATGATCGTGTGACCATGATGCGAGATTTGGTAACTTGAATTGGTAGAAGCATTGGGAGGAACAAGATCCCGAGATCATGCATGATGAGCCACCCTCAGATACTTATCGAGATGTGAAAGTTTGCCACCACATATATTGTATATCATCCGCACTAGTGGAGTACAATATCTGACTTTTCTTTTGCCGAGCCAGTATCTCCCTTTAGGGGTCTGGAACTACTATTGATCTGTTTTAGCACGGTGGTCCTTTAGGGACCGGTGCATATTCCTACGTATTATATGTTATTATTTGTTCGGCTAGCCGTATTCGTACATAACACGATTTGAGGATCCTTATATTATTGCATTACTGGGATAACCCAAACTTCATAATAGTAAGCTGTAGACTTGATTGTCCGATCTAACTTAATATGTGTCGGTAGTCTAAGGACATAGAATATTATGGTACGACGGTTCAACCCTTGTCCTTGTTTGGTTGTAGGATTACGCTAATGTGTCATAATAGGTCATGAACCAAAGCTGCATATTATATATATATACCTATATCTTAGCATATGTGGTTGTTCTTCATTTGTGTTTTATATTGTACCTATGGCGTGTCCATGATTAATAAGTCGTACCCAATCTCGGCGTAGTACGACACCTCTTGTCCTTGTTTGGTTGTAGAGGTGTCATATTGCTTCGATAAAAAGGTCAAACGCTTATAATTATGACACGGATCTTATTTTATGTACTTTATTAGTTTTTCTTCATTCACTTGTGCTCCTTTATGGTACTTGCTATCGGGGCCTGACCCCGCTGGTTTTATCTGGCCAGGTTTAGTAGCAGAGCCCGAGGATTCTTTCATGTATCTGGCCGATGGCTAACACTAGGAGGATATCCGTCAAGGAACTTGAGTGAGTTTCTTCTCCCCCACTATGAGTATCATTTTGTTTACCTTTTGGCATTTAGCCGAAGACACTTGTTAGCCGGTTCATCTGGATATTAGTTCCTTTGCATGATTGTATATTATTCAGACCGCGAATGACTTACAATTATGTACTTTTGACAATGTACTAGTTTATCATCTTGTATAACTAGTATCATGATCATTCTGATAGAGCGTCTGGGACGCCTAACTACTTTATCTTACATGTTCACACTTATTGTTTCTTGGTTGATGATTGAGACATAGATTTTCTTGACCCTAGGTGACTTGATTGTAGTATGCACCCCCTTGTCTCTTAACAACCTTAGCACATTATGGATTACTTCGGTATTCTTCAAGGTATGGTTGGCTAAGTCACTCCCCCACTCTTCAGTATTCTGGCTCTAGGGCATGACAGTTTTTCTTCAATTCATGTGAGTATTCTTGAGTTCTTGAATAAAACCATGGCCAATTTTAATAGATCTCCTCCAATCCCAAATCAATTAGGAAATGACCAAACATAGGCGAAGACTATTGTACATGGAAGATGTTTGTAAGCCCCTATCCCAGATAATGGAATTTTTGTTATTTCTAAATTAAACTAGAAGTCAATAATTCTTGATTATTAAATGATCATAAATAATTAGCTAAAAACTAATTAAATAGATAATCTTCTTATAATTAATCAAAAAGTTTATCTAAACAATAAATAAATATATTTGGGTTATAAATCTTAGTTATATTTTAAATTGAATAATAAATAAATAAATAAGTTAATAAATAAATAAAGAGAAATTCATTTTTTCCAAGTTAATAACTTAAATAATATAATTTTCAATGAAGTATATAATAATAAAGTTAAATAATAATAAGAGATAATGAATATATATATATATATATATATATATATATATATATATATATATATATATATATATATATATATATATATATATATATATATAATCGATGACACACTTGTTCTTTAGTTTATCGATGTCCAGGTATATTTGGCAAAAATAAGAGGAGAAGCTTAACTTGCAGAATGAATAAGGGTAAGACATTGATAGCGTCATAGTTGATATCAATACTACGAGGAGTAGGGGGTCGATCTGGTTTCGGGTGGCTTGCATCAGGTTGGCGGCTACAGTATGACATATCTGGAAAGAGCGAAAGAATCACACATTTGAAGGTTTATGTACAGTTTATATTGGTATCTTTCCTAATTTAGAATCTAAAGTTAAGGGATCCCATCCTCTTTCGCGGGTTTCTCAGCTCACAATCAGCCACAACACATGTCCTTTGATGGCTCTCCGTGTCAACAAGTTTGAATTGTCACACCCCTTTCCCAATATACGTATTTGGGGCGTAATTATTTTTCTAGCTAGCGTAGTTATATGTTGTAGAGAGTCTAGACTCATTCTTAGTTCACTTGGCTCTTGGTTTATTTGTTTGGTTTACTTTACCATGAGTTGAAGCCATGGTCCAAACCTCAAACCCTCCATATATAACCCAACTTTACTCTCTCTTCCTACATTTTTCCTCTTTCATTCTCTTTCTTAGGTTTTCATCTCCCCCTTCATAGGCAAGTACATCTTGCAAGAAATGGAGAAACCCTTTATATTTTTGTTCTATTATGTTCATTATACGATTCCCCATGCATTTAGAACTTGGTATTTTTGGATTTGGTGGATGAATTAATGTAGATCTAAGTTTTAAATTTTAGGGTTTTCTTTATGTTCTTGAGTGTTTTTGGGTTTTGATCTCTTAAAACTTAATATTTTCGAAAACTTCTTCCTCTATTTTGATAAGCACTTGATTTTTGAGTAGTTTAGAACTTTGCTGGATTTTGATATCATTTGAGATTTTTATGGAAGAAACAAAATATCATTTTCGAGTTTTTGGCCATGGCCGAAAAGCTGTTGTTTGGTGGAGACGAAGGAGTGCTATACAGTCTGGACTTCTCGTCTTGAGTTAGCATGAAGCCAACCGTGTTGGACGCATGACTGAATTTGCCATGCGTCCTTGGCCAAGTGCATGAACTTGAACGAATAAAATTTTACTAAGTCAAAAAAGATTTCATACGGCCAAGTGTGCATGTGGCCCAGATGAATATGCAGCCTAGTTGACCATGCGGCCATGAGCTATGCGTCGTACTCCTTCTGAGCGCATAATCTTTGACTGACTCGGCACGACTTTTCATCATTTGTCTTTTCTTCTGACACACTTTTATTGTTTGTCATCATTTACTTTTCTGACTTGACTTGCATTTATTGTTTGTCACATCACACTTTTACCGAAGAGTGGTCTTTGCTTTATTTATGCAGCCCTGATCTTATGCGGCCTTGACCCTATGCCACCTCGACGATTATGCGGTACCTTTCTTTGTGTCTTTCCTCCTATGCACCTATTATTTCTTACTCACTTTGGACACTTGCTTGGTTTAATGTAGATATTGATTGAACGATTGTGATACTATGTGTTAACTTAGAAATGACTTGTATGACCCAAATGTGACCATGTGCTAAATAACCAAGCATTGAGCCTGTAGATATGGCCCTATATGTACTTACTTGCTGATTAGGCTACCTTCCCTGGATCACCTTATTATACGTTAGACAGAATAAAGGGCGTAGTTCAACTCGAGGGAGGGTCTGCAATCCCAGTCCTTGTTTGGTTTAAGGA
Source organism: Iris macrosiphon (assembly GCA_036927795.1). Taxonomy (NCBI): domain Eukaryota; kingdom Viridiplantae; phylum Streptophyta; class Magnoliopsida; order Asparagales; family Iridaceae; genus Iris; species Iris macrosiphon. The sequence continues at coordinate 77,860,172 of JAYESA010000005.1, forward strand.
TTATGGATCTGACCTCGAGGGGTTCTCTTACTATTATTTTATTTATCAATATAATAAGGTGACAAATTATTATAATCATCATTTGCTTGTCCATAACCTTGATATTAGAACTTGTTCCTGCCCAGGCTATTGTATCCGTACTGATACACTTGATCGCACCAAGAGTGCTACTCGATATATAATGAGCTATCGTGCCACATACACTTGCTACATGATATATGTAATTATTTTTTGCACGAATCTGGTAGTTGGATAGTGACTTTAGTCATGGCTAGATAGTATTGATTGTTGTATCACACTTGGGTGAATCCAGATTTAACTTTAAGAGAAAATGTTGATTCGTATCAAGAGTGCTCGTACTTAAAGTACGACATTGTTTGAATAAACAAAAAATGAGAGAAGAAGAGGGTTTATACGAAACCTTTCCTTTTTTGCTTACAAATAAGAAAAAGAGTACACTTAATCCTATACGAGGATATTAAGTACAATAAAAATGATTATGGGAAAAAATTGCTATAGGAGTCTGATCTGCGGTCGATTACTTTGTCCCTTGGACCAGATGATGATGAAGAAGTGTTGTAGAAGAAGAAGAAGCTTCAAAGATTGCAAGTGGGATTGAATTCTCGTTGCCAAAGTTGTCAATCAACACTCTCTGTCTGTTCTCTCTCTCTGATCTCTTGATTCTTGATCGATGCCCGATACCCTATAACCAGGGGTCTCTATTTATAGAGATCGGTCACAATAACTGTCCAGTTGGCGTAGAAGCCAAACTGTGAAGAAAGTTGCTTCTTTTATGCGGCGGTTATAATAACTGCTATCCACGTTCGAATGACCTTCTAAATCTGCGTATGACACGTATCCCATTATAACGTAACGCGTATAACTGCTTCTCGAAGACCATGGCATGCAAGCCACGTAGGTAACTGCACCTTGCGTAGAGATGGTTGGCATAGAAGCCAAATAACTATCTTGTTGGCGTAAAAGCCAAATAAATGTCTTGTTGGCGTAAAAGCCAAGCTCTGCGTAAAACTTTGAGGATTCATGAATAATAGACAACCAGCGTAAAATAGCCGATTGACCGTCATGACTGAGGTCTTGAGCGTATTCTGGGCTAAATAGCCTTATCACATTCCATTATAAATATACCCGAGTTGGCGTATTTCGAGAAGATAGCATACGACGTACTCCTATAGTTAAAAATAGCCTGGTTGGCATAAAATGCAAGGATGGTGATGTGAGCGTATTAGCCACAGTTTTATCTTTCCCAGTCATTTAAAAATAGAAAAAAATCTCGTGCATTAAATGTAGAGATTTGTCCCCATCTCGTGCATTAAATGCAGAGATATGCCTCGAGCTCTGTACGAGAAACAGCTTTTGACGTGGCGTCTGATTTCGTCTCATCTTGAGTGTAAAGACTCATTTTTGCCCATGTAGAATAGCCAGCGTATTCTTTGAATGCGTAAAAATAACTTGTATCAAGAATATGTCACTAAACGACAGCCTGGGTCTCTGTGCAAAATCATCATCACAGCCGTCCTCTCGATCGTCGTGCAGTACTTTTTGTCAGGAGTCAGGTTCACTGTTTTGTCTGACAGATTCATCCAAAGAATATGAAGAGTTTCTTGTACAACTTCACGCTGCATTAAAAGCAGACGTATTTTACGTAGGGAGGGTATAGTAACCTCTTACGCCAAAATAGCCTCGAAGAGCTGCTTTACACGGGCAGCTCTGAAGCTCTATTTTACGCCAAATAGCACTGAAGCTCTGTTGTACGCCAATAGCTCTGAAGTTATATTTTATGCCACACAGCGCTGAAGCTCTGTTTTACGTGAACTTCATGTATGTTGGGGGTTTTAACTGTATGATATGCGTACAATTCTCCAGTGTATTTCATGCTTCTACAAGACCCCCTTCAAAGTTTTCAAATTTCTCGTAATTTGAAATACTTTGAAAGAAGCATGAAATGGTCAAATTTGACTCATTCTGCGAAGCTGATTTTACGACGATATTTAGAAAGTTGTTGGGATTTGGTATGTTCTCTTCTGCCTATATAAAGGCAAGCGAGTGAACCTGTTTTTCCATATTTCCTTCACCACAAAGATGGCTGCTAAGATTCATTGGGCTGATCTGAAGAAGAAGAAGATTATGCTCTTCCAGCATGTAAGGAGCCGTAAAAGAGACATCTTCGAGCAAATATTCTCTGCCACGATGGATCATGGAAGGATATCATAGCTTCCTTTGCTCGAAATAATTAGCAATTTTATATGGCGATTCGTCCAGGAGAGAGAAAGGGTCTCATCGGATCACACAGCTTGCTAGCTGCATTTTCCCCTATTATGAAGCTGGACCCAGGTGGGCAGCTTGGCCATCTCTTCCAATATTGTGTTGGGTCTGAATCCCTAACACAATTCTAAGCATGGCCTCCATGGCGTATAGGGGGTGGTCTTGAATAATTTATACAGGCCCAGTTTTGTATCCTCCCTCCGTTGACCATTTTTTTAGCCTCCCGGCCGAAGAAGTGCTGTAGAAGAAGCAATGGAGATCTCCATCAGACGAGAACCTAGCATAACAGATCCCCATCATATGTAATTATGACCTTGAATATTAATGAAAAATCCTTTGTAAAATAGAGATCCATCATATGTAATCATGATTAATAAACTTGTCTTCTTTTACGCACTATTGATTTGCTATATTGTTGTGAGGAAGTCTGATAATGCACAGCTTCAACACGTCTGAGTAAATTTTTATGCTGACTCTAATAAATACGCGTTCGGTCACGTCCCAACTTCTACGCGTAACGGAAGATGCATAAAAAGCTCTTTAGCATTAAGTTGTCTTGAAGATCCTACTGTCATGCTGTTTTTGACGAGGAGTCACATAGAATTATGAACCGTCATTTCTCCTTCATAAATGTGAAGAACATCTGTTCAGAACATCATTTTCAAAAGAATGGCTTCTCGAAAGATTTTCGGGATGAGGCAAGAAATATCCGCCGAACAGGCCATCCCTGAACTAGATGTAAAATTTTTGGCCAAACTTCGAATGAACTATCAATGGCCAAGGAAGAAAAGTCATCTTCCAGTGAAGAAGACACTTTCAGGGAACTCCTTGGCCCTTCGTCTGATGAAGTCCTTTCGACTGAGGAAGAAGAATATTTTCTGCACAAACTCTTGTAACTGGCTTTTTTAAGCGTGAAACCCAAATTATCAAGATATATGCGTATTCTGCTAGCTAATCTGTCCCACATAATTTAAGATATACGTAGCATAGATCCGCAGCTTCTGAGCATAAAATCGTAGATCTGTAGCTTTTGAGCGTAAAAGCTTCTGAGCGTAAAATCATAGATCTGCAGCTTCTGAGCGTAAAATCGTAGATCTGTAGCTTCTGAGCGTAAAAACTTCTGAGCGTAAAATCATAGATCTGTAGCTTCTGAGCATAAAATCATAGATCTGTAGCTTCTGTGCGTAAAAACTTCTGAGCGTAAAATCGTAGATCCTTGCTCTGCGCATAAAATAGTCTGAGCGTTAAATTAGGGATCCGTTACGCAGCATGACTATCTGTCTTCCTATTCAATGATAGGCTAATATGGTCTTAAATCATAATCGATTATTGAAAATCGGATTTGGTTAAGGATTTGGAAAGTCACTTGAACTCTATAAATAGGCCTAGGTCATGAGAGAGAAAAACCCTTCATCTGTCTCTGCAAAACCCTTTGTTTCATTCTGAAAACTCTTCGTATCCTTCCTAAAACTCTCAGATTCGCCATGGCACCAAAACAGGCCTTCGTCGCTAAGGGAAAGAAAGTCGCTTCTTTATCTCACTCCTCTGTTCAAGCATGAGCGACCCCTACTAGGCCAAGCGAGCCTCGTTCTGAACGAAGTGCTCCGCCGTCTAGCTGTGCACCGGGCATCATAGGTAAAGACTTCGAGAAAAAAACTCTTTACACACGTTGTACGTGTATGCGCAATATACGCCCATATTCTTAATGTGTCAGCGAAAACTCTATATTTTTGCAGTCTGGCATAAAAACTCAGACTGTCAAATTTTGGCGTATACTGCGAACATTGCGTTTTACGCACTGGATGTAAATTCTAGCATAAAACTCAAATTTTTGCAGTCTGGCGTAAAAACTCAGACTGTCAAGTTTCAGCGTATACAGCAAACATTGAGTTTTATGCATTGGATGTAAATTCCAGCATAAAACTCAATTTTTTGTAGTCTGGCGTAAAACTCAGACTGTCAAGTTTTGGCGTATACGGCAAGAGTGTAGCACCTTATGTTTTATGCGCTGAAAGAAAATTTTATTATAAAAACTGACTTTTTCTCTTACTTTTTGCAGTGGACCTACAGATCCTCCCTCTGGCTGAAGTGATGGGCTCTGCTGCTGGAATGCTGAATTCCAACTTCTTGGAGGATTTGTCCCATGTGACCTTCCCCATCTCTGGGAACGAGTATCCTCAAGAAAGGAGAACTCTGATCTCTGCCCAAGGAGAAAGAGTATTGCTGAGTATGATCAGTGGGGAACCCTTGACGTATATAGACGGCACTGAGTATAAGAAACCAGCTTTCTTATTTGGGGATGTTATCGATAAACAATCCCAGACAAAGCCCAAGAAGGAAGATTGGGTATTTTCTGCTGAGGGCACGATCATGTATCTGCCAAAGATGCCCAGAGATTACCCTATCTCTGCATTCTTTCATGCTACACATCCCAGAAAGATGGTATGGACTCTGACTCCTGATCTTTATGGCCAGCTGGGAAAGATCTTTTACAAGAAAGGATTAAACCGAAGAGCCTTTATAAGCAGTCACTTAGGCCCTGTCATGCTCTTCAGAGGAGTACTGTCGGGCAGTATCCCGAGTGAAGACTCTTCCTTGATCCAGCCATTTCAAATGGCAAACTTTTATAATGAGTTCATGGCGCTGGAAGGAGTATACCCCAGGGTTAACCCTCGCACCAATGGATGGCTTAACCCCTAGAACCTTCGATGGCCAGTTTAACTGCATGCGCCCTGAAGCACTTCCAGATAGAGCTAAAAAATATTAACTTATTTGAGACTGTGAGTGCCACTAGTGTTGGGCTGCCTATCAACCCCAATTTGTTCTTAGCTTTGATGGAGCGATATAACTCGCTCACTGGAAATTTTGCCACTCCGATAGGTGAGTTGGGCCTAGCCCTTCATGAGATGGAAGACATCTCAAAGCTGCCAATGGAAGACATTCCTTACGAAGAATACGTCCCCACCAACAGAGAGTTGAAGGATACCAACCCTTGGGTAGTGGCAGTGTATCAAGAGCTGATGAGCCATTATCTTGCATACACCACCTTCTACGGGGAGCTCTCTAATTTAGCCCATATAAACAAATGGGTATCCTATCTCTTCTTCCATCAGGCTAGAAATGCCAAGCAGGACAAGGTTTTAGATAGCAAAGATAAGCCTTTGAACCTTCTGAGCTTGCTTAATGCCAATACAATCGATGATCTCATTGAAGATGCAGGGGCTCCAGATTGTGTTCTCGATGAAGAGATAAGGGGTTATCCTGCAGGAACAAAAGCCTACGTTTATATGAGGCATTACCGCAAGCCTCTGTCAAGGTATGCAGGATACAAGCTGACTTTCTCTCTATCTGGCTACGCCGATGGGTGGTGCCGAGCATCGCGTCTGCGGATCGCATTTATCGCAACACCTTATGGCCCGCGGTACGTTTGGTGTTTGGGGCAAGATTAGGCATGCTCCCTGCCATGGTATGCAGGATACAAGCTGGCCTGAGGGCTATTACTGATGGGTTGCTGGCCGATACTACGCAGCATGAAGGATATCCCAGAGTGGAATTGCCATTCTTATATCTGATGGTATGGTTAATCCTTCACAATACCAGAGTGATGTCTTCCGGATCTGCCAGTGGTTCGGGAAATAACTTCTTGTTGAATTACAAGAATTCTCTTTGGAATGTGGCTAGCGTTATAGACTGTCGACAAGCACTCAATTTTGCCCATAGTTGAAAATTTTTCTGCACCGTCCCCCCCGTACATATCAACCAACAGGGGACTAAACTTCAGGATGTAGGTCAGGGAAAGACTATTCTTTCTCCTGAAGCCTTTTACTGGTTGGTCTGCATTAGACCTTCCCATCTGCTATACAAAAGTGAGGACCACTGCTACTTGGAGCCTTATCTGCCTAGCCGTTTCGCTAGGCAATTTGGTATGATCAGTTGCACGTGGGAAATCCCATCACCAGCTTCAAGTTCAAAGGTGGACTTATTTACGGGGGTAGCGGATGGCGGTATTTCATCATGGGTTGTACTGGAGCAACCTTTGCTGTTCCCGTGACTTCTCTCTCCACGGAGTTGCACATTCTTCATTCTTACGCACAGTTTTATGCGTCCATCAATACCTTCCATCGTGATTTTAATGTACATAGAAGTTTTAGAATGCCCTCTCATAGGTCCACTGGAAGAGAGAAGATATCGTCTGTTTCCTCTGATGAAGGTGATAAAACCACCGGTGCAGATGATTATTTATTAATTTTACCGAGAGGCGTAATAGCTCCGCCAACAGAGCCTCTCATAATCTCTAATAAACGAAAGGCTTCCACTCTGAAAGAGTCTTCCCCCCACAAGAAGAAGCAGCCTTCCAGAGATCCTAAAAAGACTTCCACCAAGGGGGCCTCTTCCAGGAGTGAGCCTATTGTTTTCCCTATTGGGGATGATTCTTTGATTATGGGTCCTTCGCCTTTTAGAGAAGGGACCTCTACATTTCCAGCTGACAGTGCTGGAGATTCTTTGCCCGCAACTGCTGCCGCTACCACCTTTACTGGTAGTGCTGCTAGATCGCCTTCGAGGCCGAGCATAATAAGAATCAGTATACCTTTACTAAGACAAATAATGGGACTAGGCCCTCATTCGTCTGTAAGTATTTCAAGCGAGATTCCACCCGATGAACCTCGAGTAGATCTGGGTGATGACTGGGATGACTACCCTCAAGCATCAGTTGGTGCACCCTCTTCTCCAGGTATGACAGCTTGTTTAGCATCATTAAGAAATAATTTATCTATACAGGCTGCAGACGCACTATACATACCATCGACCATGGATAAATGTTGTCTCTACATTTTTTTAGGAAAATTAACATCAAATTGATATTAACTTTCTCTTATCTTATTTTCAGGCGAAGACATATCGGGGGAGGGCGGAGTTGACACAACTTCTGATTTTGTTGCGGATCCAGCTAATGAAACGGTGGTGCCCAACGTCGAAGAAGCATACCTTGAAGATGCTGATCTTTCATCCACAATATTTTTGGATATCATCCCGCCAGTAGCAGCTCAAATAACATCAGAGAGGATGAACCCACCATCTCGACTGTGCCTCCTCCGTCGAGCATGCCAGCAACTTCAACCGTTGTTGGTGTCTCCTCTTTTGTCGCGTCATCTGTTGAAGCAACGACTGTGGAAACATCCTCTTCAGTTATTCTGGAAAGGAGGCTTATCGATATTACGGCCACTCCCAGCGTCCATTCGAGCTTTGCTATGCTAGTGGATCAATACACTAGCATATTCTACCTCACTTTGAAAGAATTGATATCTATGGTGCTGGAGAAGAATCTAGGCTTTGATGCTCTAAAGATGTCCTCCAATCTTACCATAGCGTAGATTAGAAATTTCAATAACGCTGAAAGAGCTAATGCGCTAGAGCAAATAGTTAATGGTTTAGAAAAACCCATTAACGAATATTTGCAACTATTCCGAGGCAACATCGATGACCTGGTTCAAGCTGAGTATGACTCCCTAACTGCGAAACTTGCTCAGCAGACAAAATATTTAAACAAGTCCATCCAGGAACATCAACAAGAGATGGAGAAAGAGCAAGCAGTATTGGTGGAGAGTATTCTTCAACTGGCCCAGTGCTGCATAGAATATGAGGGATACGAAGTGAGGGTTTAAGAATTGGAAGCTGAACTTGCTCAGACAAGGGAGAGGCTTCTCAAAGCATCGCTAGTTCGTAATGTATTAGAGGGCCAAGTGAGTACAGCTCAGCAGAACTTGACACATGTGGGTGTCATCTACGTAAGTTTTGTTGATACTCTATCCGAACTATCTCTCTTGAGTAATGACGAGGCAAGGCTGGAACGGGCTCGCACTAATATTTTAAACTCCAGGAATGAGAAGATGGCTGCTTTGGCATAACAGATCCGTGATTTAACTGCTCCTCCCTAATGATATACTTTTTTTTCTCCTGTAATTTCTTAGAGATAATAAAGATACCTTTTCTGACTTTGTGGACCCATCACTTTAGAATATAAATGATAGGCTAAGATGAAAGTGATATCAGAGGTAATATGAACATGATATACTTTCGGTAAGGTTTGGCTGAATGTAAATCTATTCAGAGGTAATATGAACCTGATAGAATATAATCCAACTAAATTTGTATACAAAACACTATCAGAGGTAATATGAACATGATAGGTCTACAAATTAGTTAAGCATATCTATTCACAGGTTATATGAACCTGATAGAATATGATTAGCTAACCTTTGTACGTAGTATCGCCAGAATAAGATCTTCATCATACTCTGTTAAGCAAAGGAGATCAAGTATAGTACTTCTTCAAAAATTTGCTGTTGATAGGAGCCATTATCAAATTTCTATTAGTCTTGGCTCATCTGTAAGCGCCATTTGAGAATGTTATTTCAATCATATAAGGGCCCCCTATTTCTTTACGATTGTTTGTGTGAACTTCGGATATTGTACTAGAGGTAGTATGGACGTAGTACAATACCGTGTTTGTTGAGGACATCCTACTGGAGAATTTTTGGTGGACCTATTATTTGTTGCACATGTTGAGTGCAAATAATAAGTTCGAAACAAGCCTTATCAGAGGTAACCGTTTTTGTGGGCCCACTACTTTTTGCGCACGTAAGTGCAAGTAATAGGTTTGAGACAAGCTCTGCCAGAGGTAACTCGGACGCTATAAAAATATGACACTGTGGGGATAGTGGAGAGACATATTTTTGTTTTAAGAGGTAATGTAGAATCTGAATTATACGTTTCCATTGCGGGCATCCCAAGGGTTTTTTTTGTGGACCTATTACTTCTTGCGCATGAGAGTGCAAGTAATAAGTTTAAGACAAGCCCTGCCAGAGGTAATATGGACGTGGCAGTTTTTTGTGGATTTAACACAACTGGCGTACTTAGAGTTAAGTATGGGTGCTAAGTTGAGATGACAACCAATATCAGAGGTAATATGGATATGATAATCGATAGCCAAAACTTAAAAGGTTTGGTCAGAGGTAATATGTACATGACAAACTCAGCCTGAGAGAAATATTATAACAGTAGTTCAGAGGTAATATGAACGTAAACTAATGTCAAAAAAATTTCTTGAGGAGTGATTCGTTGAGTGTGGTTTATCCGAACCTGAAGATAGACCGAAGGATCGTTCCACTGGGGAGATTGATGGGATAATAGCTCAGAGGTAATATGAATATGGCTAGCGTCTAGCGAGATTGGTTGTGAATAGTCACTGCGAGAGTGTGCGAGTAGGCCTAAGGATTGCTTCACTGGGGAGATTTTGAGGATCCATCAGCCATTGTGTATCCGGGATTCTCGGATACGGATGATGGCTTTTTACAAGAATTTGTAGCGAAGGAGAAAATATTGCACATAAGCACTTGCTGGGGATAAAGAAATCAAGAGTTGATTTGTACATCTAGGTTGTGGACTTATTACCCATGGCGCACTTTAAGTATAGATAATAAGCTAAAATGACTAGCACTACCAGGGGTTATGCGAACGTGATAGTGGAAAGTCGAAGAGAAGAACTTTACTCAGAGTAATATGGACATGGAAAAGTTCTGAAAATATCTTACTCAGAGGTAATGTGGACGTGGTAAGATATGACTTTGTGGACTTATTACCCATGGCGTACTTTAAGTACAGATAATAAGCTGAAATGACTAGCACTACCAGGGGTTATGCGAACGTGATAGTGGAAAGTCGAAGAGAAGAACTTTACTCAGAGGTAATATGGATATGAAAAAGTTCTGAAAATATCTTACTCAGAGGTAATGTAGACGTGGTAAGATATGACTTTGTGGGGGTAAAAAATGAAAGTGACCATTTTTGTGGTGATAGATTTACCCTGCCGGAGAAAGTGGAGAGACGTAGTTCAGGGGTAATATGGACGTGAACTGATCGATAGCAATAGCCTGAGAGGTTTGCTCAGAGGTTACTTGGACATGGAAAACTTATCTGGGGAAAAGAAAATATTTGGACAACAGTTCAGAGGTAATATAAACATGAAGCGATGTCCAAAAAAATTTACTGGAGAGTGATTCACCGAGTGGGGATAGACCTGAAGGTTGTTCCTCTGTAGAGATTTTTTAGGGACTCATCATCCGGTACTTCTCGAGGGGGCAAATTGCTACGTTAGAGTGAGATCAATTTACAATGACAGTCTTCTTGTTTATAAATGTAAAGTGATGACTTTGGCATCGATCAACTCCTGGATTCTCCTTTTCAGTACATAGCATGGCTTTGTGGGGTGATGAATGTACTGATGAAAGAGACAATATTCTGGGTCATCGACCTTGCCAGCCCTTTCAGGGTATCTGATGTTAGGTAGCCGAAGTTTATTTTTCCTCATCAATATACTGAAGATTTCAATAATGTCATCCTCATTAAAGGAGAAAGTCCCCTTTGGCTTTCAGGCTTTCGATACCTGAGTCATACGGTCCTCAGGGAAGATGGTCATAGTTGCATCATCTTCAGACTCAGATGGAATTCTACGTCCAGCTTTGGATGCTGTTCTATTTTGTTGAGGGAGACTACCCCCAAACATGTCGTTGTCTGGTTCTTCTTCTTCTTTTTGTTTGCCTTTGTCCACAGAAGTTGATTTAGAAGGACCTACCTCTGGTATTACAGGATCAGACTCTGGAGGTTTGGAGTTTGCAAGAGATGATGTATACCCTAACCCAAAATGAGTTCGTTGACAGTAAGGATCACCATGTAATGGCATTTGTCTGCCTTTTCTATAATTGAGGCCTTGCTTCAACTTCGAATCATAACCCATATTTTGCATAATCTTTAATGCCTGTGGGCTATATCTGTGGATTTGCATTTTCCTACCATCAGACTCATGAGATTCTTCTTGTACAATCGGTCTATTCAGCATTATACCAAAGATTATTTGATATTGATCGTCGCGAGTAGGTAAAATAATAAATACAGATTCTTCATGTGGCCCATATGTCATGACAACATTAGATGTTGACGCTACTTTCCATATTATCTCCCCACGCTTGGTAGTTAGGGGTACTAAATCTTAATTTTGACCCCTGTCTTTGCGTTTCTGGATCTGGAAACCACGCAAATCAGGGAGATTACAAGAAGATAAAAAGGCTTATTCTGCCTTTTTACATCAGTAGGCCTGTGGAAATTAGGAACCATAACCCTTTCTCTGCCATAGGAATACAACAGTTTACCCATGTGAGTGTCATATGATCCATCATCTGTCTGAGGAACGTATCTTCCCCTAAAATGAGTCTTCTTTACGCAGACAGACCAATCCTGGCAAAATTTGGATTTTTGCACAAGTTCGCCTAAAACAGGGAAAGTCCTCATAATATGTAAAGTGGGGACTTTCTTCTCCTGTTGGCGTAAAAGCTTAGAGGTTGAAAGATTCGCCGGTTAAAGTGGGGACTTTCTTCCCTTGATGCGATCAAAGGGTACCTCTACCTCGTCATAGACGGGAGATATAATTTTTTGCATAGGGCGTATTGGAAACTTCTGGATTGGCACTGAGCATTGCCAGAAATTTTGTCTACGACATCACAGACGGGAGACAAAGTTTTATGCACATGGCGTATTTGAAACTTCTGGATTGGCACTGAGGCATTGCCAGAAGTGTTGTCTACCACGTCACAGACGAGAGACAAAGTTCTACGCACAGGGCATATTTAAAACTTCTGGATTGGCACTGAGGCATTGCCAGAAGTGTTGTCTACCACATCACAGATGGGAGACAAATTTTTACGCACAGGACGTGTTTGAAACTTCTGGATTGGCACTGAGGCATTGCCAGAAATTTTGTCTACGATGTCATAGACGGGAGACAAAGTTCTACGTACAGGACATATTTGAAACTTCTGGATTGGCACTGAGGCATTGCCAGAAGTGTTGTCTAGCACGTCATAGAAGGGAGACAAATTTGTACGCACAGGGCGTGTTGGCCGTGTTGTTACAACTTTGTTGATCAGAGAGTGAGAGCTTGCAGGAAGGGTAGATGACGTCTTGGGCATCCACACTTTATGCAGCTTCCTGTTGTTCTTGACAGAGAGGGGATGAGAGCAACCCCCTGCACGAAGCATGTCTTCATAAGCAGATTGGTCGAACTGGACGACCAAAGTCTTCTTCGTCGATCCAATGGATACAACATCGTGTTAAGCAATGGCTTTCTCATCAGATGAGAAAGTTATCCCCAGCAGATTCGCCATCTTGTGTTTGAATAAACAAAAAATAAGAGAAGAAGAGGGTTTATATAAAACCTTTCCTTTTTTGCTTACAAACAAGAAAAAGAGTACAATTAATCCTATACGAGGATGTTAAGTACAACAAAAATAATTCTGGGGAAAAATTGCTATAGGAGTCTGATCTGCGGTCGATCACTTTGTCCCTTAGATCACACAATGATGAAGAAGTGCTGTAGAAGAAGAAGAAGCTTCAAAGATTGCAAGTTGTATTGAATTTTCGTTGCCAAAATTGTCAATCAACACTTTTTGTCTGTGCTATCTCTCTGATCTCCTGATTCTTGATCGATGCCCGATACCCTGTGACTAGGGGTCTCTATTTATAGAGATCAGTCACAATAATTGTCCAGTTGGCGTAAAAGCCAAACTGTGAAGAAAGTTACATCTTTTAAGCGGCGGTTATAATAACTGCTACCCACATTCGAATGACCTTCTAAATCTGCGTATGACGCGTGTCCCATTATAAGGTAATGCGTATAACTGCTTCTTGAAGACCACGACATGCAAGCCATGTATGTAACAGCACCTTGCGTAGAGATGGTTGGCGTAGAAGCCAAATAACTGTCTTGTTGGCGTAAAAGCCAAATAAATGTCTTGTTGGCGTAAAAGCCAAGCTCTGTGTAAAACTTTGAGGATTCATGAATAACAGACAACCGACATAAAATAGCCGATTGACCATCATGATTGAGGTCTTGAGCTTATTCTGGGCTAAATAGCCTTATCATGTACCATTGCAAATATAGTCGAGTTGGCATATTTCGAGGAGATAGCATACGGCGTACTCCTATAGTTGAAAATAGCCTGGTTGGCATAAAATGCAAGGATGGTGATGTGAGCGTATTAGCCATAATTTTAGCTTTTCCAATCATTTAAAAATAGAACAAAATTTTATGCATTAAATGTAGAGATCTGCCCCCATATCGTGCATTAAATGCAGAGATATGCCTCGAGCTCTGTACGAGAAACAGCTTTTGACGTAGCGTCTGATTTTGTCTCATCTTGAGCATAAAGACTCATTTCTGCCCATGTAGAATAGGCAGCGTATTCTTTGAATGTGTAAAAATAACTTGTGTCAAGAATATGTTACTAAACGACAGCCTGGGTCTCTGTACAAAATTATTATCACAGTCGTCCTCTCGATCGTCGTGCAGTACTTTTTGTCAGGAGTCAGGTTCACTATTTTGTCTGACAGATTCATCCGAAGAATACGAAGAGTTCCTCATATAACTTTACGCTGTATTAAAAGCAGACGTATTTTACGTAGGGAGGGTATAGTAACCTCTTACGCCAAAACAGCCTTGAAGAACTGCTTTACGCGGGCAGCTCTGAAGCTATATTTTACGCCAAATAGCACTGAAGCTCTGTTGTACGCCATTAGCTCTGAAGTTTATTTTATGCCACACAGCGCTGAAGCTTTATTTTATGAGGACTTCATGTATGTTGGAGGTTTTGACTGTATGATACGCGTATAATTCCTCAGCGTATTTCATGCTTCTACAGACATTTAGGAAGGAATGTTCATATGACCATGGCATAAGATTCTAAATTATCTACGGTTAACTAGGCAACTTAATTTGTAGAACATTGGGAGGGAATGGTATCTCGAGATCGTGCATGCCGATCCACCCTAAGTCAGCTGAAAGTAAAGGCTGGCCACCATAAATACTGTATATTATCCGCACTAGTGCAGTGCAGTATCTAATTTAATTATAAGCCGAGCCAGTATATTTCCTATTTAAAATCTAGAACTGCTACTAATCATTAAATTAGATCAGGGCCCTTGCAAGAGACTGGTGCATCATATATTCTTACTTGTATATTATTGGTTCAGCCAGCCCTGCTCGATTATGGCATGATCTGAGAATACTTATATATTGCATTACTGGGATAACTCAAAGATCACATATCAAGCCATAAAATATGTTTGGCTGTTAACATCTATTTTAGTTAAAAAAGTAGACCATTGCAGCATAAAAGTTTAACTCATGTCCTTGTTTGGTTGTTGAGTTGCACTATTGTGTTACAATGGGACACTAATCGAAGCTACTTGTTATCACTATTTTATTTTAATATTGTATCATCACTTATGTATTGTGCCTTCTGTTGAGTGGAATTAGGGACATAGACTGTCATGGCATGATAGTTCAACTCATCTCCTAGTTTGGTTGTTGGGTTATAATATTTTGTTACGATAGCCTGTGGACTGAAACTATGATGTAGAGTTATTCTATGTTGACCATAATCAAGGAACTTATTCTATCTTGATGTGATATGGTACCTCCTGTCCTTGTTTGGTGAAGGGGTATCGTGTCATATTATGGATGGGACATATGCCATTAATTGTTGGTTTAAATATCTCATGATATGGAACTAGTTTTATTTTTTTATTTCGTGCTTCCTTGTGGTACTTACTATTTGGGGTCTGACCCCACTGGTTTTGCATGGCCAGGTTTAGATTCATCACCTGAGGATCAAGCGTATCTCTCCCTCATTGATGGTACGCACCAAAATGATGGATGCTCAGGGTCACGAGTGGGTTTCTTCATTCACTACTCGTCTTTTGTAAACTATAATCTCTGGGGCATTTAGCCAACCTGCACCTGTTAGCCGGATAATCTGGATACTAGTTCCCTACATGACTGTAATATATTAAGACTGCAGCTGACTCACTGTCATGTATAATTTTGTTTGTGTATCTTGTAAATCCCCTCAAAATATTTTAGGTAGACTGGATATGGTAAGAATTTTTGTTTAGTTTCAGGTTGTCTAAGGATTAGAAACTAGGGTTGTGTAGATTGGTTCTTTAATTTAAACCCTTGGTGCACCTTACCGTTGCTACAATAATTGGAGCACAACAATAGCCTTTACTTTCCAATAAATCCTTGCACTCTTGACCTGACAAGCCAACCTAAGCACTGGATATTTCTGTCGCTCACAAATACACACCCTTGTGCTCTATTTTAATTGCACAACTTTCTAGTCACAAAAATCAATTCATTAATCCTATATCTTATACCTAAGTCGTTGCCATCGATTTGGGGACACAAACTCAACCCGTTTCGCCTAACAAATTAAGGGACCCAAGACTAACACCAAGCCTACACCGTCCATGACCTTTGTGTCACTCCCAATTGAGACCCCATGTACTCCTATTTAATTTAAGAGCACAT
Organism: Iris macrosiphon; assembly: GCA_036927795.1. Taxonomy (NCBI): domain Eukaryota; kingdom Viridiplantae; phylum Streptophyta; class Magnoliopsida; order Asparagales; family Iridaceae; genus Iris; species Iris macrosiphon. The sequence continues at coordinate 77,875,875 of JAYESA010000005.1, forward strand.
ATGACACTTTATTTAATTAAATTGGGGACACCAAATTAACCTAATCCTAACTTAATCTAACACCCATTCATGAGGCTCATACAAAATACCATATACCCTCTCATCCTACAAAATACCAAACACAACTTCCCACATCAAATTTTTACCCTTTTTTCTTCATGTGTAAACACCCAAATGTTAAGGGACTCAAATGCAAAAAGGGTGCTAGGTGTCACCCTCCTATTGATGCAAACTAATAAAGAAATACCCCAACCTCACATGACCGGTCACCCTCACATTATCTCTCCCCCTTGTATTATTTTTATTTCATGAAGAATCATGGCCATTGATTCAAATCCCCACCCCATCACAACCACACACTCCCTTCATATTAACGCACACACGCATAACCCTCCACATGTGGCCGACCCTTATCCCAAGAAAAACCCTAGAAACCCCCCATACTCTCTCTCCTTCCCTCCCTCTTATTTCAGCCGACCTCCCTATTCTCCTCCTTCTTTTCCATTATTCTTCTTCCCCTTCTCCATTCTTCTTCTTCTTCTTCTTCTTCTTCACCTCTACTCCGACTTCATCTCCAACAGAGCAGCACTACCCCCTCTTGCCAACATTACCGCGGCCACCACCGGAGAACCACCACCATTCTCTTCACCCACGGGCCACCTAGACCACCATATTCACTGACGCCAACACCACTAGTCCATCTGTCGCCACTAGGACCACCTCTCTCAGCCCGACCATCTCCACCACCATGGCCGACAATACAGTTATACCACCATAGCTCACCACCGCCACCACCTACATCACCTCACCACCAATAACACCAACATCACCGCCTCCACAACCTCCACGGCCTCCCATTTCCCTCTCCTCGTCGACTACCCTACCCCCGTGCCCTTGCCCCGTGTAGCCGCTGTCCTGGCCCCCATGATCGAGCTGCTACAACAGCAGCTGCTGTTGTTGCTACGCCTGCTGCTGCTGTCGCAGCTGCTGTTGCTGTTGTGGCTACTGCTGCAGCGCCGCCAACGACCCCCAGAATGCCCCGACCACCGGTGAGCACCCTCCTGCTGGCCGACCTCCCTCTAGTTTTTTTGAGCCTCGCAATGGCTGAACTTCCCCTCCCGGCGGCCGCGAGGAACCGCGACTCGAACCCGAGTTCAGAAATCCGAGTTTAACCTCCCTTATTCGTGAAGTGATATCTTCCTCCTCACTCATCCGATCCTTGAACCGATTCTTCGGGTATGAACCCTACTTAACCCTTTTGCAATGTGTTTAATTAGAATAATTTAGCTTGCATTCTATTGTTAGTAATTAGAGTTCCAATTCATGAGAAAAATAATTTTATAAAACTTGAAAATCTTCGATACGGAGTTGGTCCCAACAAACCGGACAACCTCATCGTTTACCGATTATATCGAAAGGCGCGTACGATATTTCTCGACGTATGGGCTTTGACAAAATTTAATTCGGTCGTGTGTGCACGACGAAACGAACCCGTATCCATAAAAAATTATTGTATCTTAACTTTTTTTATTTATCCAATTACTTTGTGCATGCTTATCGTATCACTATAAAACTTGTGTCATTGGACTCACGGCATTTGACTTGTCTTGTGACCCAAGTTTTGCCTGATTCTAAGATAGTGATCGGATCGCCGTTCGCGGGCCACACGATCCGTTCCAACGGGCATTTTTATGATCGTCTCATCGGAATCCAAATATGGACATACTGTTGAGTTTGTATCATCATTTTGAACTTGTTTGACCTATAATATGCTAAGTTTAGAGACCTTTGTTCCTGACACATTTTTCGGTGCAAGACAAAAACTATATTTTTGTTCCTATGTTCAAATTGGACGTATGTATATGCTTTTCTGAGTATCTCACTTATTCCAGGACTATTGGTGATATTTGTGACAATATCCGGAGACATTTGCTCCAGTTTCTATCTTGTGCTACTACTTTCTTGGAGAGTTCGGCTTCAAATCTTCGTCTGGCTTTCAGGCAAGTGTACCTTGCCACTCTGTGTCTCAGTTCCAGATTTAGTATTTATTTCATCTATACATTGTGTGCGCTTGGGATCAAAATCATTACTTCATGTTCGGGTCATATCCGGGTGCAGACGTTCGTCGGTAACGTCTAGTATCGATTGTTAGAGATTTTCGGATACCTTGATGTACCTACTTGGTTACATCAGAACCTTAAGACACATTCAGACATTGTCATTATGCCAGACTTCCTGTATCCTGATAGGGTCAGCATGACCAGAATCTATGATGACTTTAGGATCGTGATTGTTGATAGTTACTTTAGTATGACGAGACTGTTAGATAGAGGTTCAGGTTCAGCGAGCACTCGTTGACCGCATTGGAAGGAAAAGATGGTAACTAGATGCTTGGGCTACTTTGCACGTAACATATATATATATATATATATATATATATATTCTTATTTATGTAGAGATCCTGTATCCGAAGTCATAGTATCACCCGTGTGACTCAGTGCTCGGAGCTACGGTACGCCTTGTGTGTCTCTGTGCCTCGGAGCTACAATTTTATATTTTGAAAGTCCATGTGTCGAACATTGTCTTCAAAGTTGTGTCTCACTTAGGTGGTTATGCTAGATTACACCGTCGTATCACATATTTCCTTTCTGTTTTACTATGGCATACTATTTTTGTACCCTGTTACATCCCTCTGAGGACCTAGTTCCCTGCCAGATTATAGGGTAGATTGCTGACGGGAGGCTAGAGCTGCGGATGAGTATTATACCGGTATACAGGTATTGTTACTCGATATTTGTATTCACTTTTTTATTGTTCATCTATATTGATCTTTGCTTATTTTTTGCTAGTATAGTCCAGTATTTGTAGACTCATATTATTTCTTTCGAATCTATTCGGACGAGTGTAGTGTGGGGTGCACACCATGATATATGTTGTCCTTTATTTATTATATATCCTTATGGTTTGAGACATAGACATATATACCATGTTATCTAGATAGTGACCCTCATTTACAGCTTATACGTATTCAGAGTCGGACTGGAGTCCCTTTGGTACGTAGCTGGTCATTGCCACATGGTCTAGTCCCGTATATTTTAGGACTGGGCCGTGACATGATTTTTGTGGTGGCCCATACAGGTCTCAGAGCATATAGTTTTGGTTATGTTACTGTACCAAACGTGCCTGCAATTTAGGATTATTGTTGAATAAGATCTTAATCCATAACCGATTTTAAAACTCCCCTGTATTTGATTATTGCCCTTGGACTTCAAAATTGTAATCATTTCTTTTCCATCAATATCGTTATCATTGTTTCTCATCTCCCTTTATTTGGAAGAGGCGGATGCTTGTGCTTGGTGGTTCCCTCGAGAATAAGATCGTAGTCCAGATGGAAGAAGGCATGATTAATATAATATTTTATGAGAAGATGGTTACCCTTAGTAGGGTAGGTTGATAGGTTCTTTTTAGATTCTAGAACTAGTATAGATTATTAGCAAGAGAATTGGACATAGTAGTATGTTCCTAGAACTGATAAAACCCTACCCTTACTTAAGATAACAATGATTTGGAAAGTATCAAAAGCTAGAAAGATTGTTGATCCTAAACCTCTAGAATGATTTATGGAAATGCTTAGCTAGATGCTAGGAATTAATTGTAGCCCATGGTAGCGATACCAGGAACTATATTATGAACTTGAGAAAATAGGATTTTAGGTTCTCACCTGGAAGATGACTATCTGATACCAGGAATTCTAGCATGTGCTTGGGTGATATCTATTATTATAATTACACCATGGTGACTCTGAGTAATAAATAACAGAAAGAAAAAAATCGATGAATACAATTTTAGGTAGAATAAGCTGTGATTTGATACGGTATGCGGAGGATTTACTTAAAGAAAATAGTGGATTATATTATATACCTTAGAAAATTTAAGCCCAATAGTAGGTATGAACTATTACAAGGATAACACTGGTTATGACAGTTTAATTAGAAGATTGCACCGGGAGGATATAAAAGGATAAATACATGACCAAGTTATGATTAGGACAGAGGAAAAATAAATATATTGAAAGAAGAATTTAGAAATATCAGATTAGAGAACTAAACAAAAACTTGATTAAAGAAACGATACCATTGAAACTAAGGTATAAAATGGAACATGAATGAGAACAAAATTCAAGAAAAAATAATGAGAAGAAGAGTATTTATACATTAAGGGAGAGAAAACACAATTTTTTTAAAGGATGTAAACCCCCTCGACCAAAATTTGGGTTTAATTAGCTTAGATAGCATGATTAGGGTTAATCAGTTACAAATTAGAATTTATTTCTCAGAGTTTTAATTATTTGTGCAATGTTTATATTACTTAGGATACCTTACCGTTGTTTCAATATTTAGGACACTACACTAGCTGTTACCCTGAAACAGATTCCATACACCTTGCCTAGACATACCAACCTACCATAATGACCTTTGTGCAACCCATAAATACTGATTTTTGTGCCTGATTTTAGTCGCACAAAAGTTGTTACAAACGTTCCTACGTAAATTTAATTAATTGTATATTTACGTTCTTTGTCCGTTCCAATCGAATTTGAGACCCAACCTCAACCCGTTTTAACCAACCTCGATCATTACATTATTATACTCAAAGCCTACCACGCCCATGACGCTTGTGCCCACCCAATTTAGACTCCATGTATTTTTAAATTAATTTAGGAACACCCGGTGCATTAATTATAATTAAATTATTGTAGTGACCCAACCTCACTCAAACTAGACCCAACTCCAACCCAAACCCACACACACAACCTCAAGCCTCATACTAAATACCATACACCATTCTAGTCCACTACAAAATACCAAACATGGTGTTTTGTCACATCAAATCCCAAATTCTAATTTTTGTGCAATTTTCTAATTGTTCAGGAGCTTTTGTGCAATTAAGCAATGAGGTGCCCCCCTCTCATTGGCCCAACCACATGAAGAAAAGATCCCCCTTCCTTTGACCGGTCCACTAATAATTTTCCCCTATTTTTATGTACTCTACATCACTTTTGGAGGACACATCATAACCCCACATTTCAAACACCTTAGATCCTAGCCACATGTGCAACATGTGGAGGCCCTCACACAACCCTAGAAAACTACCCAGCCGACCCTGATCCCAAGGCACCCCCTCTCTCTCTTCTACAAATATTACATGCTACCTCACCTAAAACTACACAAAAACCCAAACTACAAAGAGTGAAAACCCTAAAAATCCCAAAGCCCTCACCAGCCCTCAGCACTACCTGACTTCCCGCAGCCCTCCCCCGGCCAGCCACCACCTCCGGCCACCCCCGCGATGGTCCCCCTCCGACCAGCACCCACCCCACTACCTCCAGCCACCGCCACCGGCCACTGCTCTGCCTCCAGCCACCGCAACACCCCCGTCCTCACCAACAGCCATCACCCCCCACAGCCGAGCCGAACACCCGACCGTCCCCGGGCTCACCACCACAGCTCGGCCGGCCACCGTACTCCGTCGACGACTCCCCCAAGCCATCATCTCAGTCCCCGCCATAGCTTGGCCCCGGTCGTCCCCGCAGCCGGCCGGCACAGCCCCCGCAGCGCCACCCGCTGCTGAATACCACTGTTGTTGACGACCCCCCCTCCCCCCCGAGCTGCCGGAGCTCCGCCCGGCCACCCTCGCTGGCGACGACGCGCCCGGCGGACCCACCTCGACCCCCTGGACACCTAGGTACGTATTTAATATACGTATACAGTACATTATACCTAGTATACATGGTTAGCATTATTTATATACTAAATAAATATATGTATACGTATACTATTTTTCGTATTTATGTATATACTTCTATATATATAATGTATTCTATTTGTATATAATATATATATATATATATATATATATATATATATATATATATAGTTCGTATTATATGTATACACAGTATATATTATATACTTGTATATTTAATACATTGTATATATTAGTATCTATTATATGTATATATATATATATATATATATATATATATATATATATATATATATATATATATATATATATATATATATATATATATATATATATATATATATATATATATATATATGTATATGTATGTATATATATACCTTGTATTAATTTGGTATATTATATATATATTTAGTACATTGTGTATATATATAAATATATATTTGTGTATTTAGTATATTATATAGTGTATGTATATTGGTATATTATATATAAGTATTAAATACATTGTATTTATTAGTTATATATATGTATTTGTATATATATATAAATATATATATATTGTGTATTTAGTATATATATATATATATATATATATATATATATATATATATATATATATATATATATATATATATATATATATAAAAATTTATACATACTTTGTGTGTATTAATATAGTATATATTAGTATATATTAGTATATATTATATATGGGTACATTTTCCATTTTGTATATTTATACATATAAATATATATGTACTATATATATATATGTTGTATATGTGTACTTATGTATATAAATGGTTATTTAAATATATGTATATGTATATGTATTAAATTATATAGGAGGTATTATGTATTTAAATATTACTTACATATATATGTAAATGTATTTAATTAATATGTGTATATGTACATATTAATTTGTGTATTATTAGGTAATATATATAGATGCTATTTTAAATATGTACTATTAAACATACGTATTTTATTATGTTTAAATATGTATTAGTGTACATATATGTATATATGTTATATATATAAATATATGTACTACGGGGTCCCACTAGATGGACAGTCAAGACCCTGCGTCCGTTTATACTGCAAGTAGTGTATCATGATCGTACTATTGTAGTGACTGATGTTGGTATTATTATAATATTTATAGGATCGCTGGACCGTACAGGCGAGACTTCAGGAGCAGGATATTGGCATTCGCAGCTAGAGGACTCAGGCAAGTATACCTTGCTGGATTACTGTTTAAATAAAATTATAACTGTTAATGATAACTGTTGCAAATATACATATAACTGTGTGCGTCCGAGATTGACTCGGGTGCAGTCGACGAATGCGTCGATGAGTAGTGTACTTGACCTAGCTGCTAGCAGACTTACCTACTACTGTAAGGATATTCTGATATTTTCCTAGACAGTGACACTTGTACACGTATCACGATGGTAAATTCATGTTGGGATGCGGGTCCGCGTACCCGACTAGCTATCGGTGCGTACGACATGCTTCATGGATTAGCACATAATTTAGAGTAATCTAGTTAGATGTGACTTGGCATATAGATATGGGATATTCACGTCGTGTATTCGACTTGTGTATCCATATTGGGCAGGGAGGACAACTGATAAAGCGTATAGGATACACACATCGGGCTCCTAGTATCCAGAGGAGCCACGGATCTGATGACTTCCTTTATTCGGATACTGCGCTCTTCGGAGTGATACGGACGTATATACATTGCAGATACCTCATTCTTCGGAATGATGGACGTTACATGGACATATACCATGCTCTTCGGAGTATGGACATTATGCCTATACCTACCCATACGTTCCAAGGTTGTCCTTACATTTCATTTACTTAGATGGTTAGCACACCCCTTTATTTTATTCAGTACTATATATGACATGTATTTTTGTATCTTGTTACGTCTCTCTGAGGACCTGGTTCCCTTCCAGATTTGGACGAGACGTATTACCCTACTGTGTACGGACCTGGAGTGGAGAAGAGGTACGCTCTCGAGGAGGAGCTAGAGGTGCTACCGTCGGAGTTTCCTTGATTACCTGGTAGGCCTACTGCCTAGGACTGGAGCTTCTTATCTAGATAGCAGTTGCTCTAGTCGCACTCTTTATTTCTATCTTCAGTACTCTATTTTATTATTTGTAGTGGGTTTGTTCCCACCGGATATATTTTGGTTTGTACTATGACATTTCGACTCTGCACTTATTTTCCAGTATTTTATTTCAGTACTTCTTGTTGCATTGTGGATGAGATTAGACTCTGCCTGTTGTATGATAGTATTATACTTGTTAGATTTAGGATAGCGTAGCACGCTTTGCTAGGATCCATTAAATTGGGATATCCTCGGAGACGTGTCAGCTGGCCAATGCCACATAGCCTAGTCCCGTGTATTTTAGGACTGGAGCGTGATATAGTTTTAGTGGTGGCCCATGCAGGTCTCCTTATTCGCTTGTGGTATGGTAACGTGCCCAGCGAGCCTGCAATAGGATAGAAATTACTAGGTCTCATCTACTTGATTACGCCTTTGAACCTCTTCCGTATTTTAAAATATCTGCATCATGTTTGATTGATTCTGTACTCTTTTAATGTAGTTATATCTCTTACAGCGAGATGAACCTATGTAGCGGACGCGAGGCATATGGTGCCATGGTACCATACGCCACCACACCGAGGGAGGAGACATCCTAGGGACCACCCGAAGAGCAGCCTCGGCCACAGGCCCCGGTGATCCCCCAGGCCCCGATGATACACTGGCACCAAACCTCTCCCGACGATAGGATACAGCAGCCAGAGGGCCAGACTTCTCAGATTGTCCCGATGCAGTACTTCGAGGGACAGACATCGAGAGCTATACCGATGCCGCAGTTCTAGAGGCCGGTATCCGAGGAGACGCCGATGATACAGCCGGAGGTACCACTACCACCACCTTCGCCATTTCTATCCCAGATGCCACAATCGGAGGGACAGCCCCAGATGTTCCAGTTTTTTCAGGCGATGATGTAGGCGCAGTGGCAGCAGACTGAGACCCTGAGACAGAGCCTGATGGCGGTACTAGAGAGGACACCTGCCCTAGCACCCGTACCAGCACCAGCACCTGCACCTGTCCAGCCAGTGGGCACTGTACGAGGTTTTTGCCAGATGGGCCCGAGAACTTTTTGGGCAAGGAGACTGAAGAGGAGATCTCGGATTGGGTCTCCAACACAGAGATGCTATTGGAGGGTTCGCAGCTACATCCAGACCTCTGGATGACCGCAGTGAGGGCCCAACTCAAGTATAACTCCAATCACTGGTGGAATTCCATAGAGCGCAGCATCGGCAAGATGGAGACTTGGGAGGAGTTTCTGGAGTACTTCCATGCGAAGTATTTCCCTGCTACGGTTATGAATGCCCTGTACTCCCAGTTCCTGCACCTGGAGCAATAAAATTTGACCGTGGACACCTACGATGCAGAGTTCAGCCGACTCAGCTGATTCGGTGCCGCCCTGATACCCAACGACCTGGAGAAGGCCAGGAGATTCCATCACGGCCTTTCCTTCGAGCTGCAGAGGTATACCACTACTCAGGCGAGGATCTCTTATGAAGAGGTTCTATCAGAGGCGAGGATCCAGGAGGCCATTGGCGGAGGAGCGAGATATTCCAGCACGAACGCACCAGCCAAAGTCCAGCACGGAGCAGGAGGACCGATTCGTCGTCCAGGAGCGCAGGTGCAGCAGAGGACAGTACCGTACCAATACAAAGAGCTTCCGATTTGTCACCATTGTGGCAAGAGGGGACACATCGTCAAAGATTACCGGAAGAAGCTCGGGCTCTGCATGATATGTGGAGCAAGTCAGCACCTTGCTAGAGACTGTCCATAGCACAGAGATACAACATCGCAGTTCGGACAGAGGCCAGCAGCACCACCCTTGAGGATACTACCCCCTACAGGAGGTCAGTGTCCACCAGCTACCGGAGGATTTCAGAGAGGACCACCTTTGGTCCCACATGAGGCACAGTTCAACCAGGCCAGACAACAGGCTGGAGGGCAGAGGCACGGGCAGGCCTTTGCTTTAGCAACTATCGAGGAGGAACCAGAAGGGAAAGCTATCATAGGTACTATTTTAGTTGTGTCATTACCTGCAACTGCATTATTTGATTCTGGAGCTACACTGTCTTTCATATCTAGTAGCTTCGTAGCCATGCATAGAGTAGCTACTTTTCCCTTACCTAAGAGTTGGAAGATTCTTACCGGAGGAGGCATCGTACCAGTTACCAGCACTATTAGAACGTGCTCGATAGTAGTATGTAGTAGGGAGATGAGAGCGCAATTTTTGGTACTCCCAATGCCAACTTTTGACGTTGTATTGGGCATAGACTGGTTAAGTCAGTACAATACCGTACTGGATTGCCGGAAGGGTAGCGTCACTTTTAGACCGCCAGGTCACCCGGAGTTCGAGTACATGCGGGGCACCATCGAGCGAGGAGTAGGACAGACAGTTGGAGCTTATATGGCTATGGAGACGGCACCCCCAGCAATTGTTGCAGAGTTAGAGGATGGTTTCCCAGAGGAGTTGCCAGGCCTACCGCCTGATAGAGAGGTGGAGTTCACTATTGAGTTAGTGCCCGGAGCAACACCGATATTTTTAAATGTGTACCGGTTGGCAAAGAAGGAGCTAGACGAGCTGAAGCTACAGTTAGAGGAGTTATAGATCAAGGGATTTGTCCATCCTAGTGCATCACCCTGGGGAGCACCAGTATTGTTTGTACCAAAGAAGGATGGTACATTCAAGATGTACATTGATTACATAACCCTTAATGCTTTGACTACCTAGAACAAGTACCCTCTATCGCGGATTGATGATCTGTTCGACCAGTTGACAGGAGCAGTGGTGTTCACGAAGATCGACTTGAGATTGGGTTATCATCAGGTAAAGGTACGGAGGGAAGATATTCCAAAGACAGCATTCAGGACTCGTTATGGTCACTATGAGTTCTTAGTGATGCCTTTTGGATTGACAAATGCGCCTACTGTGTTTATGAACCTAATGAACAGAGTCTTCCACCAATATCTGAACCAGTTTATGGTAGTCTTCATCGACGATATCTTGGTATATTCAAAGAGCCACGAGGAGCATGGAGAACACTTGAGGCTAGTGTTTGAGACGCTGAGACGTTAGAGGCTTTATGCCAAGCTGAGGAAGTACGAGTTTCTCCTTGATCGTGTCACTTTTTTTGGACATGTTATCTTAGGAGAAGGCATTTCGGTAGATCTCGCAAAAATTTTGTCAGTAGAGACGTGGCCGACCCCTACCAACGTCTCGGAGGTGAGGAGTTTCCTAGGACTGCCGGATATTACCGGAGGTTCGTAGAGAACTTCGCAAGGATCGCAGAGCCGATGACCCGCTTGACCCGCAAGGAGCAGGAGTTCACCTGGACAGAGAAGTGTCAGACGACGTTCGATGAGCTGAAGAAACGTCTGACTACAGCACCCATCTTGACCATACCTTCTAGACCCGGAGGATTCGTGATCTATAGCGATGCGTCCGGGAAAGGATTAGGATGCGTCTTGATGCAGCATAGGAATGTTGTGGCCTATGCCTCTAGGCAGCTGAGGACCCATGAGAAGAACTACCCTACCCACGACTTGGAGCTTGCCGCAGTGATCTTTGCTTTGAAGCTTTGGAGGCACTATCTATACGGAGAGCGCGTGGAGATATTCATCGATCACAAGAGCCTGAAGTACGTCTATACCCAGAAGGACCTGAACCAGAGACGGAGACGTTAGCTTGAAGTGATGACGGACTTTGAGATCGAGCTACAGTACCATCCAGAAAAGGCCAATGTGGTAGCCGATGCTTTAAGCAGGAGACCCATGGCATTTTTCCTGACTACCCAACAATATCTATTGAGAGATCTAGAACAGTTGGGTATAGAGGTCATTATGCCCAGAGTAGACGGCCAGATGTCGAGTTTCCAGTTGCAATCGATATTAGTGGAGAGGATCAAGGCTGCTTTGCCGACAGATGCCAGATTTCAGAGGCTTCGACAGAGGACAGAGGCTAGAATACAGACGGGATTGCGTATACACGAGGATGGAACTTTGAGATGTAGAGATCGTCTCTATATTTCGAATAGAGAGCTTTGTCAGGAGCTGATGACGGAGGTGCACAGTTCAACCTACTCTATTCATCCAGGAGGCACGAAGATATACAGAAACCTGAGGCAGTACTATTGGTGGCATGGGATGAAGAGGGAGATAGCCCGCTTTGTGGCAAAGTGTCTGGTGTGTCAGCAAGTCAAGGCTGAGCATCGGAGGTCTGCCTGATTACTTCAACCGCTTCCGATACCTGAGTGAAAATAGGAGCACATCACCATGGACTTTGTTACGGGTTTTCCGAGGAGTCCTAGTGGTCACAATACGGTATGGGTAATCATAGATCGACTGACCAAGTTTGCCCACTTTTACCCTTCAGAGTCGGACAATCTACGAAAATCTTGGCAGACATGTATATGAGGGAGATCATGCGACTGCATGGAGTGCCAGTCAGTATAGTGTCTGACAGGGATACGAGGTTCACATTGTACTTTTGGCGGAGTATGCAAGAGAGTCTTGGTACCCACCTAAAGTTCAGCACATCGTATCACCCGCAGATAGATGGCCAGTCCGAGAGCACCATTCAGATGTTGGAGGATATGTTGAGGGCATGCATGCTTGACTTCAGCGGATCATGGGAGGACCATTTGTATTTGGTCAAATTTTCCTACAATAATAGCTATCAGGCGAGCATTCAGATGGCTCCCTTTGAGGCATTGTATGGCAGGAAGTGTTGTTCCCCAGTATATTGGAGCGATGTAGGCGAGAGGCAGATTCTAGGGCCAGAGTTGGTCGTCCGTATAGTGGAGAAGGTGAAGAAGATCCAAGGGCATCTGCGAGCAGCACAGGACAGGCAGAAGCATTGGGCTAATGTGCATCGACGACCCCTAGAGTTCTAGGTTGGAGATCATGTGTTCCTGAAGATCTCACCTACCCGAGGAACCATCAGATTTAGAGGCAGAGGAAAGCTGAGTCAGAGGTACATCGGACCATTCGATGTGTTAGAGCGCGTAGGAGAAGTTGCTTACAGGTTAGCCTTGCCGCAGACACTAGAAGGAGTTTATGACGTCTTCCATGTAACTCAGCTGAGGAGGTACATACCGGATCCGAGTAATGTACTTGACCATTCAGAGATCACAGTCGGCCCAAGTTTGTCATACCAGGAGGAGCCAGCAGAGATCCTAGACCGAAGGAAGAAGGTACTGCGAGGCCAGACTATCCCTCTAGTTTATGTCGCATGGAGGCATCATGCACCAAGCGAATCGACTGGGAACGAGAGGACGATATTCAGCAGCGTTTCCCCCATCTCTTCGAAGGCCTAGGTATGTGATAGCATTTCATTTCAATCAATAGTTTTTCCATATGTCTGTTTTAATTTCAAGGATGAATGCTCTAAGGAGGGTAGGTTGTAAATCCCTTTGACCAAAATTTGGGTTTAATTAGCTTAGATAGTATGATTAGGGTTAATCAGTTACAAATTAGAATTTATTTCTCAGAGTTTTAATTATTTGTGCAATGTTTATATTACTTAGGACAACTTACCATTGTTTCGATATTTATGACACTACACTAGCTGTTACCCTAAAACAAATTCCATACACCTTGCCTAGACATACCAACCTACCATAATGACCTTTGTGCAACCAACAGATACTGATTTTTGTGCCTGATTTTAGTCGCACAAAAGTCATTACAAACGTCCGTACGTAAATTCAAATAATTGCATATTTACGTTCTTTGTCCGTTCCAATCGAATTTGAGACCCAACCTCAACCCATTTTGACCAACCCCGATCATGGCATTATTATACTCAAAGCCTACCACGCCCATGACGCTTGTGCCCACCCAATTTAGACTCCATGTATTTTTAAATTAATTTAGGAACACCCGGTGCATTAATTGTAATTAAATTAATGTAGTGACCCAACCTCACTCAAACTAGACCCAACTCTAATCCAAACCCACACACACCCTCAAGCCTCATACTAAATACTATACACCATTCTAGTCCACTATAAAATACCAAACATGGTATTTTGTCACATCAAATCCTAAATTCTAATTTTTGTGCAATTTCCTAATTGTTCAGGGGCTTTTGTACAATTAAGCAATGAGGTACCCCCCTCTCATTGGCCCAACCACATGAAGAAGAGATCCCCCTTCCTTTGACCGGTCTACTAATAATTTCCCCCCATTTTTATGTACTCTACATCACTTTTGGAGGACACATCCTAACCCCACATTTCAAACACCTTAGATCCTAGCCACATGTACAACATGTGGAGGCCCTCACACAACCCTAAAAAACTACCCAGCCGGCCCTAATCCCAAGGCACCCCCTCTCTTTCTCTCTCCTACAAATATTACATGCTAACTTACCTAAAACTACACAAAAACCCAAACTACAAAGAGTGAAAACCCTAAAAATCCCAAAGCCCTCACCAGTCCTCACCACTACCCGACTTTCTGCAGCCCTCCCCCTGCCAGCCACCGCCTCCGGCCACCCCCGCTACGGTCCCCCTCCGATCAACACCCACACCACTACCTCCAGCCACCACAGCTCGGCCGGCCATCGTACTCCGTCGACGACTCGCCCAGGCCATCATCTCCATCCCCGCCACAGCTCAGCCCCGGTCGTCCCCGCAGCCGGCCGGCACAGCCCCTGCAGCGCCAACCGCTGCTGAATACCACTGTTGTTGATGACCCCCCCCCCCCCCCCGCGCTGCCGGAGCTCCGCCCGGCCACCCTCGCCGGCGACGACGGGCCCGGCGGACCCACCTCGACCCCCTGGACACCTAGGTACTTATTTAATATACGTATACAGTACATTATACCTAATATACATGGTTAGCATTGTTTATATACTAAATAAATATATGTATACGTATACTATTTTTTGTATTTATGTATATACTTCTATATATATACTGTATTCTGTTTGTATATATATATATATATATATATATATATATATATATATATATATATATATATATATATATATATATATATATATATATATATATATATATATATATATATATAGTTCGTATTATATGTATACACATAGTATATATTATATACTTGTATATTTAATACATTGTATGTATTAGTATCTATTATATGTATATATATATATATGTATGTATATGTATGTATATATATATACCTTGTATTAATTTGGTATATTATATATATATTTAGTACATTGTGTATATATATAAATATATATTTGTGTATTTAGTATATTATATAGTGCATGTATATTAGTATATTATATATAAGTATTAAATACATTGTATGTATTAGTTATATATATATATATATATATATATATATATATATATATATATATATATATATATATATATATATATATATATATATATATATATATATATATATATATATATATATTGTGTATTTAGTATATTAGTGTATAAATAAATATGTGTATATATACATATATAAAAATATATACATACTTTGTGGGTATTAATATAGTATATATTAGTATATATTATATATGGGTATATTTTCCATTTTGTATATTTATAAATATAAATATATATGTGCTATATATATATATATGTTGTATATGTGTACTTATGTATATAAATGGTTATTTAAATATTATTTACATATATATGTAAATGTATTTAATTAATATGTGTATATGTACATATTAATTTGTGTATTATTAGGTAATATATATAGATGCTATTTTAAATATGTACTATTAAACATACGTATTTTATTATGTTTAAATATGTATTAGTGTACATATATGTATATATGTTATATATATAAATATATGTACTATAGGGTCCCACTAGATGGACAGTCAAGACCCTGCGTCAGTTTATTACTGCAAGTAGTGTGTCGTGATCGTACTATTGTAGTGACTGATATTGGTATTATTATAATATTTATAGGATCGTTGGACCGTACAGGCGAGACTTTAGGAGCAAGATATTGGCATTCGCAGCTAGAGGACTCAGGCAAGTATACCTTGCTAGATTACTGTTTAAATAAAATCATAACTGTTAATGATAACTGTTGCAAATATACATATAATTGTGCTCGTCCGAGATTGACTCGGGTGCAGTCGACGAATGCGTCGATGAGTAGTGTACTTGACCTAGCTGCTAGTAGACTCACCTACTACTGTGAGGATATTCTGATATCTTTCTAGACCGTAACACTTGTACACGCATCACGATGGTAAATTCATGTTGGGATACGGGTCCGCGTACCCGACTAGCTATCGGTGCGTACGACATGCATCACGGATTAGCACGTAATTTAGAGTAATCTAGTTAGATAGACTTGGTATATAGATACGGGATATTCACGTCGTGTATTCGACTTGTGTATCCATATTGGGCGGGGAGGACAACTGATAAAGCGTATGGAATACACACATCGGGCTCCGTAGTATCCAGAGGAGCCACGGATCTGATGACTTCCTTTATTCAGATAATCCGCTCTTTGGAGTGATACGGACGTATATACATTGCATATACCTCATTCTTCGGAATGATGGACGTTACATGGACAGATACCATGCTCTTCGGAGTATGGACGTTATGCCTACACCTACCCATACGTTCCAAGGTTGTCCTTATATTGCATTCACTTAGATGGTTAGCACACCCCTTTATTTTATTCAGTACTATATATGGCATGCATTTTTGTATCTTTTTACATCCCTCTGAGGACCTGGTTCCCTTCCAGATTTGGACGTGGCGTATTACCCTACTGTGTACGGACCAGGAGTGGAGACGAGGTACGCTCTTGAGGAGGAGCTAGAGGTGCTACCGTCGGAGTTTCATTGATTACCTAGTAGTCCTACCGCCTAGGACTGGAGCTTCTTATCTATATAGCAGTTGCTCTAGTCGCACTCTTTATTTCTGTCTTCAGTACTCTATTTTATCATTTGTAGTGGGGTTGCTCCCACCGGACATATTTCGGTTTGTACTATGATATTTTGACTCTGCACTTATTTTCCAGTATTTTATTTCAGTACTTCTTGTTATATTGTGGATGAGATTAGACTCTGCCTGTTGTATGATAGTATTAGACTTGTTAGAT
The DNA here is from genome assembly GCA_036927795.1 of Iris macrosiphon. Lineage (NCBI taxonomy): Eukaryota > Viridiplantae > Streptophyta > Magnoliopsida > Asparagales > Iridaceae > Iris > Iris macrosiphon. The sequence goes on from JAYESA010000005.1 coordinate 77,892,844, forward strand.
TTAGGACAACGTAGCACGCTTCGCTAGGATCCATTAAATTGGGATATCTTTGGAGATGTGTCAGCTGGCCAATGCCACGTGGCCTGGTCCCGTGTATTTTAGGACTGGGGCATGACAAAGGAGGATTAGTGTTTGTAAATAGAACTAAAAAATTTATTAGGAGGTTAAGTCTAGACTATGACATTGTCCTAGGTATGGATTGGTTGAGCCAATACCATGCGGCCCTAGATTGCCGATATGGTTGCATTATGACCACCAGATCACCCTGAGTTTGAATTTCTTCGGGGAGCTTGATAGCATGGTGTCCAATCTACCTTAGCTGCACACATTGCAGAAGGTGAACCGGTCTACCCCCGTATTATATCAGAGTTTGAGAATTTATTTTTTGAGGATATTCTAGGACTGCCACCTGACAGAGAGATAGAGTTTACTATAGAGTTGACTCCCGGAGCTGAGCCAGTTTCTTCCTCCGTCTACAGACTAGCACCGAAAGAGTTGGTTGAGTTGAAGGTCCAAGTTGAGGATCTCTTAGACAGTACGTTTGTGTATCAATTACAGGACACTAAATGCTGTAACAATAAATAACAAGTATCCTTTGCTGCACATCGATAATTTATTTGATCAACTGACGGTGCATGTTTATTCTCGAAGATCGATCTCAGATCTGGCTATCATTAGATCAAGGTGAGAAAGAAGGATATTTTGAAGACAGATTTTTGGATGAACTACAGGTACTATGAGTTTTTAGTCATGTCATTTGGTTTAACCAATGCGCCAACAGTATTTATGAGCCTGATGAACAAGGTTTTCCACCAGTACTTGGATAAGTTCGTGGTGGTATTTATTGACGACATCTTGATATATTCCAAGAGCCAGGAGGAGCACGAGGAGTATCTCAGGATCGTGTTGGAGACGCTGAGGCAGGAGAGGCTGTATGCCAAGCTTAGCAAGTTCAAGTTCTGCTTGGATAGAGTACCATTCTTAGGTCACATAATCATTGGAGATGGACTATCAGTTGACCCGGAGAAGATCGCCGCAGTAGAGACGTAGCCTACCCCTACATCAGTAACGAAGGTTTAGAGTTTTCTCGGACTTGTCAGATATTATCAGAGGTTCATGGAAAACTTTTCGAGGATCGCTGCACCTAGAAGCAGCTGACGCGTAAAGACGAGGAGTTTATCTGGACTGAGGAGTGTCAGACGGCTTTCGATGAGATAAAGAAGCGTCTGACGACAATACTGATCTTGACCCTTCCTTCTGGATCTGGAGGATTTGTGGTATATAATGCATCTGGGAGCAGATTAGGATGTGTACTGATGTAATACGGCAATGTGATAGCTTATGCATCGAGACAACTAAGGGTTCATGAGAAGAATTACCCAACATATGATCTAGAGCTAGCTGTAGTGATATTTGCACTAAAGCTATGACGGTACTACCTTTATGGAGAGCGGGTTAAGATTTACACAGATCACAAAAGTCTAAAGTATGTCTAAACTCAGAAGGAGCTCAACATAAGACAGTGGCGTTGGTTAGAGTTGATGACAGACTATAATATTGAGTTGCAGTACCACCCTGGCAAGGCGAATATTGTAGCAGGTGTCTTAAGCCAGAAGCCCATGGCATACTTTTTGATGATTTAGCAACATTTGTTAGAGAATCTTTAGGAGCTCAGAATAGAGGTTGTATTGCCAGGCTTGGATGACAGTTAGCCAGTCTAGAGGTTCAATCTATATTGGTTGAGAGGATCAAGGCAACCTTGCCTACCGATACAAGATTTTGGCGACTGCGAGAGATGACAGAGGCTGGCATGCAGACGGGAATTCGGATTCATGAAGACAGAATATTGAGATATGGAGATCGCCTATATGTTTTGAGTGGCGAGCTACGCCAGAAGTTGATGACCGAAGACCATAGCTCAATTTATTCTATTCATCCCGGGGGTACGAAGATGTACCAAAATTTGAGGTAACACTACTGGTGACATAGGATAAAGAGGAAGATTACGGGATTCGTGGCGAGATGTTTGGTCTGTCAGTAAGTCAAGGCCGAACATCAAAGAATTACAGGACTATTGCAGCCGCTTCCCATTCCTGAGTGGAAGTGGGAGCACATTACAATAGACTTTATCATAGGATTTTTGAGGAGCCCTAGTGGGAAGAATTTAGTCTGGGTTGTCTTGAACCCACTCACCAAGTCGACGCATTTCTTGTCCTTCAGAGTTGGGCAATTAACGAAGATATTGGTTGATATGTACATGAGGCAGATAGTACGACTACATGGAGTGCCTGTCAGCATTGTATCGGATTGTGATTCCAGATTTATGTCGTATTTCTGGTAGAGTATACAAGAGAGTCTAAGAACTTGCCTCAAGTTTAGCACTGCATATCATCTACAGACTGATGGTCGGTTAGAGCGCACGATTCAGATACTAGAGGATATGTTGAGAGCGTGCATGATCGACTTTGGAGGATCTTGGGAGGACCATCTACACTTGGTAGAATTCTTCTATAACAACAGCTACCAAGCAAGCATACAAATGGTACCTTATGAGGCACTGTACGATAGGAAGTATAGGTCACCAATATATTGGAGTGACGTGGGAGAGCGTCAGATACTTGGTCCAGAGTTGGTGACACAGACAATAGAGAAAGTGAAGCAGATTTAGGGCCACCTGCACACAGCACAGGACAAACAATAGCATTGGGCAGATGCGCACTGCAGACCTTTGGAATTCAAAAAAGGTGACCATATATTTTTGAAGATATCTCCTACTCGGGGTACCATTATATTTGGGGGCAGAGGCAAGCTGAGTCTGAGGTACATCGGACTTTTTGACATCTTGGAGCGAGTTGGCGAAGTGGTTTATCGTCTTGTATTGCCTCCGTCATTAGAAGGCGTGCAAAATGTATTTCATGTATCACAGTTGAGGAGATACGTGGCAGACCCTAGCCACATGCTCGATTATTCAGAGATTACAATCGGGCCCAGTTTATCATATGTGGAGCAGCCAGTAGGGATACTCGATCACAGTGAGAAGATTTTAAGGGGATAGACTATTCGACTGGTCAGGGTTGCATGGAAGGATCATTCGCCGGATGAGTCTACTTGGGAGCACGAGGATTCCATTCGACAGCGTTTCCCGTATTTATTTGAGGACCGAGGTAAGAATTTACGTACTGCAAATTCAATTACCTATTAACTTTTTTTCTCGTAACTCTTATTCGTGCTTTACTTTTAATTTTAGGGACGAAATTCTTCTAAATTGGGAAGGATGTAAACGTCCTCAAAATATTTTAGGTAGACTGGACATGGTAAGAATTTTGGTTTAGTTTCAGGTTGTCTAAGGATTAGAAACTAGGGTTGTGTAGACTGGTTCTTTAATTTAAACCCCTGGTGCACCTTACATGTAAAATCCCTATTCCTAGAAATCGTATATACCCTTTTTAATTATTAATTATTAATAAAATGGTAGTAATTAGTGGCTAATTAGAAGAAATAGATTTTTATTAATTTTTATTTTAGGTGTTGGTAAACTTAGGAGATTTATGGGACCATTAGAAATTTTTTTGAATTTATTTTATGTAGGAGACCCCTTGAGCAGTTGCTAGCTTAATGGTGTGCATTAATATAAATCTAGAATTTTTCTATGAGTATATATATATATATATATATATATATATATATATATATATATATATATAAATGGAAAAAGAGTTAGAGTAAGAAAAGAAAAGAAAAGAAAAACATTACTAAACTACCCATTCCCATGCAAACCAACTTAGCTCACCCACCCTTGCAAACACAACCCGCTGCCTTTTTTTGTGAGCAGCCGCCCATGCTTTGAGCCACTTCCCATGCAAACCCTTTTTGCAAAGAATCCAACAGCCAACGTGGGAACCCCCCCTTGGTCGAGTTGACAGACCCACCCCCTTCTCTCTCCCTTTCATATATATATATATATATATATATATATATATATATATATATATATATATATATATATATATATATATATCCTTATTTCAACAAAACCCTAACCCTAGATCACCCTAAAATCTTCCTCTTTCCATCTAGACTTAAGAAGCGCCGCCACCGCAGTCAGAGAACCCCGCCAGGACGTCCAAACCAATACCGATGACCGCGCACCCCGCGCACTGCAGATTTTTACAGCGAGGTACCTGTGTTCCAAAGTTATTTTCCGTCGCCTCGCTCAACCAAACACCACCCCGTCTTCACCGGTATGCTCACCCCTTAACTCTCTTCCATATTTGTATGATAGTTGACCTCGAACAACGCGTAACCATAGACAAAAACAATACCAAAGTTGGCAGAAATAGACCAAATTCTGGGATCGTAGAAAACTGCGGTGATCACCCATGTTTCCGAGTTCGTTTCTCCCACCACAGAGATCCAAATTCAATAATTCTTTTTGGTATACGTAGACCACTTGACCTAGTTAATTTCTGTTAAATAATCCTAGATTATTAACTGCTGTAGACAGAATTAAATTCGTTGGAAAACTCCGTGAACACACATTTTCAGATTTCTAAAAGTTGTGAAACAGAGTGCGCCCTGCCAAACGGGACCGCCCTGCCGTGTACCAAGTATACCAAACGGTACGCACAGTATAACCGGACACGTAAAAGTTTACAGAAACTGATTCGGACGCGTGTGCGCGCCGGAATCAGCATGTATCCGCGGACAAATCCCGTATCACAACTTTTGTGAAAGTCGCGCGCATTTGGTGCACGCTCATCAGATTATGACAAAACTTGTGCCACTGGACTCGTGGTAACGCGCTGGTCCAGTGACCCAATTTTCATGCAATTCTGAGATGGTTGACCAAGTCGCCAATTGGCGGGCCCCATGGTTGACGTTTTGGACGAAATTGTGTTCGGTCTATCAAAATCCATATTTGGACATACCGTTGGGTTCGTATTAATATTTAACGTTTGTTTGACCTTTAACTTGTCCTATTTAGAGACTGTTACCTTTGGCACATTTTTCGGTGCAAAGTGGGCCACACGTGGACCCCACGTTGACCCAAAATTACCGTTTTACCCCTGTGTCCAAATTGGACGAAAGGGAAGTGCTTTCTAGCTATTTTTCTTATTCTGGGAATGTTGGTGATATCTATTTCACCATCCGGAGACATTTGTTCTGAGACCATAGCTTTTGGTCCTGTGTGTTGGACATCTGGATATTACATTTTATAACTTCTTGCCAGGCAAGTATACCTTGCCATTGTACTGTTATTCATATTCCATATGTTGCATGCATTTTTATTTTCTGTCTTTAGTTCATATATTTTAACTGCTATATAAAATGCGCACGATGGTGTTGTCGCGATATATTTTTATTTATATATTTGTATTGACCTTGTTTATGAGACTACCCCATTATCATGTAGCGTCATTAGGTTCATTGGCCGTGACACAGTTGTTACACGAGTGTGAGTCTCATATAGAGATCACGGACTGCGTGACAGGTCTGACCTCCTGTACGTATGGGCCGTGCGTCAGGGATGACTGCTAATAGAAACTTTGTATGCTAGAAGACTTAGCAGTTATTAGAGATCCAGGGACAAAACCTATTATAATACGGTGGCCCAATCCTTGTCCTTGTTTGGTTGCAGGATTGGGCTAGGGTACTAAAGATAGGCTATGGACCAAACCGTGTCATGGATGTGACATACTTAGAGCATTGGGTGGGGAGAACAACAAGTAAGGCATTTGGGCTCCTTTGTACTTTTCTTTTTGTAACCCGTATGCTCCGCCGGAGATGCGCGGTCATGATGACGACTATATATTATATATTATCAGGCGGGCCTCCGGCGTTCAAAAGATGACGTGACTTTGTAGGCCCCTGGATCTCCAAGAGAACCATGCCAATCCCATTTTAGCCAGATAGCCCACTTGGTGGAAAGTTGTTCTCAAACGGCATTCACTTAGAAGGTTAGGTGACCCCATTGGATATTTATTTTAGTACTTTATTGACATACTTTTATGTATCTTGTTATGTCCCTCTGAGGACCTGGCCCTTCCAGGTGTATCTGTTCTTGAGTATTCGCAGAAGCGCAGGTTCAGATGGTTACATATGATTCGAGGGTGTCTTCTCTTCGAGCCCCGTGATTGTTAGCTGGTATTCCTATATTGTGTTGTACTTATATTGTATTTGCTCTTATATTCGAGTTGGTAGTGGATTTGTTTCCATCCAACTATCATCCCTAGATACTTCTTATTGAAATCTAGTTTCATAGATACTGGTTAGTTATTTGTATTTGATTTTCATGGATGAGATTTAGATTATACCCTGTGACTTGTGACATATGTTATACCACTTGTGGATTTGATATTCATATTACAGCGTACGTATGGATTTGGTTTCCATATATTGGAGTTGCCATATCCATGCGGTTGGCATGCTTACGTGTCCTAGTCCTACATATTTTTGGGACTAGGGCATGACATTACCGTTGCTACAATAATTGGAGCACAATAAGAACCTTTACTTTCCAACAAATTTTTGCACTCTTGACCTGAAAAGCTAACCTAGGCACTAGATATTTCTGTCACTCACAAATACACACCCTTGTGCTCTATTTTAATTGCACAACTTTCCAGTCATAAAAATTAATTCTTTAATTCTATGTCTTGTACCTATGTCGTGTAATCGATTTGGGGACACAAACTCAATTCGTTTCTCCTAACCAATTGAGGGGCCCAAGACTGACACCAAGCCTACACCGTCCATGACCTTTGTGTCACTCCCAATTGAGATCCCATGTACTCCCATTTAATTTAAGAGCACATATGATACTTTATTTAATTAAATTGGGGATACCAACTTTACCTAAACCTAACTTAACCCAATACCCATTCATGAGGCTCATACAAAATACCCAACACCCTCTAATCCTATAAAACACAACTTCCCACACCTAATCCTTACCCTTTTTTCTTCATGTGTAAACACCCAAATATTAAGGGGCTTAAATGCAAAAAGGGTGCTAGGTGTCACCCTCCTATTGGTAAAAATCAATGAAGAAACCCCCCAACCTCATATGACCGGTCACCCTCACATTCTCTCTCCCCCTTGCATTATTTTACTTTCATGAAGAATCATGGCCATTGATTCAAATCCCCACCCCATCACAACCGCACACTCCCTCTATTTTAACACACACACACATAACCTCCCACATGTGGCCGGCCCTAATCCCAAGAAAAACCTTAAAAATCCCCCTACATTCTCTCTCCTCCCCTCCCTCTTATTTCAGCCGACCTCTCTCTTCTCCTTATTCTTCTCCATTATTCTTCTTCTTCTCCTTCTCAATTCTTCTTCTTCTTCTTCTTCTTCACCTTTACTCTGACTTTATCTCCATCGGAGCAGCACCACCCGCTCCTGCCAATATCACCGTGGCCACTACCGGAGAACTACCACCATTCTCTTTACCCGCAGCTACCTACACCACCACATTCACCGATGCCAATACCACTCCTTCTTCTGTCGCTACTAGGACCACCTCTCTCAGCTCGACCATCTCCACCACCATGGCCGATAATACAGTAACACCACTACCATAGCTCACCACTGCCACCACCTACATCACCCTCGCCACCAATAACACTAACACCACCGCCTCTACAACCTCCACGGCCTCCCCTTTCCCTCTCCTTCTCCGCCGGCCACCCTACCCTCGTGCCCTCGCCCCGCACAACCGCTGGCCGCCGTCCTGGCCCCCGCGATCGAGCTGCTGCTATTGTTGTGCCTGCTGCTGCTGTCGCAGCTGCTGTTGTGTCCGCTGCTGCTGTGCCGCTGGCGACCCCCGGAGAGCCCCGACCGCCGGCGAGCACCCCCCTGTTGGCCGACCTCCCTCTAGTTTCCCCGAGCCTCGCCGTGGCTGTACTTTTCCTCCCTGTGGCTGCGAGGAACCTTGACTCGAACCTGAGTTTATAAATCCGAGTTCAACCTCCCCTATTCGCAAAGTGATATCTTCCTCCTCGCTCATCCGATCCTTGAATCGATTCTTCGGGTATGAACCATACATAATCCTTTTGCAATATGTTCAATTAGAATAATTTAGCTTGCATTCTATTGTTAGTAATTAGAGTTCCAATTCATGACAAAAATAGTTTTATAAAACTTGAAAATCTTCGATACGGAGTTGGTCCCTATAAACCGGACAACTTTGTCGCATACCGATTGTACCGAAAGACACGTACGGCATTTTCTGACGTGTGGGCTTTGACGAAATTTAATTTGGTCGCGTGTGCGCGATGAAACGAACCCGTATCCGTCAAAAATCCCCGTATCATAACTTTTATTAATTACCCAATTATTTTGTGCATGCTTGTCGTATCACTATAAAACTTTCTCTATTGGACTCGTGGCGTTCGACTTGTCCTGTGATCCAAGTTTTGTCTGATTCTGAGACAGTGACCGAATCTCGCGTTGACCGAAAACTACATTTTTGCCCCTGTGTCCAAATTGGACGTATGTATATGTTTTTCTGAGTATCTCACTCATTCTGGGCCTGTTGATGATATTTGTGACAGCATCCGGAGATATCTTCTCCGGTTTCCATCTTGCGCACTACTTCCTTGGCGAATTTGGGTTCGAATCTTCGCCTGGCTTCCAGGCAAGTGTACCTTGCCACTGTGTATCTCAGTTACAGATTTACTATTTATTTTATCTATACATTGTGTGTGCTTGGGATCAAAATCGTTACTTCGCATTTGGGTCATATCCGGGTGCAGACGTTCATCGGTAACGTCTAGTATCGATTGTTGGAGGTTTTTCGATACCTTGATGTACCTACTTTGTTACATTGAAACCTTAGAAAATATTCAGACACTGTCATCGTGCTAGACTTTCGGTATCCTAATAGTGTCAGCATGACCAAAATCTGTAATAACTTTAGGATCATGATTATTGATAGTTTTTTCAGGATGACGAGACTGTTAGATATAGGTTCAGGTTCAGCGAGCACTCGTTGATCGTATTGGAAGGGAAAGACAGTTACTAGACACTTGGGAAACTTTGCACGTGCTATATATATATATATATATATATATATATATATATATATATATATATATATATATATATATATATATATTAGACTTTTAATCTGTGCGGATGATATCCATGCACCTAGATCACTTGCTTCTTATTTGCCAATATTTTGTCTTCATTGCAAGCGTTCTGACTTGTGTGCATCTGTCATACTGGATTTGCCTTGGATTGCTTTGGTCTTGATGGAGCACAGAAGGATATTATAAGTTCCATTGTTTATAATAAATAAACACATTACCCGAAAGATTGTCCGCAGTCTTCCAACCTAGCTCACTGTAGCTATTCACCGATCATGGTCACCATGATTACAGGGTTGAGATTAACATCCCAACAGGGACTTCTATGTGTGTCCTTTCATATAACATAGTTGGGTCTATAGGCTCAACTCTATGTTGCAATCTCCCTTGCTATCCATCTGTATTGCTTCTTTTTTATGTATTGTGGTTTGCATTAAGGAGTTTGCTGAAGTGATGACCCAGAATGTGTTGAGCTGCCAGCTTTGCTCGTGTTGATGCCAGAAGCACCACAGAGGGGTCCCCTTCTTTTCAAATATACTCGTGATCTTGAATATTTAAATTTAATGGACTTCCATCATATGTACTCATGATCTTGAATATCAATAAAAATTATTTTTTTCTTTTTAGAACTTTTCTGTTGTCGTATGTATCGTGGTTATGAATATTATACTAGAGGTAATATGAATGTAGTATAGTATCATAACTTGTGAAAAACAAGCCCTATCGGAGGTAATATAAACATAATAGGTTAGAGTTGTTCTTCGAAAAAATCTTTAATGGAGACACCATCTGCGATGGTGTCACTACCACATTTCCAGATTAGGACATTATTATAATTTTCCTGTTTAATTTAATTATGTAAATAATTAGTGTGATGAGTTTTATTAAATAAATTATGAGGTATTCTTAATGTAAGTTTTAGTTTAAACCCTAAAAACCCAATAGGTTTAACCCTAGTGACCAAACCTTTATTGGTACTCTAAGTTTTAGTGAAACCCTAAATTTTATTTTAGTTTTAGATTTAAAAACCCTAGAAATGACTAAACCCTAATTAATTAAATTTCTTCATGACTAAACATGAAGGGTTAATTAATCCTTGTCATTTGAAACCCTAACCCTAGCCCTATATAATGAAGGGAAGCCTCCCTCAAGCTTTTTTCTTCATGAAGAAAGCTCTAAACCTAGCCTCCATTAGAAAACCCTTCCTTCCCCATAAATTCCAGAAATTAAAATCCTAGAAATTTATTTCCTCCTCCATCAAGAGGAATCAAGGAGCTTGGACCAATAAGACTTGAAGAAAAAGGACCTACATTGGGAAACCATCTCCCAATAGGTGAGAATCAGATTTTAAACCCATTTAATTCTATTTTTCATTTGTGTTTGGCCATTAGGAGCCCACCTGATTGTTTAGATTTTATTTTTTGGAGTCTCTCCATGAAGACCTAGGAGAAACTAGGGTTTGGTATTCATACGTTGGATTTTTCCCAATTTCGTGAACCCTAATCCTAGGGGTTTGCATGTAGACATGATTTCATCTCCAACATGTAAGTTTAGATATCGATTTAGGGTTTGGATTTAGGTTTCTGGAGTTCTCGATGTGGTATCAGTATTTGGGGGTTTTTCCTGTGTAGTCGGGTTTTGTGTGTACTGTATGTTTTGACAATGGGAACAAGAGTAGGTTATTCTGGTGCAGAGTCAGATTCCAGGTTCTAAAGTATCAATAATAGTATAGGATCTCCCAGTGTGTATGTGTGCTTTGGAGTGTAGAGTCGGGTCCCAGGTTATGTATCAGCAATTGGGGTTTTGGTTTGACTGTAGGAGAGCAGTGGTTGTGTTCTTCTCAGTTCAGTGAGTGCAGTATAGGAAATAGGTTTATGGGTGTTGTGTATCAGTGTGAGGTAGCTGTGTTAGCTGTGGGTTAGTATATGTTTTGTGTATCAGTTTTGAACTATGGTTAGAGTATTAGGATTTTTGATGTGCCTGTAGGAGTGTTCAGTCCCCTGCTATGCAGCAGTGACTGCATAGAACTCGAGTGTGTGAACTGTGTTAGTTATGTCCAGTGTTGAGCAGTTGTATCAGCTCACTGTGTCTCAGTGTATTAGACACTATGGGAGGTTTTCTATGTAGAGTCGAGTTCTTGTGCATTGTGCACTGAGTTCTGATGGGCTCAGTGTATGTGAATTGGGGGTTGTCAATAGGGGTATTAGTTAGCTGATACTGTGTATCAGTAAGTTTAGTGAGTTAGAGTTCAGTGACAGTTATTGGGTTTCTCTAGTGTATTAGCATCAGGATTTTGTAAACTTTTGTGTGTTTTGGTTCATGAGCAATGGACTATGGAGTTGAGCTTTCGTAGTGTATCAGGAATTAGGGGTTATTGGTATCGGGTATCCAATTGAACTGTGGTTAGTGTATCAGTAGGACTGTGATCAGTGTGCCTGTGTATGTGTGTACCTGTGTGTGAGTGTCTCAGTCAGTATGTTTAGTTCTAGAGTATCTGTGTGTATATCTGTGTGTGTGTGTATCTGTGTGTGTGTGTATCAGTGAGCAGATAGAGTGTTGTGTGCAGTCAGGTATTAGAGTTTGGATTAAATTGTAGGTGCAGTGGTGACTGCATAGTTTTCACTGTGGAGGTGAAACTATGAGAACAGTTCAGTAAGGGTAGATGCCTATATGTGTGTGCATGTGTTAGGGGTGAACAAGTTACCTGGTTGATCCTGCCAATGGCCCTATGGTTGCCTCAAGGGTTAGCCATGTGTGTCGGTCTGGGTAACTTCAGTGAGTGAACTGAGTATTAGTGAGTTCACTGTGTGTATAAACTATGAGTTTTCCTGTGTGTACTGTGTTGCAGGAAAGGATTTAGTGTGGATGTGTAGTTGCTGCTGTGTTCTTTCCTCAGTGCATCAGACCTTAGGGGACTGTATCAGTGAGTGTCTCTATGATACTGACACTGTGTAGCAGTGTAGGAAATTGTGTTGTATTGTGTATCAGCAATTCAAGTTTCCTGATACTAAGATTTATCTATGTGTGCATGTGTGTAATATGTCAGTAAGTTTAATGAGATAGTGTTATGTATCAGTAGCTAGTTTTAGCCATGTATGTGTAAGTCTGAACATTTTCAAACTGTGAAAGAGAGGGAGTTATGTATCAGTGTTTTGGGGGTACTAAGTGGTTAAGGGTTGATACACTAACACAAGTAATATAGTTAGGTTTTGATTTAGGAGTAGGTTTTGATGCCATGTACCAAGTGTGGGTATCCTGAATTTCAGCTAAGGTAATACCTAGATAAAATAGGTAGGGAAGTGTTATGAGTACACCCTAGTGTTATAACTAGGTATGACAAATAATTAGCTAGGTGTATAATGTTGGTTAGTGTAGAAATCTCTACAAGTATTATATATATATTAGCAGTAGTTAATATAGTTGGTAATGACTAGTATGGTTAAGTATGGCATAGACAGCTCACCAAACACCTAGAAATGACCCTGTACCTAGCATAGAATTAGGTATGCATGTAAGCCTTTTTAAAAATACTTTTTGATATGGATATTTGATATTTTAGGTGATTGTGATTTCATCTTGGACATCGATCCTCGTACCTTCCTTGGGACCACATGCAAGTACATTCTCTGACATTTTTGTTTTGTTGATTAATTCTATAAATTCAATTGTATACTATACTTGACTCTGACACTGTGGATACACGGGTTAGCAGCCTAGATACCCGTCATGAGGAGTCATGATTGGAATCCATCGTGCTAGCTGGGGATAGGGAAATATTAGTAGATTATGTGATCATACCCAACTCTATATGCATCATAGCTCACCCCACATCTCACGTCGGGTGCGGCCTGACCATTACATGCCTCATAGCTGTTATATATGATTAGCCTGACCATTACCTACATCATAGCTAACCAGATGGTTAGTCTGACCTACATGAATCATAGCTAATCATATGTAACCAGCCTGATCTCGTCCCAAGCCGATCACATAATAAACTGATATCTTAAACGCTTAGCCATATGTTGTTCTTTATTTCAGATTACTTGTTCTAGCATCCATTGATATATTTATTCATTGCTAGATATTCCATTGCTCATTTCATATTATCTAGTACTTTATATTTCTAGTATTATTTTATCTTTTATTCCTTACATTATTTTATAGTTTTTGTCAACATAAATGAAACTGCTGTTTAGTGTTTGTGCTTCGCTCCAATCCTGATTGGATAAAATTTTCAGAGGACTTGGAGGATTTCTGCCCCACCCACTATGGCCCAGGAGCAGAGGGAGATTTTATACCAGAAATCCCAGAGGAGTTACCCATCTTAGAGGAGATTCTACCTACATGTACTTAGACTGTCTTATTTTATGTATTATTGTACTAGACTGAGATTTGGGTTGTATTATTATTGTGACTTTTGAGGACATCTAGACTCTGGACTTGTGATGTATTTATATTTATGTTGACTTATGATAGAACTCTTATCCTTATTTCTCATCGTGCCAATTACTTTCATATAGCTTTGTGATTGAGTATATTATTAAACTGTGGATCCATATATTATTATTGTCCTCCTTATGGAGTTGAGACTATTGACATGATGAGTTATGTTTGAGACCTAGACAACGTTCTACCACCGATGCTGCGGCGTAGGCTGGACGTACCCACGGCTCATGCCCAAATTTTGGGTGCGGGTCATGACAGATGGTTGGGATATTTTGGTACAAAACCGGTAGGCAAGAAAGTTTGCTTGTTGATGATGTGTGTGAACATGATAAGATATTTTGTGAAGATAAAAGGAAACGAGTCAGAGGTAATATGAACATGACTGTTTTCTTCTACTCTACTGGAGAGCATGAGCAGCTCATAGTTCAGAGGTGATGAGGACGTGGACTACTTGCCTTGGAGAATTTTTGAGGACCCGTTATTCATTACGTATTTGGGACTCACGAGTATGGATAATAGATTTTTACCGCATATGGCGGAGGCAGACCGAATTTACATGTCGAGAAAAGAATGCAATATATACTTTTTTTATATGCCTTACTTAGACATAGTATTTTTTTAGAAACTTGCCATCGATTGGCATCATTAGCAAGTCACCAATAGTCTTAGCGAGCCTGCATGCGCCATTGGAGTAAACTGTCTCCACTACAAGGGGCCTCCCACTTGGCTTGGAACTTTCCTGCCGACTTGTGGGTCATGACTATCGGTCTTCTCACTTTTAAGACGAGAACGCTGACCTGGAATGTCCTTTACTTCACTTTTTTTGTTAAAGTCTTCGAAAAGTCGTGCTTGATATAGCTCGATGCGCTACCGAGCAAAGAGGTATTTTTTCAAGTTCCTTCAATTCTTGTAAACGTTGACGATGGTTGTCTTAGACGGTTAGCTGGTTAGAGAGAGCTACCCGGAGAGAAGGAATTTGGATTTCTAGAGGAAGCACGACTTCACTTCATTAGACCAAAGAAAATAGCGTGCTGCCGGTCGGGGTTCAGACCGTCGTACAGTAGGTCCATAGACATTCACCAAGCTTCTCATTCCAGTCATGTTTGTTGGACGAAACAAACTTTTTGAATAACTTGATTATCGTCTTATTAAATGGTTCTGCCAATCCATTTGTTGCTGGATTATAGGCAGTCGAAGCTACAATTTGGATTCAGTTTTTGTTGCAAAATCGGAAGAAAGTGTAGCTCACAAATTGGGACCATTGTCGTAGATGATTCTGCGAGGTAAGCCAAAGCGGTAGATGATGTAATATTTTATAAAACTAATCACGTTGGTTGTCTTTACTTCCGTAAGGGAAACAACTTTTGCCCATTTGGAGAAGTAATCCGTGATAGCCTGGATAAACCCGTGCCCCTTAGTAGAATATGGACTAATTGGCCCGATGATGTCCATTCCCCACACTTAGAACGACCAAAATGCATTGGTCGGGTGTAGAAACTCCAATGGTTGGTGTATGAAGTGGCATGGATTTGACACATTTTGTACTTTCTTATATAATCAACGGCATCTTCTACCATTGTTGGTCAATAGAATCCCATTCATCGGAGTCAATTATGTAGCTTAGGACCGGGTTGATGTGTACCACAAATACCATCGTGAACCTCACGGAGTGCATACTTTGCTTCTACGTCTAATAAGCATCATAGTAGGAGGCCGTAATATGAACAATGATACAACATCTTAGTGGCTGTGTCGTAGTAGAACCGGAGCGAGCGTCTTCTGATGGAAGTGGCCTCCTTTGGGTCGTTTGAAAGGATTTCGTAGACGATATAGTTTATAAATGGGAGCCTCCAATCTTTGATGTTGACATCTGTTTCCAAAGAGTGGGTAGGTTATTCTTAGGGCATACCAGTTCTTGTCCGACCACTGTGACCTATTGATGGGTCTTAATCAGGACTGCCAAGGAAGCTACGAGACTGGCAAGAGTGTCAGCCTCGATGTTCTGCAGCCGAGGCATATGCTCTATGAAGAACCCTATAAAATTGGAAATTATGCCGACTTCTGCTTGAGGTAGGGGAGTAAGTCCTCGTGATAGACTTTCTACTCACCACGAACCTGATTGGCTATCAATTTAGAATCACCATAGGACTCTAGGTAGTCCACGTCCAATTGTTTAGCTAGTTGGAGCCCAATAATAAGGGCGTTATATTCTGCCATGTTGTTGGAATATGTCTCTGTAAGTGAATAAGCGTGATTGATGACCAAGTCATCGAAGGAAACTAATACTACCCCCACTCCGGCGATGATATTGCCTTTGGGCCCGGTTCTTGAAGCACCGTCGAAGAACATTCGCCATGTGGACTTTCCTATTGTCGTGTTAGATTCTAACACTTCGTTTGGAATTTTGTCGTAAAGCTTCGAGATTTTTGGCACCGGATGATCTACCAGGAAGTCATCCAATACTTGGCCCTTGACTTCCTTCTATGGGATGAATACCATATTGTAAGATGACAGTATTATTGCCCATGTGGCCAAATAATAGTTGAGCAACCCAATCGTATTCATGAGAACTCTGAGTGGGTTAACTCATAAAATCACATGGATTGTTTGCCTGGTTAAATAATGAAGGGTCTTTTGAACCATGAAGAGCAATACGAGGCACTCATTCTCGATAGGGTTGTATCTATGTTCTATGCCGATCATCGTCCTACTTAGGTAGTAGATGGAATATTCATGACCTGCATCACTCTTCTGGACTAGTAAATCACCGAGAGAGTAATCCATATATGTAAAGCAAGAAGGGAATCCATATATGTAAAGCAAGAAGGGTTTTTCCATGACTGGAGCCACTAGTACTGGGAGCTTGGTGAGGTAGTCATTGATGTCGTCGATGGCTCGCTAACATTCTTCGATCCAGACGAAGGAGACTTCCTTCTTCATGAGCTGAGTGAAGAGTTGACATCTCCCATAGAGGTTGGCTATGAGCCTTCTGATATATGCTAACCTTCCTTGCAGTCCGCGAAGCTTTCGAAGGTTTTTTAGAGGATGAATATTAAGGATAGCCTTGGTCTTCACAGGGTCGATGTGAATACCCTTCAAAGTTATGATAAAACCAAAAAACTTGTCGTTGGAGACTTCCAGAAAAGACTTGGTTGGGTTCATCTTGAGCTGATAAACTCACATTAGGTCGAACACCGTCTACAGGTCATGGATGTGATCTTCCTGGAAATGACTCTTGACAGCAATGTCGTTAACATAACATTTGACTGTCTTGCACAGGTGTTCACAGAAGATGGTGTCCATCG
Source organism: Iris macrosiphon (assembly GCA_036927795.1). Lineage (NCBI taxonomy): Eukaryota > Viridiplantae > Streptophyta > Magnoliopsida > Asparagales > Iridaceae > Iris > Iris macrosiphon. The sequence goes on from JAYESA010000005.1 coordinate 77,909,696, forward strand.
CTCACTGGTATGTTGCACCTGCATTCTTCAACCCAAAGGGCATTACTTTATAACAATATATCTCTATTGGTGTTCGAAATGTCATATGCTTTTTGTCATCCAAAAATATCTTAATCTGAATGTAGCCTGAGAACCCATCCATGAAGGACATACGCTCGAAGTCACAAGTATTGTCAACCATCACGTCTGCGATTGGAAGGGGAAACTCATCCTTTGGGCAAGCCGTGTTCAAGTCCCGAAAGTCTATACAGACTCATATTTTATCATTTTTCTTGATGACGTGAACGATATTAGCTACACAGTCGGGATGTTGCTCTTCATGGATAAAGCTGCTTATTGTCAACTTATTCACTTCAGATTCAATTGTGTCCATAATATATAGACAGAACCTTCTTTGCTTTTGTTTTACTGGCTTGGCGTCAGGCAAGATATTGAGCATGTGCATTACGATTTGCGGATCCAAGTCCGACATATCTTTATAACTCCATGCAAAGACATTGATGTATTCCCTTACCAACTGGACAAGGAATTCATGCTCTTTTGTGGAGAGATTTTTGTTGGTGAAAATGGGTTTAGAAGCAGAGTCATCGCCCAAATCTACTAGCACCACCTTATCTTCAGTAGGAGATTCTCGCTGCTCAAACCGTAATTCCCACTCTGCCTCATATTTTTGAGAAAATTATCAGGCCCCAGAACCATAATACTACAGAGCGGGGGCCAACAAAGCCAGCTATGTATTCTACAGTACTCCAGTACCCCGAGATACGATCATAGATATAAATAAATATGGGAGGTTAATACTACAAGCATCAGTCAACCTAGGTCAAGCAATCCTAGTGTCTCAATCACAATATGAATCCACAATATACAAAGAATATGACCATCAGAAGTAAGATAGTAAAGCTTCCAAAACCATATATACATAGACAATCATGAAGCTGGTAATACAAAATAAAGAACTAGCAAGAGTAATAATCATACATGATCAACTCTAGCTATAGTCTAAAATATACTAATCATGTCATGCCCAGTAGGCGATATATCAATTCCAAAATATGAGCTAATAAGTGCTCGAAACTAAACGCCATAAAAGAATATATACAATAAGTAGGAGAACAAAATAGAAACCCACTCAATCGGTCTGGTCCTCCGTGCGATCACCATCCTTGAAAATGTACGGAAGATCCTCTAGCTCCGCTACCAGATCTGGCCAAGCAAAACCAGTGGGACTAGACCCCAAATAGCAAGTACCACAAAGAAGGCCAAACTATGAACTAAAACTAGCAATACAACATAAAGTTACAAGATCCTAAGCAACATGTAACTACCAGGAATTATATAAAGTGCACCAAAAAATAGGGAAAATAAAAACGAAAAACATGTAAAAAAATGGACATGTGACATGTACGGGATCAGGTAAACATATACGGGATCATGCAAGGTGAACAAAAGCATATAAGTAAATGGGTACATGTAGCATATACAGTAAACTGGACAAGTTTGAAGAACTAGTTGATATGATAATTGACATGTGTAGAGATTTCCTAACCATAAAAGGCACTTAAATTCATAATGCTAGAAAATGGGATGGAATTAACCTATTTCATAATACTTGGCCTCTGCAATCCTTTAGAAGCAGAACTTGGTGCATTCATGGTAGGGATTGGAGGAATTGAGGCAATTACAAGCTTTTCCAGAAAGTTGGAACTGGTATCAGATATTGGCATACCACAGAGACCTTATGGAAGTAAGTTACTTATCATCTTATTTTTTCTCTCAATCTCATCAAGCAACTTTTTTTTCTCCTCCTCCTAACCAATCAGAGCTTTAGGAGTGTGGAAATAAGATCTTAGGGTGACATAATTTCCTATGGCCGTAACATGACCACCATGCTCGGGCCTCTCCATTGTATAACACAAAGCATCACGATTCTCACGAATATATAGCTCTCCAGAAGTAATTTTTTTTCTTCACTTCATCCTATAAAAATATGAAATTTATGTTAGTATCTTAATATGAAGTGCAAAACAGAATATTATAAAAATAAACTACAGTTGAAACTTTCTTACAATCTTATCCACCGTTACTTGTGTAGCTGGATCATAAACCACCGAAGGAGAATCATTTTCTTCAGTACGTTCATTAGCATCCCCTATAGACCTTTTTTTTGTTTTTTCGAGCTAGCTTCCAAAAAAGGCAGCGGTCTACATCCTCCTCAAAATATGTACCATCCCTCTTCTATTTTTTTATGTTAAAAATGAACATTTTATAAAATAATTAATTAAAATTCCAAATAAAATATATAAAACTTATTATAAGATTATTTACAATTTTTTCTCTTAAACCTGCATAGCCTTTTCGGCTTAGCCTATGGTTGTACACATATTTGCCTCTCATGTTTTGTTGCTCTATGCAACACTTCTGAAATCATAGTAGAATTTATTTCTATGATAAGTAAGAACTTCTGAAGTGGCAAAGTTAATCAAATTCTCGAGACCGATACCTGAAAGTCTTCAGAAAGTCAAGACTTGGACGATTGATTTGGATTGGTGAAGCTATAATTTTGAGGTAGATTTTTCAAAACTACAAGGTTGTCCATATTGGCAAGAATATAGTGCAACTACAAAAGTTGTGGAGTAAAATAGAGAATACAAGAAACAAATGCAATATAAAATATTGTAAAAAGTCTACCTGAGCTTCAGCTTTCGATGATATTAATCTCGTCCTCAAGCTCTGTGGTTCTTCCTTTCCTACAATAAGAATGAGGCAGAGGTCATGAAACATAATCTCAACCTACATGCAAAGGTTTTCGATCATTAAAAAATGTTAATAATGGCCCTTGGAATATCAGAAATGCCTCTGGTTAAGAATTCAAAGTGTCATCTTTGCTAATGACATGGCTTTTCCCTCACCATTTTGAACACCCAATTTAAGCCAAGTGAAATCAGGACATTCCTGAATTATGCCATAATACATCATAAAACAAAAGAAGAAAACCCTACAAAGAGTTATTGATTCTCAATAAAACAAAAAAGGATTTTAATGCAAGCAGAGCCAGTGAAAGCATGTATGAATAAATTATCTAGAGAGATGATGGCAGTGATAACAAATAACCAATCTATGCAGCATGCCACAAGTAACCAAATATTTTCAATAAACCTCCAAAGAGTCATTGATTCCTTTAATTTTTGATATTTATAGCATACTTTATATCAATTCAGATAGATTCAGCAGAATGAATGTGTTTATTAAATTATTACCAAAGAGTCATTAGTATATATACCATGCATCATATCTAAAAGTAGTAGGATGCAAAAATTGAGAATTACAACAACAACAAAGCCTTCATCCCAGATTTTAGGGGTTGGTTTGTATAAAATGTAGTTCACATGGCAATTAAACAAAAAGTGAGCTAGAATTGGCCTACAGTGATAGTAAAAGTCATCACTGAAAATGCATTTAGAAACAAGGTGGGTTTCCCATATTTATAGTGTAGATAAAGTGAAAATGCATTTAGATGTTACCTAAAGCTTTCTGCATACACAGACTTGTATACACTCTCCTCTCATGAGTCCATTACTAGTTGTCACTAGAATAAATAGGTAATTAAAATTACCTCAAGTATCTACATTGATACACACTCACACTGGTACTAACCCCAATCATGATACCCTGTGATACATCAAACTCTCTTTCACTGCACAATTCTGCAGTGTGCACACATCCTAATACACTCAGTCACTCATAACTAAATCTCCCCCCTAATACACTAGGATATTCACTTGGACACTGTCACCCTCACATTTTCCAATTAAGGGTAGTTTGGTAATTGACACGGGAATTTTATTTTTAGGAGGATTGTATTTAATTTTGTGCATGAGTAATTAATTATTAGTTGTATTGTTTAGTGTTTGATTAGACGTAGTAATTATTTTAGACTTGTGTAGTGGATCTAACCATTTACTTAGAGAGCATGAACAAATATTTGGACTAGTCTAAGTTGAGCCCATGAATTAGGCCCATGGATTAGGAGGTTGGATTTAATTAGTGAAACCATTAGACTAGAACCTTCCCCCTTAATTAATTTCTTCATGAGAGGCCCCAAGGGGTATTTTGGACATTATACATTGCTTGGAGAGGGGTTTATAACCAGCCATAATTAGGAGGAGAGAGAGTGCTCTTATTTTATTTCTTCCCCAAATTTCTAAATCTACTTTTTTCTCTTCCAATTTCCCTCCATTCCTCCATCAATTCTTCTCAAATCTCTTTCTAAATTCATCATTGAGGCCTCTACATCAAGGATCTACAAGAAGAAAGCAAGGAGCAAGGAAGAGGAGGCCAAGATCTACAAGGAGAGGAGCTAGTTTGCATTTGGAGACTTTTCATTGGGAATCCATCTCCCAATAGGTACATTTCAGTTTTCCCCCTTCTATTAGACTCTAGATCTGAGATTTTACCATGAGAAACCAACCCACATGCATAGACTACCCATAGGATTTGGTTTGGAGTCAATCGGAGACCTACGGTGGAAGTTACATGCATTTTTGGTGCCAATTTTGGGGGAGTTCCGAGATTGGCACATGTTGTATTTGTCAATTGGTCAATTAGACCAAATTGACATATGATTGTTTATTTGTGACTAGTGTCGTGTCCACAATTGGATACGTGTAGGCCGTATCTCGTCAATTTGACGAAACGGGTTGATTTTGGGGGTTTTCCTCCGACACGGAGCCTTGTGCATATCGCATTGTGACACGGACACGTAGACACTCTAATTACTATGCGTATTGTTCATAATTGGTGTATTAGACTTGCTCGTATCCTCCGGGATGCGTTTGTTTGTGTGTTGGAGCCGTATCGCACACGTATCATAGAGTAAGTGTGATACGGGTGCGGTGCACTCCATGTGTTTATTGTTTTGCCCTCTTGACTATGCGTGCATGTGTATTTATATATTATAAGCTATCTATGTATTTTATAGAGTATATAATAGTATATGTTGAGTTATGCCTATGTGTGTGCCTATATGTATATCTAATAGTGAAGGATGATATATGTAATAGAGTGTGTATGTCTATAAGTGTTAGTATATATATATATATGTGTGTGTATGCTTGTATATATTTATTTGTGTACTTGAATGCATGTATGTGTGTGTAATTATGTATAATAGTGACTATAGGTATAGATGCTTATATAGATTTGTATATGTATATCTAGAGGAGGATATATATATATATATTATAGAGGGTTATATGTGTAAGTGCCTGTGAGTGCATAGTATTGGTTGTGTGTGTGTGTTGGTGAGTTATTTGTGGATGCACAGTAACATGGGGAGTTCAGTATGCATAGGAGGGTGCAGCTGTGCAGAGGGGAGCTCGTGCAAGTGGCATTGAGCAGCGTAGCCTTCACTAGCAGCCAATGTGCAGTCTTCAGTTCATCCAACAGCTCATGGAAGAAGAGAACTGTTATGCACTCCGTGGCAGCAACAACTCAGAGGTCTGTAGCACAGTGCTCAGCAAGCAGAAAGGGTATCAGCAATTGCAGGTAGAAGAACACGTGCAGGAGGTTTCAGCATTCAGCAAATGGAGAAGAACAGTTGCTGCTAATTTGGGAGGAAATGTGTGCAGCAGAATGTGTATCAGTGCACACGAGGAGCTGCTACGGCTGTACAGTCAGTGACTGATACAGAGAACTCAGCAATAAGCAGCAGCAATTTCAGCAGTGCCTACACTGCAACCTCGATCAGAAATCCAGCAGAGAGTATCAGCAAGTGGGAGCCATTCTGTTCAGCTTGCAGTGCATCGATGCACTGAGATGCGAGCAGTGCACAACATCCACACCAAGGAATCAGCAAAGGTGAGGTTAGGCACCAAGGTATCATCAAAGGTGAGGTTAGGCAACAAGGTATCATCAAAGGTGAGGTTAGGCAACAAGGCATCAGCAGAGGAGCACCTGCTTTCAGCAATATGCAGTGCCTCGAGGCAATTCTGCAATAGGGAGGATGAACTGCACTAAAGTTGCAGTAGCCATTGGTTCAACTGAGCACTGCAGCAACCTCACTGCAGTAGCAAAATAGAGGGAGAGCAGTCATCATATACAGTAGCAGTAACTCGAAAGAGAACCAACTGTGCAGCAGGTTCAGCATAACACAGCATGCCTCAGTATTGAGCAGGTTTGGCTAGGCAGTGCATCACTGAGATGCTAGGCATCGAGCAGTCATCTTACAAAGCTGCTGTGCAGCAATGCACATTCAGTGCAATCTACGACAGCAAGGTGTACAGGCAGTCAGCAAGAGCAAGGTGCATCAATGCACTGCAAGGAGGAGCTCCTACAGAGGAGTTTCCACTGCCACAACAAAGCCAAGCAGTGTACAACAAGTTGTACCAAAGGGGGAGGTTTTCAGTATCAGTATCAACAGTTGGGTAGTGGTTCTTCAGTGAGGTTAGATTAGTTAAGTGTATCAGTTAGTTGTATATTGTTAGTTGAGTTTATGGATAGTATAGTTAGTTGGTTATAGTCAGTATCAGTAGGTATTAGCCTGGTAAGTATAGGTAGTTAGCTTATAATGGCTTTACTTTAAGTTAGCAAGGTATTAGAGTAGTTAGTTGGTTATTGTTGATATATAGCTATATGTATTTATGTAGGTATGGGTGTTTATTGTTATAGTTAGTTCTCAAATAGTATTGAGATATAATATAGGAGCTAGTATATGTTAGCATTATATAGTTAGTGTTAGTTTGGGGTTTTATATTGGGTATTAGCTATATATTAGTTATACTAATGAGTGTTTCGTGTTACTTGGAATACCAAGGTATGCCAAGGTATCCTATTTTCATTTGTTTTGTTGTATTATTATAATTATTGACTTGCATATATATATAAAACCCTATTTTCATATTAGCAACTTGCGTATCTTAGGATACGACCTTTTGTGAGATTTTAGTATCGTAGCTTAGCTAGTATAGACTAGTTTCATAATGTTTTGACTTAGTGACTTAGTGTTAGACGCTTGCAACCTAGATTTTATCGGTTTGACTTAAAAATAGCTTTGTGACATAGATATTGACTAGTTTAACTTAAACTCATTCCAACACCTTATATTAATGCTATATTCCATCTATAGGTTGTGTGACACCAGTTTGGACACAGTTTGACATTCATTGCTTGGACGGCAGGCGAGTACATTCTTTGATAGTTTCCATTAATTGCTAATTACTATAATGCAAGAATTTAGAAATGTTTTACATGACTCTTGACACATTGGTACACGGACTAGTATACACATGGATCAGTCATGGGATGTTACATATACATTGTTCATTGTTTCTCATGTTCTCAATGTTTAACTTAGACAATGTTTCGTGTTCAACATTCATGTTTAACTTAGACAATGTTTCGTGTTCAATATTCAATATTTCGTGTTCAAGGTTTATTGTTTACATGGCCTTGAGTATCTTGTATCACAACGTGTCATGGTTGGATCCATTGTACTAGTTGGGGGAAGGGAGAAATGTTAGCTAGGTATGTGATCAAATCCTAGACAATGTTTCATGTTAACTTAGACAATGTTTATCCAACGTTAAAGTAGACAATGTTCACCCAAGCCGATCACATATCTATCTAGTATTTCAATCACTTAGCATTGTTACAGTTCTTCACCATATTGTTTATTGTTTACCTGTTCTTCCACCATAGTTGATATTGTTCATTGTTTCTTGTCTTGTATTATATTCTCTATTTCTGCTTATAGTCATTATCAATTAATTGGAACTGCTATTGGGTTGTACTTCACTCCATTCCTGACTGGAAAATATTTTTTTAGATGAATGGTTAAAGGGGATGTGTCCCACTCACTATGGACTGACAGATGGAGTATTACCCGAGGATAGTGCCAGAGACTGAGGCCTCTTAGACTTCCATACATTGTAGTAGTTTTCCTATTTTAGATTTTAGTTGTATTATGTTTGAGATCTGGAGTTGTGTTCTGAGATAGCTATGTAATGTATTGAGACTTGTATTTCTTATTCTTTCTATTCTATATCGTGCGTTCATCTTCCTTCAGTTTTATATATAATTGAGTATTATTTGGTATTGAGATGGCATGGCAGTACTTTATACACTTTGTGTGAGATTTAGATAGTATAGTAGACCAAGACAGCGTTCTACCATCGATTCTGCGGCGTAGGCTGGACGTACCCACGTACTCGTGCCCCTATACCGGGTGCGGGTCGTGACACATTTTTAGTGGTGGCCCATGCAGGTCAGACTTCGCAATAGTGCGATGTCGTGGTAGTGCAACGACTTAGTTGTACTACTGCGAGCCTACGATAGGATAGGATATAGGACACTAGGATGAGAGGGATACTCAATCACAACTAGAAAATAATTCCAACATAATTGTATCTTGTCATCTTCAATCTGAATATCGTTTTCCTTGAAAAATTTTGTCCTTCCTTGATGATATCGTATCTTGCTCAATATTAATTTCTTATTTTGAATCTGTCTTCAGAATGCCGCCGAAGACGCGTTCCCAGCGCTCAGGCGCAATGTCAGCACGATCAGTCACTCCATCACCCTTGAGGACAGCACCCTCAGACGAAGGTCCAGTACCTACATTCAGGAGGTCATCTTCACCAGTCCAGGTGGGCGTATCTGCAGCAGCTTTCGGAGGTGCTCCACCTCCAGTACCGAGGACAGGGCAGACAGTTTTTGAGGATCTTCCACCGCCGCCACCTGTAGTTGATCAGACGCAGATGTTCGCGCTCTTCCAGCAGATGATGGAGGCGCAGCAGCGACAGTCCGAGGTCCTACGACAGAGTGTGGAGAATGCTCACCGGATCGCGCTCGCAGCAGTTGAGAGAGCTACCGCCCAGCCACTGACGGCACCAGCTCAGTTTATTCCGCATCAGCCGAGGCCGAGTACTATCATAGACTTCAAGAGGATGGGCCCGAAGGATTTTAGGGGCACATAAGGGATTATCTATGCGGATGAGTGGATCGAGGACATCGAGCGGAACCTGCGGCTGGCGCAGATTCCAGAGATGCTACATATAGAGGCAGCGGATTGTATGATGTTCGACATTGCTTTGACATGGTTCAGGACAGACCCAAGGATATCAGCGCCGGGAATTACTTGGGAAGTTTTCAAGGAACTATTTAAAGAGAAGTTCTTCCCGGATGTAGCTCAGAGTATTTTGGAGAGTCAATTTCATAACCTCGTCCAAGGAAACTTGACGGTGGACGAGTATGCGGCAGAGTATTGCCGATTGGGACAATTTGTTGAGGGACAAAATCCTCGAGCCAGAGCTAGGAAGTTCAGGAAGGGACTGAACAGTGAGATTAAGTCTCATACTAATGGAGACAGTACCGCTACGTTTAAGGAAATTTTGAGACATGCGCAGCGGGCGGAAGATAATTTGGAGCTTGGCTCCAAGAGGCCGAGAGACACCGGAGGAGCGAGTAGTGGTGCGGGCCCAGCAAAGCGTACGCACTTTCAGCAGCCGAGAGTATATCAGCACCAGCAGTACCTTGTGCCAGTTAGGGCACCAGCTCAACAGATACAACAGTTTTAGGGGCCAGTACATCAGGCACCGCAGCAGCCTCAGAGGCAGATTCAACAGACTTTTCCTTGTGCCTATTGTGGAAGGCAAGGGCATGATTGGGAGAACTGTCGGAAGAGACTCAGACTATGCTTGTATTGTGGTTCCCCTGACCATCAGGTGAAGGAGTGTTCCAACAACCCGTATGGACCAGATCGCGGTCAGAGAGGTAGAGCTAGGCTACCTGTGGTACCGCAGACTAATCAGCACCAACATGGAGAGCCACCCCAGCAGGGCGGAGCATTTGCAATGGCAGTTAGAGAGGATGACACTTCAGGTGATCAGTTAGCTAGTTTCGTCCTGTTTATTTCCTTTCCATCTGTTGTTTGTATAGTTACTATACCTATCGGAGACTGCAAAAACTATGATGGACAGAGACCATAGTTAGTGATGTGTGTTTTAGTTTAGACTGAGTTGACCTACAGGGGGTTACGATCATATTTAATTTCAAGGACAAAATTTTTCTAAGGTGGGTAGGATTGTCACGCTCACATTTTCCAATTAAGGGTAGTTTGGTAATTGACACGGGAATTTTATTTTTAGGAGGATTGTATTTAATTTTGTGCATGAGTAATTAATTATTAGTTGTATTGTTTAGTGTTTGATTAGACGTAGTAATTATTTTAGACTTGTGTAGTGGACCTAACCATTTACTTAGAGAGCATGAACAAATATTTGGACTAGTCTAAGTTGAGCCCATGAATTAGGCCCATGGATTAGGAGGTTGGATTTAATTAGTGAAACCATTAGACTAGAACCTTCCCCCTTAATTAATTTCTTCATGAGAGGCCCCAAGGGGTATTTTGGACATTATACATTGCTTGGAGAGGGGTTTATGACCAGCCATAATTAGGAGGAGAGAGAGTGCTCTCATTTTATTTCTTCCCCAAATTTCTAGATCTACTTTTTCCTCTTCCAATTTCCCTCCATTCCTCCATCAATTCTTAATCAATTCTTCTCAAATCTCTTTCTAAATTCATCATTGAGGCCTCTACATCAAGGATCTACAAGAAGAAAGCAAGGAGCAAGGAAGAGGAGGCCAAGATCTACAAGGAGAGTAGCTAGTTTGTATTTAGAGACTTTTTATTGGGAATCCATCTCCCAATAGGTATATTTCAGTTTCCCCCCTTCTATTAAACTCTAGATCTGAGATTTTACCATGAGAAACCAACCCACATGCATAGGCTACCCATAGGATTTGGTTTGGAGTCAATCGGAGACCTACGGTGGAAGTTACATGCATTTTTGGTGCCAATTTTGGGGGAATTCCGAAATTGGCACATGTTGTGTTTGTCAATTGGTCAATTAGACCAAATTGACATATGATTGTTTGTTTGTGACTAGTGTCGTGTCCACAATTGGATACGTGTAGGCCGTATCTCGTTAATTTGACAAAACGGGTTGATTTTGGGGGTTTTCCTCCGACACGGAGCCTTGTGCATATCGCATTATGACACGGATACGTAGATACTCTAATTACTATACGTATTATTCATAATTGGTGTATTGGACTTGCTCGTATCCTCCGGGACACGTTTGTTTGTGTGTTGGAGCCGTATCGCACACGTATCATAGAGCAAGTGTGATACGGGTGCGGTGCACTCCATGTGTTTTGTTGTTTTGCCCTCTTGACTATGCGTGCATGTGTATTTATATATTATAAGCTATCTATGTATTTTAAAGAGTATATAATAGTATATGTTGAGTTATGCCTATGTGTGTGCCTATATGTATATCTAATAGTGAAGGATGATATATGTAATAGAGTGTGTATGTCTATAAGTGTTAGTATATATATATATATATATATATATATATATATATATATATATATATATATATATATATATATATATATATATATATATATATATATATATATATGTGTGTGTGTATGCTTGTATATATTTATTTGTGTACTTGAATGCATGTATGTGTGTGTAATTATGTATAATAGTGACTATAGGTATAGATGCTTATATAGATTTGTATATGTATGTCTAGAGGATGATATATATATATATTATAGACGGTTATATGTGTAAGTGCCTGTGAGTGCATAGTATTGGTCGTGTGTGTGTGTTGGTGAGTTATTTGTGGATGCACAGTAACATGGGGAGTTCAGTATGCATAGGAGGGTGCAGCTGTGCAGAGGGGAGCTCGTGCAAGTGGTATTGAGCAGCGTAGCCTTCACTAGCAGCCAATGTGCAGTCTTCAGTTCATCCAACAGCTCGTGGAAGAAGAGAACTGTTGTGCACTCCGTGGCAGCAACAACTCAGAGGTCTGTAGCACAGTGCTCAGCAAGCAGAAAGGGTATCAGCAATTGCAGGTAGAAGAACACGTGCAGGAGGTTTCAGCATTCAGCAAATGGAGAAGAACAGTTGCTGCTAATTTGGGAGGAAATGTGTGCAGCAGAATGTGTATCAGTGCACACGAGGAGCTGCTACGGCTGTACAGTCAGTGACTGATACAGAGAACTCAGCAATGAGCAGTAGCAATTTCAGAAGTGCCTACACTGCAACCTCGATCAGAAATCCAGCAGAGAGTATCAGCAAGTGGGAGCCATTCTGTTCAGCTTGCAGTGCATCGATGTACTGAGATGCGAGCAGTGCACAACATCCACACCAAGGTATCAGCAAAGGTGAGGTTAGGCACCAAGGTATCATCAAAGGTGAGGTTAGGCAATAAGGTATCATCAAAGGTGAGGTTAGGCAACAAGGCATCAGCAGAGGAGCACCTGCTTTCAGCAATATGCAGTGCCTCGAGGCAATTCTACAATAGGAAGGATGAACTGCACTAAAGTTGCAGTAGCCATTGGTTCAATTGAGCACTGCAGCAACCTCACTGCAGTAGCAAAATAGAGGGAGAGCAGTCATCATATACAGTAGCAGTAACTCGAAAGAGAACCAACTGTGCAGCAGGTTCAGCATAACACAGCATGCCTCAGTATTGAGCAGGTTTGGCTAGGCAGTGCATCACTGAGATGCTAGGCATCGAGCAGTCATCTTACACAGCTGCTGTGCAGCAATGCACATTCAGTGCAATCTATGACAGCAAGGTGTACAGGCAGTCAGCAAGAGTAAGGTGCATCAATGCACTGCAAGGAGGAGCTCCTGCAGAGGAGTTTCCACTACCACAACAAAGCCAAGCAGTGTACAGCAAGTTGTACCAAAGGGGGAGGTTTTCAGTATCAGTATCAACAGTTGGGTAGTGGTTCTTCAGTGAGGTTAGATTAGTTAAGTGTATCAGTTAGTTGTATATTGTTAGTTGAGTTTATGGATAGTATAGTTAGTTGGTTATAGTCAGTATCAGTAGGTATTAGCCTGGTAAGTATAGGTAGTTAGCTTATAATGGCTTTACTTTAAGTTAGCAAGGTATTAGAGTAGTTAGTTGGTTATTGTTGATATATAGCTATATGTATTTATGTAGGTATGGGTGTTTATTGTTATAGTTAGTTCTCAAATAGTATTGAGATATAATATAGGAGCTAGTATATATTAGCATTATATAGTTAGTGTTAGTTTGGGGTTTTATATTGGGTATTAGCTATATATTAGTTATACTAATGAGTGTTTCGTGTTACTTGGAATACCAAGGTATGCCAAGGTATCCTATTTTCATTTATTTTGTTGTATTATTATAATTATTGACTTGCATATATATCTAAAACCCTATTTTCATATTAGCAACTTGCGTATCTTAGGATACGACCTTTTGTGAGATTCTAGTATCATAGCTTAGCTAGTATAGACTAGTTTCATAATGTTTTGACTTAGTGACTTAGTGTTAGACGCTTGCAACCTAGATTTTATCGGTTTGACTTAGAAATGGCTTTGTGACATAGATATTGATTAGTTTAACTTAAACTCATTCCAACACCTTATATTAATGCTATATTCCATCTATAGGTTGTGTGACACCAGTTCGGACACAGTTTGACATTCATTGCTTGGACGGCAGGCGAGTACATTCTCTGATAGTTTCCATTAATTGCTAATTACTATAATGCAAAAATTTAGAAATGTTTTACATGACTCTTGACACATTGGTACACGGACTAGTATACACATGGATCAGTCATGGGATGTTACATATACATTGTTCATTGTTTCTCATGTTCTCAATGTTTAACTTAGACAATGTTTTGTGTTCAACATTCATGTTTAACTTAGACAATGTTTCGTGTTCAATGTTCAATATTTCGTGTTCAAGGTTTATTGTTTACATGGCCTTGAGTATCTTGTATCACAACGTGTTATGGTTGGATCCATTGTACTAGTTGGGGGAAGGGAGAAATGTTAGCTAGGTATGTGATCAAATTCTAGACAATGTTTCATGTTAACTTAGACAATGTTTATCCAACGTTAAAGTAGACAATGTTCACCCAAGCCGATCACATATCTATCTAGTATTTCAATCACTTAGCATAGTTACAGTTCTTCACTATATTGTTCATTGTTTACCTGTTCTTCCACCATAGTTGATATTGTTCATTGTTTCTTGTCTTGTATTATATTCTCTATTTCTGTTTATAGTCATTATCAATTAATTGAAACTGCTATTGGGTTGTACTTCGCTCCATTCCTGACTGGAAAATATTTTTTCAGATGAATGGTTAGAGAGGATGTGTCCCACTCACTATGGACTGACAGATGGAGTATTACCCGAGGATTGTGCCAGAGACTGAGGCCTCTTAGACTTCCATACATTGTAGTAGTTTTCCTATTTTAGATATTAGTTTTATTATGTTTGAGATCTGGAGTTGTGTTCTGAGATAGCTATGTGATGTATTGAGACTTGTATTTCTTATTCTTTCTATTCTATATCGTGCGTTCATCTTCCTTCAGTTTTATATGTGATTGAGTATTATTTGGTATTGAGATGGCATGGCAGTACTTTATACACTTTGTGTGAGATTTAGATAGTATAGTAGACCAAGACAGCGTTCTACCGCCGATTCTGCGGCGTAGGCTGGACGTACCCACGTACTCGTGCCCCTATACCGGGTGCGGGTCGTGACAGACACTCATTCCCCCCTTGCACATTTGTGCACTCCCTCACTTGCATAGTTAATCCTTAAGCCTGTACACTGCACTCACTTGTGCATTGGTATATATATCTCTCACTGATCACTCATACTTATCTACACAACCCCTTAACACTTACACCAAGGTATAACACACTATACTGTCAGCCAACAGACACACACAAGCTCTTACTTGTATGTACACAGACACAAGTCTATGCTCTGCACTGGACTGCCTGTGCTCGAGCTCTGCAATGCAGATTACCTCATCAACAAATCCTATACTCGCTTAGCTATATTACTGAAAGCAGCCAGTCAGTAGTAGAAGGAAGGAGTATAACTCATCTTCCATAAACCAAGTTACCTATGGTCCAGACACCTGGACTGGATGCAAACATCTGCATCAGATTTAAGATTGAACAATATTCAGCATGCAAATAAAGAAGAAAATCTTGTTTCTTCTTCTTCTTCCATAAAGCCAATGTCACCTATAATTCTTGAGCTCCTCCTCATGGATCACAATCATTCTCCCAAGAGTTGTAAATAATCCAAGTCAGCAGAAAGTAGTAGTAATAGCTATATAAGATTTAACTCTTTAAATCTGAACCTATAAAAGATTACCTAACATGCTTATAATTGCATACTTGTATCATGATACTAAATTAACAAATGCCTAGCACACTAATATAACACTAGTATAATGCAGTAATATCAGTTATCCTATTCTAACAATTGTATATATAACAAATCATCCATGTTTTAGTAAAAAACAAGAGGAGATGGAAAATCCTAAGAAAAAATAATTATTCACCAAACATACCAAAAATTGGTAATATTAAGAAGCAGACACGAAAATACAAAAAAAAATATTATATCCATGTATGAGGCAGACCCCGAACCATAACAAAAAAACTTTTGGCATGAAACAATGCTGTATGTCAAAAAACAAATTTAGAAAGTTATCTTGTGTCGATCTATTCTAAAGCATAGAAAAAATTAATATAGTTGAAAGATCAAATAGTGCATTACTAACAATATGCATGATACAACCTAATAACAATTTTGTGCAAACAATAAAAAATATAGCATAAAACTTACAAAGGTTAGTGATAGTAATTTATTTCAAAACATAAATTTACCTGATATATCCATGGATAGATCTATTGTTGGACCTCATCTAATATATGCTCCTAGCACTAAGAAGGCCAACAGATAGCAGAGGAGGAGGAGTGGGGAATTTTATATTATTAAGTATATTTCAATAAATAAAATATCAACATGGGAAGCCTACCTTACTTCTGCTATTGGAAGAGAAAGAGAGTTTCCCCTTTTTTTTTTAATTGTACATAAGTTTGTGTGGTAAACTGCTAAATTTTGAAGTATCCTAGCTTTAGGAAGAAAAGCATATGACCTAGACCTAGTTAATTTATCACTTATATGGAAACTATTATTTTATTTCTTGACGGTTTATATATTCGGTGGCACGACAGTTATAATTATAAAGGTGCTGTATAGATAAACAAATGTATAAAATTCATATTACATGATACAAAGTTTATGTTTGTAAAGGCCAAATTTGAATTCATCAGCTTCTTGTACGCATGTTAGCTTTTTATATAAAATTAACAGAGGCCAGTGCCACGAGGACGCACAATAGAGTAAAATTGAGAGATCGGCACTTAAGGCTGAACAATTGAGTAAAAGTTGAAAGGTCGACACAAGGAGGCACAAACATAGTTAGGAGATGAGCATGTGTATTTGTCCACATTAATGTGTTCAATGCAAACCTAACATAATGAAAAAATGGACTAGCATCATCTAATAAGGAGTTTCTCTTTGATTTATAGTGATCATAACAAGTTTGTAAATGAAATATGAAGACACCATAAAAAGAACCACTTAGCCACATAAAACCCACATGAATATTCATAATCCAAACCACAAATTGCTGCATGCAAAATTCTTCAACCACTAGCCACAAATAACCCACATGCATGAAATTTTTACCTATCTAACTACGAATACCCATAAAACCTACTCCTACAGATTCTCAAACTAACCCACAAAACTAAGTTTCTGATGATCAAAAAACTATTAGTTGGCTGACACAAAAAACCCCTAAGTTGAACTTTCATTAGCATAAATTGAATTGCAGAGAGAAGAAATGAAAGATATTATACCGGATGGTGAAGTTCGAAGTTACCGCATGGTGAAAATATCGGGTAGGCCATCAAGGAGAGGGTTTTCTCGAGGGAGAGGGAACGTCGCGTAGGATGTCGTATAGCGCCGAGGAGAGGGGATGTCGCGTTGGCTGCCGAGGAGAGGGTTTTACTGAATAGAGGGAGAGGTTTTTATTTGAGGAGGCAGATTTCTAAGTAAAAAGAGAGAGGAGTAGAGGTGGATTTCTCATGGAGGGAGAGGGGATTCATCGGAGGCCACTGGGAAAGGTTTTCCTAAGGAGGGGATTTTCTGACAAGAGGGGATAGGGGATTTTGTTTAGTAGAAAGAGGGTTTTCGAAGTTGAGGGAGTTTTGTTATGAGCGAGAGGGTTTTCCTCCAGATCGGCTCTTTGGTAAAAATCGTCAACAATAAAAAAAACTTCTAAAAATTTACGATAATGGCAGCTGAAATAACCACGAGAATTTTTTCGAACAGACTTTAATGGACGGTTATTATCAAACCGTCAATAAATAAATTTGTGTTTCTTGACGGTTCCTCTAAAATCGTTAACTATTATGGTAAAAAATTTCTAAATTAACACAAAACGTGCATTTTCTTGACGTATGTCTAAAACCGTCAATGTAATCATTTCCATGATGGTTTTTCACGGTCGTGAAGAAATAAACCATCAAAAAAAGCAATTTTCTAAGCAATTTTCTTGTAGTGTATGTTGAACTGAACCTCAGTCGGGTGCCTAAATTCTGTTGAAGGCTCTGCCAAAAATGAGAAGTAAATTTGGAATTCATGTCTGAGATTATGCTAACTGGCACACCATGTAGCCGAACGATCTGTCTCATATACATCTCGGCTAACTGCTCAGTGGACTGACCAACTCTGAAAGATAACTAGTGAGCAACATGCGTGAGTCGATCTACTATCATCCGAATGGCATCTCTACCAGTAGGGGATCTAGGAAGAACAATTACAAAGTCCATGGTAATGTGCTCCATCTCCACTCCGAAATCGACAAAGGCTGAATTAACCCGGTCGGTCTCTGATGCTCATCCTTAACCTGCTGATGTTTGTTGATAAACAAAAGAATGAAACTAGGTTTATACAAAACCCTTTCTTTGTTTACAAACAAGAAAAAAAGTAGTACAATTAATCCTATACGAGGATGTTAAGTACAATAAAAATGATTTTGGAGAAAAATTGCTATAGAAATCTGATCTGCGGTCGATCACTTTGTTCCTTGGACCACACGATGACTAAGAAGTGCTGTAGAATAAGAAGAAGCTTCAAAGGTTGCAAGAGGGGTTCGTTGCCAAAGTTGTCAATCGACACGCTCTGTTTGTGCTCTCTGCTCCTTTCTTTTTCTGATCTTCTTGATTGTCCCCCCTCATCTCCTGTGACCGAAAGTCTCTATTTATAGAGCTCAGTCACAGTAACTGTCCAGTCGGTGTAGAAGCCAAACTGTGAAGAGAGTTGCACTCTTTACGCAGCGGTTATAATAATTGCTACCCACGTCTGAATGATCTCCTGAATCCACGTGTGACGCATATCCCATTATGAGGTAACGTGTATAATCGCTCATCAAAAATTACGGCATGCAAGCCACGTAGGTAACTGCCCCTCGCGTAGAGATGGTTGGCATAAAAGCCAAATAACTGTCTTGTTGGCGTAAAAGCCAAATGGCTATCTTGTTGGCATAAAAGCCAGATAGATGTCTTGTTGGCGTAAAAGTCAAATAGCTGTCTTATTGGCGTAAAAGCCAGATAGCTGTCTTGTTGGCGCGTAAAACTTGATGCTGCATAATAGGTAACCAGCGTAGAAATATCCAATTATCTTTCTTGACTGAGGTCTTGAGCGTATTCTAGGCCAAATAGCCTTATTACGTACTTTTGCAAATATAGCCTGAGTTGACGTATTTCGAGAAGATAGCATATGGCGTGCTCCTATAGTTAAAAATAGCCTGGTTAACATATTTCGAGGAGATAACATACGGCGTGCTCCTATAGTTGAAAATAGCCTGGTTGGCGTAACATGCAGGGATGGTGGTGTGAGCGTATTAGTCCTAGTTTTAGCTCTCCCAGTCATTAAAAATAGAATAAAATTTCGTGCATTAAATGCAAAGATCTGCCCCCATCTCGTGCATTGACTGCAGAGATATTCCTCGAGTTCTGTACGAGAGACAGCTTTTGATGTGACATCTGATTTCGTCTTATGTTGAGCATAAAGACTCACTTCTGCCCATGTAGAATAGGCGGCGTATTCTTTGAATGCATAAAAATGACTTGTATCAAAGATATGTCACTAACCGACAGCCTGGGCCTTTGTACAGAATTATCATTACAGCCGTCCTCTCGATCATCGTGCAGTACTCTTTGTCAGGAGTCAGGTTCACTATTTTGTCTGACAGGTTCATTCGAGGAATACGAAGAGTTCCTCGTACAACTTTATACTGCATTAAAAGCAGACATATTTTACGTCGGAGGGAGGTGTAGCAACCTTTTTATGCCAAAATAGCCTGGAAGTGCTTGCCTTATGCGTGGCTGTTCTGGAGCTCTATTTTACGCTAAATAGCGTTGAAGCTCTGTTGTACGCCAATAGATCTGAAGTCATATTTTATGCCACACAGCGCTGGAGCTCTATTTTACGCGGGCTTCATGCATGTTGGGGATTTTACGCATATAATTCCCCAGCGTATTTTTCATGCTTCTACAAGGCCCCCTTCAAAGTTTTCAAATTCCTCGTAATTTGAAATACTTTTAATGAAGCATGAAACGGTCAAATTTGACTCGTTCAGCGAGGCTAATTTTTCGAAGATATTTAGGAAGTTGTTGGGATTTGGTATATTCTCTTCTGCCTATATAAAGGCAAGTGAGTGAACCTGTTTTTCCATACTTCCTTCACCAAAAAGAT
Organism: Iris macrosiphon; assembly: GCA_036927795.1. Lineage (NCBI taxonomy): Eukaryota > Viridiplantae > Streptophyta > Magnoliopsida > Asparagales > Iridaceae > Iris > Iris macrosiphon. The sequence goes on from JAYESA010000005.1 coordinate 77,929,406, forward strand.
GGTTGTCGAGATTCATCGGGCTGACCTGAGAAAAAAAAAGATTAAGCTCTTCCAGCAAGTAAGGAGCCATAAAAAGAGGCATCTTCGAGCAAGTATCCTCTGCAATGATGGATTATGGAAGGATATCATAGCTTCCTTTGCTCGGGATAATCAGCAATTTTATATGGCGATTCGTCCAGGAGAGAGGAAGGGTCTCATCAGACCACACAGCTTGCTAGCTGTATTTTCTCCTATTATGAAGCTGGACGCAGGTGGACAACTTGGCCCTGTCTTCCAGTATTGTGTTGGATCTGAATCCCTAACACAAATCTGAGCATAGCTATCATGACATATGGAGGGTAGGCTTGAATAATTTAAATAGGCCCAGTTCTGTATCCTTCCGCCATTAACCATTTTCTTGTTCATCGGCCGAAGAAGCCGATGAAGTGCCGTAGAAGAAGAAAAAGATCTCCATCAAATGAGAACCTGGCACAATAGATTTCCATCATGATCTTGAATATTAATGAATAATCCTTTGTAAAAAAGGATTTCCATCATATGTAATCATGAAAATGAAAAATCCTTTGTAAACTGGATTTTCATCATATGTAATCATGATTAATAAACTTGTCTTCTTTTACGCATTGCCGATTTGCCATATTTGCTGTAAGGAAGTCTGATAATGTGCAGCTTCGACACGTCTGAGTAATTTTTTTATGCTGACTCTGATAAACGATTATCCGGTCACGTCCCGACTTTTACGCGTAATAGAAGATGCGTAAAAAGCTCTTTAGTATTAAGTTGTCTTGAAGATCCAACTGTCATGCCATTTTTGGATGAAGAGTCGCATAAAATTCTAAACTGTCACTTCTCTGATACGAAGAATTTCTGTTCAGAACATCATCTTCAAGAATGGTTTCCCAAAAATTCCTCGAAAATAGGGCAAAAAATATCCGCCGAACAGGCCATACTTGAACTTAGATGTAAAGGATTCTGGCTAGACTTCGAATAGACTTCCAATAGCCCAAAAAGAAGAGTCATCTTCAATGCTAACATCTGTGTGTTTCAGGCACTTGGAATGCTTTGTAGCCAAAAAGGAGCATTTTTTGCGTAAACCCTTGTAATTGGCCTTTTCGAATATAAGACCCAAACTATCAAGATATACGCATATCCTGTCCTGCATGACTTTAAGATATGCAAAAAGTCATAGATCCGTAGCATCTGTTAGCTTCTGAGCTTAAAATCATAGATATGTAGCTTCTGTGCATAAAATTGTAGATTTGTAGCTTCTGAGCATAAAAGCTTCTGAGTGTAAAACCATAAATTTGTAGCCTCTGAGCATAAAATCGTAGATTTCTAGCCTCTGAGTATAAAACCGTAGATTTTTAGCCTCTGAGCGTAAAAGCTTCTGAGCGTAAAACCATAGATTTATAGCCTCTGAGCGTAAAAGCTTCTGAGCATAAAATCATAGATCCTTGCTCTGCGCGTAAAATTTGGATCTGTTACGCAGCATGATTGTCCGTCTTCTTTTTCAAATGATAGGCTGACGTGGTCCCCAATCATAACCGAATATTAAAAATCTGATTTGGTTAGGGATTCGAAGAGTTATCTGAACTCTATAAATAGCCCAAGGTCTTGAGAGAGAAAAATCCTTCATCTGTCTTTGCAAAATCCTTTGTCTCTTTGAGAACTCTTCGTCTTCGTCTCTTTTCTGAGAACTTTGAATTTTGCCATGGCACCGAAACAGGCTTTCACTGCTAAGAAAAAGAAAGCCGCTTCCTCATCTCACTCCACTGCTCAAACACGAGCAACCCCCATTAGGCTGAGCGAGACCCGTTCTAAACGAAGTGCTCCACCATCGAGCTGCACTCCGGGCATCACAGGTAAAGACTTCGAGAGAAATAGAGAACCCTCCGCACACGTTGTACGTGTATGCACAACAATACGCCCATATTTCTAATGTGACAGCATAAAAACTCTATATTTTTGCAGTCTGGCATAAAAACTCATACTATCAAAAATTGGCGTATACTGTAAACTTTGAGTTTTACGCGCTGGATGTAAATTCCAGTGTAAAAACTCAAATTTTGGCAGTCTGACGTAAAGACTCAGACTGTTAGATTTTGGCGTATACTGCCAACCTTGATTTTTACGTACTGAAAATAGATTCCAGCGTAAGACTCAAGTTTTTGCAGGCTGGCATAAAAGCTCAGACTGTTAGGCTTTGGAGTATACTGCAAGAGTGTAGCGTCTAGCATAAAACTGACTTATTTTCTTACATTTTGCAGTGGACCTGCAGATCCCTCCTTTGGCTGAAGTGATGGGCTCTGCTGCTAGGATGCTGAATTCCAACTATCTGGAGTACTTGTCCCATGTGACATTTCCCATCTCTTGAACCGAGTATCCTCAAGAAAGGAAAACTCTGATCTCGTCCCAAGGAGAACAAATGCTTCTGAGTATGATCAGTGGGGAGCCCCTGACATACATAGATGGGACTGAATATAAGAAACCAGGTTTCTTATTCGGGGATGTTATCAATAAATAATCCCAGACTAAGCCCAAGAAGGAATATTGGATATTTTCTACTGAGGGTACGGTTATGTATCTACTAAGGATGCCCAGAGATTATCCTATCTCAACATTCTTCCATGCCACATATCCCAGGAAGATGGTATGGACTCTGACTCCAGATCTTCATGGGCGACCAGGGAAGATCTCATATAAGAAAGGATTGAACTGAGGAGCCTTTTTGAGCAGTCCTTCAGGCCCTATTATGCCTTTCAGAGGATTACTATCGGGCAGCATCCCGAGTGAAGATACTTCACCGATCCAGCCGATTCAAATAACGGCTTTCTGCAATAACTTTATGGGGCAAGGAGGAGTATACCCCAAGGTTAACCCTCGCACCAGTGGATGGCTTAGCCCCCAGAATCTTCGATGGGCCAGTTTAACTGCCTGGGCCCTGAAGCACTTCCAGACGGTGCTAGAAAGTATTAGTTTGTTTGCGGCTATGAGTGCCACTAGTGTTGGGCTGCCTGTCAACCCCAACTCGTTCTTAGCTTTGATGGAGCGATATAACTAGCTTACTGGGACTTTTGCCACTCCACTAGGTGAGTTGGGCTTAGCCCTTCATGAGATGGCAGAGATTTCAAAGCTGCCAATGGGAGACACTCCTTATGAAGAGTATGTTCCCACAAATAGGGAACTGAGGGATACAAACCCTCGGGCAGTGGCGGTGTACCAAGAGCTAATGAGCCACTATCTTGCATGCACCACCTTCTACAAAGAGCCCTCTGATTTGGCCCATATCAACAAATAGGTTTCATATCTCTTCTTTTATCAGGCCAGAAATGCCAAGCAGGACAAGGTTGTAGATAGCAGAGATAAGCCTTTGAACCTCTTGAGTATGCTTAGTACCAACACAGTCAATGATCTTATTGAAAATGCAGGGGCTTCAGATTGTGCTCTCGATGAGGAGATAGGAGATTATCCTACAGGTACTAAAGCCTTCAGTTATATGAGGCATTGTCGTAAGCCTCTGTCAAGGAAAGCTCAACTGGCTGGCTTCCTCTCTGTCTGGGTACGCTGATGGGTAGTGCCTGGCATCGCGTCTGTGGATCGTATTCATCACAATACCTTATGGCCCGCAGTACGTTTGGTGTTTGGAGCAAGATTGGGCCTGCTTCCTGCCATGGTATGTAGAATACAAGGTGGCCTGAGGGCCATTACTGATGGGCTGCTTGCAGATGATACACAGCGTGAAGGATATCCCAGAGTGGAATTACCATTCCTATATCTGATGGGATGGTTAATCCTTCACAACACCAGAGTGATGTCTTCCGGATCTGCCAGCGGTTTGGGAAATAACTTCTTGTTGAATTATAAGAATTCCCTTTGGAATGTGACTAGCGTCATACATTGTCGATGAGCATTAAATTTTGCCCATAGTTGGAAGCTCTTCTGTACCGTCCCCCGGTACATATCAATCAACAGGGGACTAAACTTCAGGATGTGGGCCAAGGGAAGACTATTCTTTCTCCTGAAGCCTTTTACTGGTTGGTCTACATTATACCTTCCCACCTGCTGTACAGAAGTGAGGACCACTGCTACTTGGAGCCTTATCTGCCTAGCCGGTTGGCCAGGCAATTTAGGTACGACCAGTTGCACGTGGGGAATCCTATCACCAGCTTCAAGTTCAAAGGTGGACTTATTGATAGAGCCAGAGGATGACGGTATTTCATCATGGGTTGTACTGGTACGATCTTTGCTGTGCCCGCGACTTCTCTCTCCACGGAGTTGTGTATTCTTTACTCGTACGCGCAGTTTTATGCGTCCATCAATACCTTCCATCGTGATTTTGATGTATATGAAAGTTTTAGGATGCCCTCCCAAAAGTCCACTGGAAGAAAGAAGATCCCCTCTGTCTCTTCTGATGAAGGTGAAGACACTACCGGTGTAGACGATTTCTTATTGATAATACCGAGAGGCGTAATAGCTCCGTCAGCAGAGCCTCTCGTTATCTCCAATAAGAGAAAGGCTTCCACTCTGAAAGAGTCTTCCCCCCGCAAGAAGAAGAAGACTGTCAGAGGTCCTAAAAGGACTTCCACCAAGGGGGCCTCTAGGAGTGAGCCTGTTGTTTCCCCTGTTGGGGATGATTCTTTGATCAGAGGTCCTTTGCCTTTTAAAGAGGGAACCTTCGCAGTTCCGGCTGACAGTACTGGAGATTCTTTGCTCGCAATCGCTGCCGCTACCACCGCTACTGGTAGTGCTTCGAGATCACCTTCGAGACCGACCATATTAGGAATCAATATACCTTTATCCAGACAAATAATGGGAATAATCCCTCCTTCATCTGTAAGTGTTTCCAGCGAGATTCTACCCGATGAACCTCGAGTGGATCTAGATGACGATTGGGATGACTACCCTCAAACGTCAGTTGGTGCACCCTCTTCTCCAAGTATGACAGCTTGTTTACTATCATTAAGAAATGATTTAGCTATACAGGCTGCAGACGCAACATACATACCATCGACCATGGTTAAATATTGTCTTTACGCTTCTTTCAAGAAAATTAACATCAAATTGATATTAACTTTCTCTTGTCTTCTTTTCAGGTGAAGACATCTCTGGGGAGGGCAGAGTTGACACAATTTCTGACTTTGTTGTGGATCTAGCTAATGAAACGGCGGTACCCGACGTCGAAGAAGCATATTTTGAAGCTGCCGATCTTTCATCCGCAACATTCTCGGGTGTCATCCCGCCAGTAGCAGTTCAAATAACATCAGAGGAGGATGAGTCCATTATCTCGACTGTGCCTCCTTCGTTGAGTATGCCATCAACTTTAACCGTTGCTGGTGCCCCTTCTTTTGTCGTGCCATCCGTTGAAGCAACGACTGTGGCAACATCCTCTGCAGACGTTCGAGAAATGAGATTTACCGATATTGTGGCCATTTCCAGCGTACATTCGATCTTTGCTATGCTAGTTGAACAATACACTAGCATATTCTATCGTACTTTGAAAGAATTGATATCCATGGTACAGGAGAAGAACCTAGGCTTTGATGCTCTGAAGATGTCCTTCCAGCTTACTATATGCCGATTAGAAATTTTAATAACGCTGAAAGAGCTGATGCACTAGAGCAAATAGTTAATGGTTTAGAATAACCTATTAACGAATATTTACAACTATCCTGAGGCAGCATCGACAATCTGGTTCAGGCTGAGTATGACTCCCTAACTGCGAAACTTGCTCAGCAGATAGAATCTCTAAACAATCCATCCAGGAACAGCAGCAAGAGATGGATAAATAGCAAGCAGTATTGGTGGAGAGTATTCCTCAGCTAGCTAAGTGCTGTACAGAATGTGAGGGATATGAAGTGATGGTTCAAGAGTTGGAAGCTGAACTTGCCCAGACGAGGGAGAAGCTTCTCAAAGCATCGTTAGTCCGCAATGTATTGAAGGGCCAAGTGGATACAGCTAACTTGACATATGTGGGTGTCATCCACGCAAGTTTTGTTGATTCTTTATCCGAACTATCTCACTTGAGCAATGACGAGGTAAGGCTGGAACAGGCTCGCACTAACATTTTGAACTCCAGGAATGAGAGGATGGCTGCTTTGGCGCAACAGATCCGCGATTTAACTGCTCCTTCGCAATAATGTACCTTTTTGCTTCTTCTGTAATTTGCTATTCCCAGAGATAATAAAGATACCTTTTCTGACTTTTTGGACCCATCACTTTAGAATATAAATGATAGGCTAAGATGAAAGTGATATCAGAGGTAATATAAACATGATATACTTTCTGTAAGGTTTGGCTGAATATAAATCTATTCAGAGGTAATATGAACCTGATAGAATATAATTCAACTAAATCTGTATACAAATACTATCAGATGTAATATGAACATGATAGGTTTACAAATTAGTTAAGCATATTTATTCAGAGGTCATATGAACCTGATAGAATATGATTCAGCTAACCTTTGTACGTAGTATCGCCAGAATAAGATCTTCATCATACTCTATTAAGCAAAGAAGATCAAGTATAGTACTTCTTCAGGAATTTGCTGTTGATAGGAGCCATTCTATTAAGCTTGGCTCAACTGTAAGTGCCATTTGAGAATGTTGTTACAATCATATAAGGACCCTCCATTTTTTTACGATTGTTTGTGTGAACTTCGGATATTGTACTGGAGGTAGTTATGGATGTAGTACAATACCGTGTTTGTTGAGGACATCCCACTGGGGGATCTTTTGTGGACCTATTATTTGTTGCGCACGTTGAGTGCAAATAATAAGTTCAAAATAAGCCCAATCAGAAATTTGGACGTGATAGGTTTTGAGGCTAGTAAAGACATCATGTTAGAGGGATTTTTTGTGGACCTATTACTTCTTGTGCATGAGAGTGCAAGTAATAAGTTTAAGACAAGCCCTATCAGAGGTAATATGGATATGATAAACTCAGCCGGAGAAAATTATGACAGTAGTTCAGAGGTAATATGGACATGAACCGATGTCCAAAAAATTTATTGAGGAGTGATTCGTTGAGTGTGGTCTATCCGAACATGAAGATAGACCAAATGATCGCTCCGTCGGGGAGATTGATGGGGTGATAGCTCAGAGGTAGTATGAGCAAGGCTAGCGTCTAGCGAGATTGGTTGTGAATAGTCACTGCAGGATTGTGCGAGTAGACCTAAGGATTGCTTCGCTGAGAAAATTTTGAGGATCTATCATCCATTGCGTATCCGAGACTCTTAGACACGGATGATGGCTTTTTACAAGAATTTGTAGTGAAGGAGAAAATATTGCACATAGGCACTTGCAGGGGGTGAAGAAACCAAGAGTTGGTTTGTACATATGGGCTGTGGACTTATTACCCATGGCGTACCTTAAGTACAGATAATAAGCTGAAATGACTAGCACTACCAGGTTTATGCGAACGTAATAGTAGAAAGTCGAAGAGAAGAACTTTACTTAGAAGTAATATGGACATGGAAAAGTTCTAAAAAATATCTTACTCAGATGTAATGTGAATGTGGTAAGATATGACTTTGTGGGGATAAAGAAAAATAGGACAGAGGTAATATAAAAGTGACCATTTTTGTGGTGATAGATTTACCCTGCCGGAGAAAGTGGAGAGACGTAGTTCAGAGGTAATATGGACGTGAACTGATCGATAGCAACAACCTGGGAGGTTTGCTCAGAGGTCACTTGGACATGGCAAACTCAGCTGGGGAAAAAGAAAATATTTGGACAACCGTTCAGAGGTGATATGGACGTGAACCCATGTCCAAAAAATTTACTGGAGAGTGATTTACTGAGTAGGGATAGACCAGAATATTGTTCCTCTGGGAAAATTTTAGGGACTCATCATCCGGTATTTCTTGAGGGGCAAATTGACACGTTGGAGTGAGATCAATTTGCCTTGACCATCATCTTGTTTATAAATACAAAGTGATGACTTTGGTGTCGATCAGCTCCTGGATTCTCTTTTTCAGTACATAGCACGCCTTTGTGGGGTGATGAATGTACCGATGAAAGAGACAATATTCTGGGTCATCGACCTTGCCAGCCCTTTCAGGGTATCTGATGTTGGGTAGCCGAAGTTTGTTTTCCCTCACCAATATATGAAAGATTTTCATGATGTCATCCTCATTGAAGGAGAAAGTCCCCTTTGGCTTTCGGGCTCCCGATACCCGAGTCGTACGGTCCTCAGAGGAAATGTTCATAGTTGTATCACACACAGAGGGAATTCTACCCCCAGCTTTGGATGCTGCCCTGTTTTGTCGAGGGAGACTACCCCCAGGCATGTTATTATCTGGTTCTTCTTCTTCTTGTTTGCTTTTGTCCACAGAAGTTGATTTAGAAGGACCTGCCTCTGGTATTACAGGATCAGACTCTGGAGGTTTAGAATTTGTAAGAGATATGGTATATCCTAATCCAAATGAGTTCGTTGACAGTAAGGATCACCATGCAACGGTATTCGTCTGCCTTTTTCTATAATTGAGGCCTTGCTTCAACTTCAAATCATAACCCATGTTTTGCATAATCTTCAAAGCCTGTGGGCTATATCTGTGGATTTGCATTTTCCCACCATCAGACTCGTGAGATCCTTCTTGTACAATCGGTCTATTCCGCATTCGACCGAAGATTATTTGATGTTGATCGTCGCGAGTAGGTGGAACAATAAAGACAGATTCTTCATGTGGCCCATATGTCATGACGATATTAGATGTTGACGCTACTTCCCACATGACCTCCCCACGCTTGGTAGTTAGGGTCACTATATCTTGATTTTGACCCCTGTCTTTGCCTTTCTGGATCAAGAAATCACACAAATCAGGGATATTACAAGAAGAAGAAGAAGGCTTATTTTGCCTTTTAACATTAGTAGGCTTGTGGAGGTTGGGAACCATAACTCTCTCCCTGCCATAAGAATAGAGCAGTTCAGCCATGTGAGTAGCATACGATCCATCATCCGTCTGAGGAGCATATTTTCCCGTGAAGCGGGTCTTCTTTACGTGGACAGACTTATTCTGGCATAATTTAGAGTTTTGCACAGGTTCGCATAAAATAGAGAAAGTCCTCAAACGGCCTCCAGCGTCACGCATAATCTGAAGAGTGGACAACTTCTTCTCTTGGGGGCATACAAACCCAAAGGTCGGGAGATTCGCCACTTGTTTTTTCTTAATGTGATCCAAGGGTCCATCTGCCTCCTTATAGATGGGAGATGTATTTTTACGCTCAGGGCGCGTTTGAAATTTCTGAATTGGCGTTGAGGCCTTGTCGAAAATTTTGTCTGCCACCTCACAGACGGAAGACAGATTTTTACGCATAGGGTGCGTTCTAGACTTCTGGATTGGCACTGGGGCATTGCTAAAAGTTTTGTCTACCACGTCACAGACGAAAGATATAGTTTTACGCACATAGCGCATTCTAGACTTATGGATTGGCACTGAGGCATTGCCAGAAGCTTTGTCTGCCACGTCACAGATGGGAGATGGGTTTTTACATGCAGGACACATTCTAGACTTCTAGATTAGCATTGGGACATTGCCAGAAGCTTTGTCTGCCACATCACAAACGAAAGACAGATTTTTACGCACAAGCCGTATAGGTTGTGATGTCACAACTTTGTGGATCAAAGAAAAAGAGCCTGCAGGAAGGGTAGAGGATGTCTAGGGCATCCATATTTTACGCAGCTTCCTATTGTCTTGGACAGAGAGGGAATGAGAGCTACCCCCTGCGCGAAGCATGTCTTCATAAGCAAATTGGTCGAATTGGACGACCAAAGTCTTCTTCGTCGATCCGACGGATACCGCATCGTGTTGAGCAATGGCTTTCTCGTCAGATGAGAAAGTAGTCTCCAGCAGAGTCGTCATCTTATGTTTGATGATAAACAAAAGAATGAAACTAGGTTTATACAAAACCCTTTCTTTGTTTTCAAACAAGAAAAAAAGTAGTACAATTAATCCTATACGAGGATGTTAAGTATAATAAAAATGATTCTGGAGAAAATTACTATAGGAGTCTGATCTGCGGTCGATCACTTTGTCCCTTGGACCACATGATGACGAAGAAATACCGCAGAAGATGAAGAAGCTTCAAAGGTTGCAAGAGGGGTTCGTTGCCGAAGTTGTCAATCGACACGCTCTGTTTGTGCTCTCTGCTCCTTTTTTTTTTGATCTTCTTGATTGTCCCCCCTCATCTTCTGTGACCGGAAGTCTCTATTTATAGAGCTCAGTCACAGTAACTGTCCAGTCGGCGTAGAAGCCAAACTGTGAAGAGAGTTGCACTCTTTATGCGGCGGTTATAATAACTGCTACCCACGTCTGAATGATCTCCTGAATCCGCGTGTGATGCGTGTCCCATGAAGAGGTAATGCGTATAATCGCTCATCGAAGATCACGGCATACAAGCCACGTAGGTAACTGCCCCTTGCATATAGATGGTTGGCATAAAAACCAAATAGCTGTCTTGTTGGCGTAAAAGCCAAATAGCTGTCTTGTTGGCGTAAAAGCCAAATAGATGTCTTATTGGCATAAAAGCCAAATAGCTATCTTGTTGGCGTAAAAGCCACATAGCTATCTTGTTGGCGTAAAAGTAAGATAGCTGTCTTGTTGGCATAAAAGCCAAGTTCTGCGTAAAACTTGATGCTGCATAATAGGTAACCAGCGTAAAAATAGCCAATTATCTTTCTTGACTAAGGTCTTGAGCATATTCTGGGCCAAATAGCCTTATCACGTACCTTTGTAAATATAGTCTGAGTTGGCATATTTCGAGAAGATAGCATACGGCATGCTCGTATAGTTGAAAATAGCCTAGTTGGCATATTTTGAGGAAAAAGCATACGGCGTGCTCCTATAGATAAAAATAGCCTGGTTGGCGTAACATACAGCGATGGTGGTATGAGCGTATTAGCCCTAGTTTTAGCTCTCCCAGTTATTAAAAATAGAACAAAATCTCGTGCATTAAATACAGAGATCTTCCCCATCTCGTGCATTAACTGCAGAGATATGCCTCGAGTTCTGTACGAGAGACAGCTTTTGACGTGGCGTCTGATTTTGTCTTATGTTGAGCGTAAAGACTCACTTCTTCCCATGTAGAAAAGGTAGCGTATTCTTTGAATGCGTAAAAATGACTTGTATTAAAGATATGTCATTAACCGACATCCTGGGCCTCTGTGCAGAATCATTATTATAGGCGTCCTCTCGATCGTCGTGCAGAACTCTTTGTCAGGAGTCAGGTTTACTGTTTAATAGGTTCATTCGAGGAATACGAATCGTTCCTCGTACAACTTTACACTACATTAAAAGCAGACATATTTTACGCCGGAGGGAGGTGTAGCAACCTTTTCACGCCAAAATAGCCTGAAGTACTTGCCTTACGCGGGGCTGTTCTGGAGCTCTATTTTACGTTAAATAGCATTGAAGCTCTGTTGTACGCTAATAGCTCTAAAGTTATATTTTACGCTACACAGCGCTGGAGCTCTATTTTATGCGGGCTTCATGCATGTTGGGGGTTTTACGCATATAATTTTTAAGCGTATTTTTTATGCTTCTACAGCTGACAGACTAAACACTGAGATACAAAACGTGTTATCTCCCTCTTCATCCCATTCTACCAGAAGTGTTGTCGAATATCATGGTACATCTTCCTCCCTCCTAGATGAATAGAATATTGAGAACTGTGAGCCTCAGACATGATCTTGTGTCAGATATATCCACTCGGCACACAAAGTCGATTACTGAATCTGAGACTCCCATCCTTGTGAATGATCAACTCTGCCCTATAATGACCCATTCCGTTCAAGAGGACAACCGATTCAAGTGACATAAGTGCAATGACCTGACCCGCTTTGCTCAGTGAGAAGACTCGTTTGAGACAAAGAATTTCCAGACTTGGCCTTTCAGGAGTTCAGACTTAGACTTGCAAAGGCTCGCTCGAAATATTTTTCGATCGAGGAAAATCATCGCTAAGGTGGGTGGCTACGATGAACTTATATTTGCTTAGCCAGCATAATTAAAAATATGGACGATACATGCTAGTCGCTAGGTGAATCACCCATGCATGCTAATAAAGAATACAACGCACCTAGCTAAGAAAATAATTCCATCTTGTATTACTTGTGTTAGAATATGGAAATAAAATTTGGCTTATAATCGGACCCTCACATGCTACCTTTTCTTCGTACAAGTAGACCCCGCTATACCTCGAGTAGATCATTATGTACTCTTCGTAGTATACTGCTTCACTTATTTATACTGGTCACCTTAGGAATTATGTCACTCGATACGTCCTTTTACGGCTTCACTCCTTGCACTACACCAAAGCCCGTGCTAACGTAAAGACTTATGTTCTAAGGTAGACTATACAATATATTTCCTTATGCTTATGTCTCCAATAAATGTACGCTTGCCTGCTTACATTATAACTTGTACTTGTTTACCTCATTTTAATGCTTGTCACTTATATGTATGCTACAAATCATCATACTTTACTATCCATGATTTGTTCAGTTGAGGCAGGAAGGCTATCAAGATAGTCATTCTGAGCTAATTATAGAGCATTTAAAAGTATTCAGGACCGTTAGGTCACCAAGGCATTTTCCAAACTAGGGGACTATATCATGTACAATTAAGCAAGATAACATCACAATATCTCTAAAAATAAATACTCGTTCTGAACTGAATCCAAGCTCGGGAAGTCGATATATTTATGAACAATCCTGAACTTGAACTTGAATCTGACCCGACTATGTACCTGACAAGAGATCCAAGACTATAGACTTGCATGGTCATGGACCCGGCATCGCATACCAACTCGTGCCAGAATCGTACCGGCCTAGGAGGAATGTCTGGTGTATTGTGTGCCAAATTCGGTTATGGTATGCGACACCGTCTTTGGGACGGGCAATACACGATATTCTGGCCTTGGTAGGGCATACTACCTTGGACTAGCAGTCTACCTATGATAGTCGCATGAATCGACGGGATAGCGTACAATGGCTCTTTTGTATCACCTGTTCGCCTTGAATTGCTCGTCTTGTATCAAGCGTTGCTTCCCATTCTGTCATAAGACTATAAATCGGTCCTTTATGGCTAAGCCAGTGACCTCATATTCATATAGATTAAGTCATCATCGCTTAGCGATAATCCGCGTGTGTGTTATTGCATCGTGCCTAGTAATCTGAAACACCTGAATGGATCATGAGTATAACACATTTGTATATACTTGAATACTTGAACATCTTCTACAACACTTTTGGATAATCCGTGTAAGTTGTGTACCCAAAATAGAACCTCTCTCATGACACTTGTGTTTGCTTATGCTATTGCCCTTGGATTTTAAATATATACTCGTGCTTGGTTTAACTTGGTTGCCTTGGATAGGAAAGGACGAATGGTAAGTTGGTAAGTCTTGCCGTATTACTCTTATATTGCAGGGCGCACTGCTACATGAGTTAGGCTTTACATTATGCCATAAAACTAATCCTAAGGCAAGACTAGATAGATAACTTAATAGATGGTGCACAAAATCTATATAACGTGTTTGGATTTGTCGAGTGGGCGAGAAGTCTCTCTACTAGTTCATTCATGTACTGATAACCCACCAGATTGCTTGCAAGGTGCGAGAGAACCTCGTTCAGTGCGAAAATCCCCTTCGTGCGGGCTAAGGCATGTAGTTCGCTCTGGAGCCTTGAAGTGTTGCGTCCGAAACTGAAGCACATATACAAGACATAATATTGGAACATCGCCTATGTATTATTCCACAAATATAGCCACTTGGCACGCTTTTACTGTTTTGAGAGAGACGACTTGAGCGACTTGTAATCTCGACCTAGTGCCGCTTGTAATACTTATTCCATACAATAAAGAGTTTATTTTACTTCTATACTTGTGTTATTCAATCCTTCCACTATTGACGACTCTGTGAACTTGTTACCAATCGTCTGTTCATTCTTATTCTGCTGCATTCAGACTATCTGTGAGACTCTGTGGCTTAGTCATTTTATCGCCTGTTTGGATCATGGCCTTGTACGAGCGCAGCTTGTGTTCGTGCGGCATCATATCCAGATAGGAAAGATCGTCCCGCGGGAGTGCTGGCACCGTAATTCGCACCTAGAAGGGATGGTCAATTACCTACGGGAGATCGGGGCATGACATGCACTGCGTCCTGCCTCACACTCAGTCCTGAGTTGCTGAAGCCTGTCATCACCAAATTGTGCTGCCCAATTCCTCTCAATTATGGTAGACTGGACCTGCAATCATGCCATCAAGCATGTATCACCGGATAACACCACCACAATGCCCATATCCTAAAGATCCTCCAGGATGCAATGCTGCTCCGTCAAGAAGTAAGCTCATGCTCTCCTGCTCAAAGCGTCTGTAATGATCTTAGCCTTCCCTGGATGATACTAAAGATCAATATCATAATATGTTAGAAACTACATCCATCTCCTCTGCCGCATGTTGAGGTCCCTCTACGTGAACACATACCTCAAACTCTTATGATCGGTAAAGATCTCTACCCGCTCACCATACAAATAATGCCTCCAGTGCTTGAGTGCAAAGACCACTGCGTCTAACTACAAATCATGGGTCGGGTAATTTTTCTTATGGTCTCGAAGTTGTCGAGACGCATAAGCAATAACCCTACCATATTACATAAGGACACATCCTAGCCTAATGCATATTGTATCGTAGTAAACTGTGAACCCACCTGGTCTGACGGGAAGTGTCAAAATATGAGTCTAAATCAAGCTCTGCTTGAGCTTCTCGAAAGAAACTTGAGAAGAATCTGACCACTCGAAGCGCAAGTCCTTATATGTCAGCCGTGTCAAGGGTGCAGCAATCCTAGCAAAGTTTGTAAAAAACTGCCTGTAGTATCCGTCTATATATATATATATGTGTGTATGTGTGTGTATGTGTGCGTGTGTGTGTGTATGTGTGCGTGTGTGTGTGTGTGTGTGTGTGTGTGTGTGTGTGTGTGTGTGTGTGTGTATGTGTTGTTATGTCCATATCACCTCTGAACGGTTATTTTTACATCATACTTTCAAAATGACACACATTCCTCCTGACTTCGAGAAGCAATATAACTATCACGTCCATATTACCTCTGATAGCCTTGACTTACACAGTCTCCCTTACACATGGCATAAAGACTATATCCCTTCCTTCCAAGTATCCACTCAAGAGTTGTTTACATCCATCATTACCTCTAGACAACCGACACAATAAAATCTTCAGACTCAACTTATCTCAACCATATTAGACCTTTAAATATGTCTAGAAATATGTAATAGCATTTTTATATAGACACATCTTTTCGATTTCTATTATTGTACTATAAAATATCCACAATTCCCAAAATTTCATATTAGTTCCAACTAGACTTTTCTCAAAATTAAAACACAACAAGGGATCACCATTGAGTTTAAGAAAAGGAGATAACAAGAAAGAGCAGCAAAATATGCCTTGCTTCAACAAAAAAAGAGAAAAAAAAAGAAAGCAATGCCCGAAACTAATTAGAAGGAAAGCAGTCATAATCACTCATCACATCAGTAATGTCCTGCAAAGAGTGAACACCGACAGAATAAAAGAAATGATGGAAGGCATGCACCCGTAGCCGCTCCTGTCACGCCCCATTACCAGAATACTGGAGAGCGGGGGTGTGACTCAGCCAGCCCCATACTATAGAATATTGAAGTACCCTATAATACGGTAAGGCTGTATAAAGGCTAGAGGGTGCATACTACAATCAAGTCACCTAGGGTCATGAACTTCTATGTATCAATCATTCAAGCAAGTAGCAATAACATAGAACAACTCAGATAAGCCGTAAGGCGTAACAAACAACACATCAAAGTGTTCTAGAGATCTAGCCATACAAAATGATAGGCCAGCAAATATATCAAGTATATATGACATTGTGTCAGCTACAATATGAATATTTACAGTCATGTAAGAAACTAGTGTCCAGACAAGTCGGCTAACAAATATCGGTGGCTAACATCCAAAATAAATTTACAAGACGAGTAGTAAAATAAGAAAACTCACTCGTCTCCCTCACCGACAATCCTTCTGGTACGCGCCATCAGATAGGGTAAGGAAAGCTGGATCATTAGTAGCTGGCTCTAAACCAGGCCATGCAAAACCAGTGGGGTCAGACCCCAAATAGCAAGTACCACAAAGAAGCACGAAAGAAGAAACAAAACAAGATATATGTAGCATGAGATGCAAAATCCAATTATCAATGGCTTGTATCTCATCAAGACTTGATACAACCTATACCAAACAAGGACAAGGAATGTTATATCACATAAAGATAGAATGCGTTCCTTGATCATGGTCAAGCCAAAGTTTCTGTGTCATAGTTTTGGTTCACAGCCTATCGTAACATAACAGCACAACCCAATAACCAAACAAGGTCATAAGTTGAACCATTATGTCATGACAGTCCATGTTCCTAATACCACTTAACAGAAGGCACCAAACACAAGCAAGTACCGGGTACGATAATCAATATAATAAAGTAACTATAGTCCATGGTTTATTGTAACACAATGACGCAATCCAATAACCAAACAAGGACATGGGTTGAACCTTCATGCCACAACAGTCCACTTCACTAACTACAAACAAATTTGAATGGCCAAGCATACTTTGCGGCTTATTATCTGTAGTCTGGGTTATCCTATAATGCAATTATGAGGATTATCAAATCTTACCATTATCAGCAGGCTAGCTGAGCCAAGAGTATTCGAGCAGGTAGTGATGCAACAGTCCCCCGCAGGGCCACCGTGCCTTTTTTGTTAAAACATATAGTACAATAGTATAATCAAATACTGCACTCGGATATTGCAGATAATATGCAGTATCTGGTGGGGGCTAACCTGGAATGCCATGACTAGTGTCTGGGGAAGGATGGTAGACACGATCTCAGAATCTCGTTCCCTCCCCATGATCTTATAATTTTTTTTGTTACCTTAATTAACCCTAGATTATTTAGAATATCATGCCGTGGTCACATGGGTATCCATCCTTAGATATAATACTTAAGTACGTGTGCGGTTGATACGAATCTATATTGTTACTCAAGAGGTCGAATCTGGATTCACTCAAGCGTGATGCAACAAACAATACTATCTAGCCACGTCTAGGTCACTGTCCAACTACTACATTCATACATGGAAATAATCATTAATCTCTATAGAAGGATGAAATATGCTGGAGAATTATATGCGTATTATACAGTCAAAACCTCCCAACATATATGAAGTCCGCGTAAAATAGAGCTTCAAGGCTGCGTGGCATAAAATATGGCTTCAGAACTGTCCGCATAAAATAGGGCTTCAGAGTTGTTTGGTATAAAGTAGAGCTTCAGAGCTATCCGCGTAAAACAGAGCTTCAGAGCTGTTTGGTATAAAGTAGAGCTTTAGAGCTGTCCACATAAAATAGTGCATCAGAGTTGTTTGGCATAAAGTAGAGCTTTAGAACTGTCCATGTAAAGCAGTACTTCAAGGCTGTTCTGCGTAAAAGGTTGCTTTATCCTCCTGTGTAAAGTTTAAAATACGTTTGTTTTTAATGCAGCATAAAATTGTACGAGAAACTCTTCGTATTCCTCGGATGAATTTGTCAGACAAATCAGTGAATCTGGCACCGGACAAAAGTACTGCACGATGATCGAGAGGACGGCTGTGATGATAATTTTTGTACAGAGACCCAGGTTGTCATTTAGTGACATATTCT
The DNA here is from genome assembly GCA_036927795.1 of Iris macrosiphon. Taxonomy (NCBI): domain Eukaryota; kingdom Viridiplantae; phylum Streptophyta; class Magnoliopsida; order Asparagales; family Iridaceae; genus Iris; species Iris macrosiphon. The sequence goes on from JAYESA010000005.1 coordinate 77,947,137, forward strand.
TAATACAAGTCATTTTTACGCATTCAAAGAATACGCTGCCTATTCTACATGGACAGAAATAAGTTTTTACGCTCAAGATGAGACAAAATCCGATGCAACATCAAAAGCTGTTTCTCGTACAGAGCTCGAGACATATCTCTGTATTTAATGCACGAGATGGAGGCAGATCTCTGCATTTAATGTACGAGATTTTATTCTATTTTTAAATTTTGTCATGACTGGAAAAGCTAAAAATGTGGCTAATATGTTCACATCACCATCCTTGTATTTTATGCCGATCAGGCTATTTTCAACTATAGGAGTATGCCGTATGCTATCTCCTCGAAATACGCCAACTCGGCTATATTTGTAAAGTTACGTGATAAGGCTATTTAGCCTAGAATACTCTCAAGACCTCAGTCGTGATGGATAATTGGCTACTTTACGCTGGTTATCTATTATTCATGAATCATCAAGTTTTACGCAGAGTTTGGCCTTTAAAGCCAACAATACAGTTATTTGGCTTTTACGCCAACTATCTTCACGCAAGGTGTAGTTACCTACGTAGCTCGCATGCTATGATCTTCGAGAAGCAGTTATACGCATTACCTCATAAAGGAGCACGTGTCATACGCAGATTCAGAAGACTATGGGAATGTGGGTAGTAGTTATCATAACCACAGGGTAAAAGAAGTCTTCTTCTTCACAGTTTGGTCTTTTACGCCAACAAGACAGTTATTTAGCTTTTACGCCAACCATCTTTACGCAAGGTACAGTTACCTACGTGGCTTGCATGCCATAATCTTCGAGAAGCAGTTATACGTGTTACCTCATAAAGGGACACGTGTCATACGCATATTCAAAAGACTATGGGAACGTGGGTAGCAGTATGATAACCGCAGCGTAAAAGATGCAATCTTCTTGGCAGTTTGGCATTTTACGCCAACAAGATAGTTGCTTGGCTTTTTATGCCAACCTGGCAGTTATTTGATTGATCTCTATAAATAGAGACCCATGGTCATAGGTGTAGAAGCATAAAATATGCTGGGGAATTGTACATGTATTATACAGTCAAAACCCGCAACATACAAGAAGTACGCATAAAACAGACCTTCAAGGCTGTATGGCGTAAAATATTACTTCAGAGCTATACGCGTAAAATAAAACTTCAGAGCTATTTGGCGTAAAGAAGAGCTTTAGAGCTGCCTGCGTAAAGCAGCGCTTCAAGGCTATTTTTGGCATAAAAGGTTATTATACCCTGCGACGTAAAATACGTTTATTTTTAATGCAACGTAAAGTTGTATGAGGAACTCTTCATATTCCTCGAATGAATCTGTCAGACAAAATAGTGAACCTGACTTTTGACAAAAAGTACTACACGACAATCGAGAGGACGATTGCGATGATAATTTTGCATAGAGACCCAGGCTGTCGTTTAGTGACATATTCTTGATACAAGTCATTTTTACACATTCAAAGAATACGTTGCCTATTCTACATGGGCAGAAATGAGTCTTTACGCTCAAGATGAGATGAAATCAGACGTCACATTAAAAGCTATTTCTCGTACAGAGCTCGAGGCATATCTCTACATTTAATGCACAAGATGGGGGCAGATCTCTATATTTAATGCACAAGATTTTGTTCTATTTTTAAATGACTGGGAAAGCTAAAACTATGACTAATACGCTCACATCATCATCCTTGCATTTTATGCCAACCAGGCTATTTTCAACTATAGGAGTACGCCGTATGCTATCTCCTCGAAATATGCCAACTCGGCTATATTTGTAAAGGTACGTGATAAGGCTATTTAGTCCAGAATACGCTCAAGACCTCAGTTATGACGGTCAATCGGCTATTTTATACTGGTTATCTGTTATTCATGAATCCTCAAGTTTTACGCAGAACTTGGCTTTTACGCCAACAAGATATTTATTTGGCTTTTACGCCAACAAGACAATCATTTGGCTTCTACAACAACCATCTCTATGCAAGGTACAATTATCTACGTGGCTTGCATGCCGTAATCTTTGAGAAGCAGTTATACGTGTTACCTTATAATGGGACACGTGTCATACGCGGATTCAGGAGATCATTCGAACATGGGTAGCAGTTATTATAACCACCGCGTAAAAGATACAACTTTTTTCACAGTTTGGCTTCTACTCCAACTGGACAGTTATTATGACTGATCTCTATAAATAGAGACTCCTGGTCACAGGGTATGGGGGATCGATCAAGGATCAAGAATCAGAGAGAGAGAGCACAGACAGAGAGTATTGATTGACAACTTTGGCAACGAGAATTTAATCCCACTTGCAACCTTTGAAGCTTTTTCTTCTTCTACAACTTTTTTTCATCATCGTGTGGTCCAAGGGACAAAGTGATCGATCGCAGATCAGACTCCTATAGCAATTATTCCCCAGAATCATTTTTTTTGTACTTAACATCCTTGTATAGGATTAATTATACTCTTTTTCTTGTTTGTAAATAAAAAAAGAAAGGTTTCGTATAAACTCTCTTCTTCTCTTATTTTGTGTTTATTCAAACACAAGATGGCGACTTCTGCTGGGGATCACTTTTTTATCTGACGAAAAAAAAATTGCTCAACACGATGCTGTATCCATTAGATCGACGAAGAAGACTTTGGTCGTCCAGTTCGACCAATCTGCTTATGAGGACATGCTTCGTGCAGGAGGTAGCTCTCATTCCCTCTCTGTCTAGAATAACAGGAAGCTACGTAAAGTGTGAATGCCCAAGACGTCCTCTACCCTTCCTGCAAGATCTCCGTCTCTGATCAACAAGGTTATGACAACACAGCCTACACGCCTTGTGCGTAAAAATTTGTCTCTCGTCTATGACGTGGTAGACAAAACTTCTGGCAATGCCTCAGTGCCAATCCAGAAGTTTCAAACATGCCCTGTATGTAAAAATTTGTCTCTCATCTGTGACGTGGTAGACAACACTTCTGGGAATGCCTCAGTGCCAATCCAGAAGTTTCAAACATGACTTGTGCGTACAAATTTGTCTTTTGTCTGTAACATGGTAGACAAGACTTCTGGCAATGCCTCAGTGCTAATCCAGAAGTTTCAAACATGCCATGTGCGTACAAATTTGTCTTCCATCTGTGACGTGGTAGACAATACTTCTGGCAATACCTCAGTGCCAATCCAGAAGTTTCAAACATGCTTTGTGCGTAAAATGATATCTCCCATCTATGATGAGGCAGATGTACCCTTTGATTACGTCAAAGGAAAATAAGTGACGAATCTTCCAACCTCTAGGCTTTTACGCCCACAAGAGAAGAAAATTCCTACTCTTCAGATTAAGCGAACTTTTCCTATTTCACGTGAACCTATGCTGAAACCCAAATTATGCCAGGATAGGTCTGCCCGTGTAAAGAAGACTCATTTTACGGGAAGGTACGCCCCTCAGACAGATGATGGATCATATGCAACCCATAAGTGTGAACTGCTGTATTCCTATGGCAGAGAAAGGGTTATGGTTCCCAATCTCCACATTCCTACTGGTGTAAAAAGACAGAATAAGCCTTCTTCTTCTTCTGGTTATCTCCCTGATTTGCGTGATTTCTTGATCCAGAAACGCAAAGACATGGGTCAAAATCAAGATTTAGTGACCCTAACTACCAAGCGTGGGGAGATCATGTGGGAAGTAGCATCAATATCTAATATCGTCATGATATATGGGGACATAAAGAATCTGTCTTTATTGTTCCACCTACTTGTAACGATCAGCATCAAATAATCTTCGCTCAAATGCGGAATAGACCGATGGTACAAAAAAAATCTCAAGAGTCTGATGTTGGGAAAATGCAAATCCACAGATATAGCCCACAGGCTTTAAAGATTATACAAAACATGGGTTATAATTTGAAGTTGAAGCAAGGCCTAAATTATGGAAAAGGCAGACGAATATCGTTACATGGTGATCCTTACTGTCAACAAACTCGCTTTGGGTTAGGGTATTCAGCATCTCTTGCAAACTCCAAACCTTCAGAGTCTGATCCGGTAATACCAAAGGCAGGCCCTTCTAAATCAACTTATGTGGACAAAGGCAAACAAAAAGAAGAAGAAGAACCAGACAACAACATGTCTGGGGGTAGTCTCCCTCGACAAGACAGAGTAGCATCCAAAGCTGGGGGTAGAATTCCATCTGAGTCTGAAGATGATGCAACCTTGACCATCTTTCCTGAGGACGTACGACTTAGGTATCGGGAGCCCGAAAGCCAAAGGGGATTTTCTTCTTCAATGAGGATGACATCATTAAAATATTTAATATATTGATGTGGGAAAATAAACTTCGGCTACCCAACATCAAATACCCTAAAAGGGCTGGCAAGGTTGATGAACCAGAATATTATCTCTTTCATCGGTACATTCATCACCCCACAAAGGCATGCTATGTACTGAAAAGGAGAATTCAGGAGTTGATCAACACCAAAGTTATCACTTTGCATTTATAAACGAGAAGACAGTCACTATAAATTAATCTCACTCCAACGTAGCAATTTGCCCCCCTCAAGAAGTACCGGATGATGGATCCTCAAAATCTACCCAGAGAAACAACCTTCAGGTCTATCCCCACTCAGCGAATCACTCTCCAGTGAATTTTTTGGACATGGGTTCACATCCATATTTTCTCTGAACTATTGTCCAAATATTTTCTTTTTCCCAGCTGAGTTTGCCATGTCCAAGTGACCTCTGAGCAAACCTCCCAGGTTGTGGCTATCGATCAGTTCACGTCCATACTACCTCTGAACTACGTCTTTCCTCTTTCCCCGGCAGAGTAAATCTATCACCATAAAAATGATCACTTTCATATTACCTTTGTCCTATTTTTCTTTATCCCTACCAAGTCATATCTTACCACGTCCATATTACCTCTGAGTAAGATATTTTCAGAACTTTTCCATGTCCATATTACCTCTGAGTAAAGTTCTTCTCTTCGACTTTCTACTATCACGTTCGCATAGCCCCTGGTAGTGCTAGTCATTTCAGCTTATTATCTGTACTTAAAGTACGCCATGGGTAATAAGTTCACAACCCATATATACAAATCAACTCTTGGTTTTTTTATCTCCAGCAAGTGCCTATGTGCAACATTTTCTCCTTCGCTATAAATTCTTGTAAAAAGCCATCATCCGTATCCAAGAGTCCCGGATACGCAATGAATGATGGGTCCTCAAAATTTCTCCAGTGAAGCAATCCTTAGGTCTACTCGCACACTCCCGCAGTGACTATTCACAACCAATCTCGCTAGACGCTAGCCATGCTCATATTGCCTCTGAGCTATCATCCCATCAATCTTCCCAGCGGAATAATTCTTTGGTCTATCTTCATGTTCGAATAGACCACACTCAACAAATCACTCCTCAAATAAATTTTTTGAACATTAGTTTATGTTCATATTACCTCTGAACTGCTGTCATAATATTTTTCTCAGACTGAGTTTGTCACGTCCATATTACCTCTGAGCAAACCTTCCGAGTTCGGCTATCGATTATCATATCCATATGACCTCTGATATCGGTTGTCATCTCAACTTAGCACCCGTACTTAACTCTAAGTACGCCAGTGGTGTTAGGTCCACAAAAACTGCCACGTCTATATTACCTCAGACAGGGCTTGTCTTAAACTTATTACTTGCACTCTCGTATACAAGAAGTAATAGGTCCACCAAACCCCCCCCCTCCGTGGGATGCCCGCAATAAAAACGTATAATTCACGTCTACATTACCTCTCAACAGAAATATGTCTCCCCACTATCCCCACAGAGTCATATTTTATAGCATCCGTATTACCTCTGTAAGGACTTGTCTTAAACCTATTACTTGCACTAACGCGCGCAAAAAGTAGTGGGTCCACAAAAAAAACTGTCACGTCTATCAGGGCTTGTTTTGAACTTATTATTTGCACTTAACATGCGCAATAAATAATAGGTCCACTAAAGATCCCCCAATGGGATATCCTTAAATAAATACGATATTGTACTACGTCCATATTACTTCTGGTACTATATCCGAAGTTCACACAAACAATCGTAAAGAAATGGAGGGCCCTTATGTGATTGAAACAACATCCTCAAATGGCGCATACAGATTAGCCAAGCCTAATGGAAATTTGATAATGGCTCCTTTAACGGCAAATTCCTGAAGAAGTACTATACTTGATCTCCCTTGCTTAACGGAGTATTATGAAGATTTTATTCTGACGATACTACGTACAAAGATTAGTTGGATCATATTCTATTATGTTCTTATGACCTCTGAATAGATATGTTTACCTAATTTGAAACTTCAAAACCTATCACGTCCATATTACCTCTGATAGTATTTTGTATACAAATTTAGTTGGATCATATTCTATTATGTCCATATTACCTCTGAATAGATATATTCAGCTAAACCTTACCGAAAGTATATCATGTCCATATTACCTCTGATATTACTTTCATCTTAGCTTATCATTTATATTCTAAAGTGATGGGTCCACAAAGTCAGAAAATGTATCTTTATTATCTCTGGGAATAGTAAATTACAAAAGGAGCAAAAAAGTACATCATTGGGGAGGAGCAGTTAAATCGCGAATATGTTGTGCCAAAGCAGCCATCCTTTCATTCCCGGAGTTTAAAATGTTAGTGTGAGCCCATTCCTGCCTTGCCTCGTCATTGCTCAAGAGAGATAGTTCGGACAGAGTATCAACAAAACTTGCGTGGATGACACCCACATGTGTCAAGTTCTGCTGAGCTGTACTCACTTGCCCTCCAATACATTACGAACTAGCGATGCTTTGAGAAGTCTCTCCCTAGTCTGAGCAAGTTTAGCTTCCAATTCTTGAACCCTCACTTCATATCCCTCACATTCTGTGCAGCACTGAGCTAGCTGAGGAATACTCTCCACCAATACTGCTTGCTCTTTCTCCATCTCTTGTTGATGTTCCTGGATGGATTTGTTTAAAGATTCTGTCTTCTGAGCAAGTTTTGCAGTTAGCGAGTCGTACTCAGCCTGAACCAGGCCATCGATGCTGCCTCGGGATAGTTGCAAATATTCGTAAATGGGATGTTCTAAACCATTAACTATTTGCTCTAGCGCATTAGCTCTTCCAACATCATTAAAAATTTTAATCTGCGCTATGGTGAGATTGGAGGACATCTTCAGAGCATCAAAGCCTAGATTCTTCTCCAGCACCATGGATATCAATTCTTTCAAAGTGAGATAGAATATGCTAGTGTATTGATCAACTAGCATAGAAAAGCTCGAATGGACGCTGGGAGTGGCCACAATATCGGTAAGCCTCCTTTCCGAAATGACTGTAGAGGATGTTGCCACAGTCGTTGCTTCAACAGATGGTGCGACAAAAGAAGAGACACCAATGGTTGAAGTTGCTGGCATCCTTGACGAAGGAGGCAGGGTCGAGATGGTGGGTTCATCTACTTCTGATATTATTTGAATTGCTACTGGCAGAATTACATCCGAGAATATTATGGATGAAAGATCAGCAATTTCAAGGTATGCTTCTTCGACGGTGGTCACCGCCGTTTCATTAGCTGGATCCGCAACAAAATCAGAAGTTGTGTCAACTCCATCCTCCCCCGAGATGTCTTCGCCTAAAAATAAGATAAGAGAAAGTTAATATCAATTTGATGTTAATTTTCCTGAAAAAAGCGTGGAGGCAACATTTACCCATGGCCGATGGTATGTATAGTGCGTCTGCAGCCTGTATAGCTAAATTATTTCTTAATGATGCTAAACAAGCTATCATACCTGGAGAAGAGGGTGCACCAACTGACGCTTGAGGGTAGTTATCCCAGTCATCACCCGGATCTACTCGAGGTTCATCGGGTTGAATCTCGCTTGAAATACTTACAGACGAAGGAGGGGCTAGTCCCATTATTTATCTCGGTAAAGATATACTGATTCTTATTAAGCTCGGCCTCGAAGGCGATCTAGAAGCACTACCAGTAACGGTGGTAGCGGCAGCAGTCGCGGGCAAAGAATCTCCAGCACTTTTAGCTGGAACTGTGGAGGTTCCTTCTTTAAAAGGCGAAGGACCCCTAATCAAAGAATCATCCCCAACGGAGGAAAAAATAGGCTCACTTCTGGAAGAGGCCCCCTTGGTGGAAGTCTTTTTAGGACCTCTGGCAGACTGCTTCTTCTTGCGGGGGGGAAGGCTCTTTCACAGTGGAAGTCTTTCGTTTATGGGAAATAATGAGAGGCTCTGTTGCCGGAGCTATTATGCCTCTCGGTAAAATTAACAAATAATCATTTGCACCGGTGGTTTCATCACCTTCATCAGAGAAAATATATGGTATCTCATCTCTTCCAGTGGACCTATGGGAAGGCATTCTAAAACTTCCATGTACATCAAAATCATGATGGAAGGCATTGATGGACGCATAAAACTGTGCATACGAATGAAGAATGCGCAACTCCGTGGAGAGAGAAGTCACGGGCACAACAAAGATTTTTTCAGTATAACCCATGATAAAATACCGCCATCCTCTAGCCCCGTCAATAAGTCCACCTTTTAATTTAAAGCTGGTGATGGGATTTTCCACGTGCAACTGGTCATATCCAAATTGCCTGGCAAAACGGCTAGGCAGATAAGGCTCCAAGTAGCAGTGGTCCTCACTTCTGTACAGCAGATAGGAAGGTCTAATACAGACCAACCAGTAAAAGGCTTCAGGAGAAAGAATAGTCTTCCCCTGACCTGCATCCTGAAGTTTAGTCCCCTATTGATTGATATGCACGGGGAGGACGGTACAGAAGAATTTCCAACTATGGGCAAAATTTAGTGCTAGTCGATAATCTATGACGCTAGCCACATTCCAAAGAGAATTCTTTAATTCAACAAGAAGTTATTTCCCGAACCACTGGCAGATCCGAGAGACATCACACTGGTGTTGTGAAGGATTAACCATCCCATCAGATATAAGAATGGCAATTCCACTCTGGGATATCCTTCACGCTGCGTAGTATCGGCCAGCAGCCCATCAGTAATAGCCCTCAGGCCAGCTTATATCCTGCATACCATGGCAGGGAGCAGGCCCAATCTTACTCCAAACACCAAATGCACTGCAGGCCATAAGGTGTTGTGATGAATGCGATCCGCAAACGCTATGCCAAGCATCACCCATCGGCATAGCCAAATAGAAAGGAAGCCAGCCAGTTGAGCTTCCCTTTACAGAGGCTTTCGACAATGCCTCATATAACTGTAGGCTTTGCTTCCTACGGGATAACCCCCTATCTCTTTATTGAGAACACAATCTGGAGCCCCTGCATCTTCAATGAGATCATCGACTGTGTTGGCATTAAGCATGCTCAGAAGGTTCAAAGGCTTATCTTTGCTATCTACAACCTTGTCCTGCTTGGCATTTCTAGCCTGATGGAAGAAGAGATAGGATACCCATTTGTTAATGTGGGCTAAATCAGAGGGCTCTCCGTAGAAGGTGGTGCATGCAAGATAGTGGCTCATCAGCTCTTGGTATACTGCCACTACCCGAGGGTTGGTATCCTTCAACTCTCTGTTGATGGAGACGCATTCTTCGTAAGGAATGTCTCCCATTGGCAGCTTTAAGATATCTGCCATCTCATGAAGGGATAGGCCCAACTTACCTATCGGAGTGGCAAAAGTCCCAGTGAGCGAGTTATATCGCGCCATCAAAGCTAAGAATAAATTGGGGTTGATGGGCAGTCCAACACTAGTGGCGCTCACAGCCTCAAATAAGTTAATACTTTCCAGCTCCATCTGGAAGTGCTTTAGGGCCCATGCAGCTAAACTTCCCCATCGAAGATTCTGGGGGTTAAGCCATCCACTGGTGTGAGGGTTAACCCTGGGATATACTCCTCCCTGCTCTATGAACTCATTACAGAAGTTTTCCATTTAAAATAGTTGGATCAAGGAAGAGTCTTCACTCGGGATGCTACCCGACAGTAATCCTCTGAAGGGCATGACAGGGCATGAGGGACTGCTTACAAAGGATCCTCGGTTTAATCCTTTCTTATAAAAGATCTTTCCCGGCTGGCCATGAAGATCAGGAGTCAAAGTCCATGATATCTTTCTGGGATGTGTGGCATGGAAGAATACAGAGATAGGGTAATCTCTGGGCATCTTTGGCAGATACATGACCGTGCCCTCAGCAGAAAATACTCAATCTTCCTTCTTGGGCTTTGTCTGGGATTGTTTATCAATAACATCCCCAAATAAGAAAGCTGGTTTCTTATACTCAGTACCGTCTATATACGTCAAGGGTTCTCCACTGATCATACTCAGCAACATTCTTTCTCCTTGGGCAGAGACCAGAGTTCCCCTTTCTTGAGGATATTCGTTTCCAGAGATGGGGAAACTCACATGGGATAAGTCCTCCAAGTAGTTGGAATTCAGCATTCCAGCAGCAGAGCCCATCACTTCAGCCAGAGGGGGGATCTGTAGGTCCACTGCAAAAAGTAAGAAAAAAGTCAGTTTTACGCTGGAATTTCCTTTCAGTGCGTAAAACATAAGGTGTTACACTCTTGCCGTATACGCCAAAACTTGACAGTCTAAGTTTTATGACAGACTATAAAAATTTGAGTTTTACGCTAGAATTTACTTCCAGTGCATAAAACTTAAGGTTTGTCGTATATGCCAAAACTTGACAGTCTGAGTTTTTATGCCAGACTGTAAAAATTTGAGTTGTACGCTAGAATTTACATCCAGTGCGTAAAATGCAAGGCTTGCAGTATACGCCAAAATTTGACAGTCTGAGTTTTTACGCCAGACTGCAAAAATATAGAGTTTTACGCTGACACATTAAGAATGTGGGCGTATTTATGCATACACATATAACGTGTGCGAAGGGTTTTATTCCTCTCGAAGTCTTCACCTGTGATGCCCGGTGCACAGCTAGACGACGGAGCACTTCGTTCAGAACGAGGCTCGCTTGGCCTAGTAGGAGTCGCTCGTGCTTGAGTAGTAGAGCGAGATGATGAAGCGGCTTTCTTTCCCTTGGAGACGGAGGTCTGTTTTGGTGCCATGGCAAATCTGAGAATTTTCGGAAAGAGATGAAGAGTCTTCAGAAAGAGACGAAGGATTTTACAGAGAAAGATGAAGGGTTTTTCTCTCTCATGACCGAGGCTTATTTATAGAGTTCAAGTGACTCTCTGAATCCTTAACCAAATCCGACTTTTAATAGTCGGTTATGATTTGGGACCACGTCAGCCTATCATTGAACAGGAAGACAGATAGTCATGCTGCGTAACGGATCTATAATTTTATGCTCAGAAGCTACAGATCTACGATTTTACGCTCAGAAGCTACAGATCTATGATTTTATGCTCAGAAATTTTTACGCTCAGAAGCTACAGATCTACGATTTTACGCTCAGAAGCTACAAATCTATAATTTTATGCTCAGAAGTTTTTACGCTCAGAAGCTACAGATTTACAATTTTATGCTCAGAAAGCTGCGGATCTATGCTACGCGCATCTTAAATTATGCGGGACAGATCAGCTAGCAGAATACGCATATATCTTGATAATTTGGGTTTCACGCTTGAAAAAGCTAGTTACAAGAGTTTACGCAAAAAATATTCTTCTTCCTCAGTCGAAAGGACTTCATCATACGAAGGGCAAGGAGTTTCCTGAAAGTGTCTTTTTCACTGGAAAATGACTTTTTCTTCCTTAGCCATTGATAGTTCATTCGAAGTTTGGCCAGAATTTTTACATCTAGTTCAGGGATGGCCTGTTCGGCGGACATTTCTTGCCTTGTCTCGAGAATCTTTCGAGAAGTCATTCTTTTGAAGATGATGTTCTTAATATATGTTCTTCACATTTATGAAGGAGAAATGATGATTCAGAATTCTATGTGACTTCTCGTCCAAAAATAACATGACAGTTGGATTTTCAAGACAACTTAATGCTAAAAGAGCTTTTTGCGCATCTTCCTCTACGCGTAAAAGTTGGAACGTAACTGAAGGCGTATTTGTCAGATTCTGCGTAAAAATTACTCAAGCATGTTGAAGCTGCGTATTATCAGACTCCCTCACAGCGATATGGCAAATCAATAGTGCGTAAAAGAAGACAAGTTTATTAATCATGATCACATATGATGGAAATCCATTTTACAAAAGATTTTTTATTAATATTCAAGGTCATGATTATATATGATGGGAATCTATTATGCTAGGTTCTCGTCTGATGGAGATCTTCATTGCTTCTTCTACAGCACTTCTTCGGTCGGGAGGCCAAGAAAATGGTCAATGGAAGGAGGATACAGAACTGGGCCTGTTTAAATTATTCAAGCCCACCCCCCATACTCCATCACGGTCATGCTTAGAATTGTGTTAGGGATTCATTCCAATATAATACTGGAAGACACGGCCAAGCTGCCCACCTGGGTCCAGCTTTATAATAGGAGAAAATACAGCTAGCAAGCTGTGTGGTCCGATGAGACCCTTCCTCTCTCCTGGACGAATCGTCATATAAAATCGTTGATTATCCCGAGCAAAGGAAGCTATGATATCCTTCCATAATTCATCGTTGCAGAGAATATTTGCTCGAAGACGTCTCTTTTTATGGCTTCTTACATGCTGGAAGAGCATAATCTTCTTCTTTCTCAGTTCAGCCCAATGAATCTCAGCAGCCATCTTTGAGGTGAAGGGAGTATAGAAAAACAGGTTCACTCGCTTGCCTTTATGTAGGCAGAAGAGAACATACCAAATCCCAACAACTTCTTAAATATTGCCGAAAAATCAGCCTCGCAGAACGAGTCAAATTTGACCATTTCAGGCTTCATCCAAAGTATTTCAAATTACGAGAAATTTGAAAACTTTGAAGGGGGTCTTGTAGAAGCATAAAATATGCTGGAAAATTGTACGCATATTATACAGTCAAAACCCCCAACATACATAAAGTCCATGTAAAACAGAGCTTCAATACTGTATGGCATAAAATATGACTTCAGAGCTATATGCGTAAAATAAAGCTTCAGAGCTGTTTGGCGTAAAGAAGAGCTTCAGAGTTGCCCGCGTAAATCAGCACTTCAAGGCTGTTTTTGGCGTAAAAGGTTACTATACCCTCCGATATAAAATACGTTTATTTTAATAAAACATAAAGTTATACGAGAAACTCTTCGTATTCCTCGAATGAATCTGTCAGACAAAATAGTGAACCTGACTCCTGACAAAAAGTATTGCACGACGATCGAGAGGACGGCTACGATGATGATTTTGCAAAGAGACCCAGGCTGTCGTTTAGTGACATATTCTTGATATAAGTCATTTTTATGCATTCAAAGAATATACTGCCTATTCTACATGGGCAAAAATGAGTCTTTACGCTCAAGATGAGACAAAATCAGATGCCACGTCAAAAGCTGTTTCTCGTATAGAGCTCGAGGCATATCTCTGCATTTAATGCACGAGATGGGGGCAGATCTCTATATTTAATGCACGAGATTTTATTCTATTTTTAAATGACTGGGATAGCTAAAACTATGACTAATACGCTCACATCACCATCCTTGCATTTTATGCCAACCAGGCTATTTTCAACTATAGGAGTATGTCGTATGCTATCTCCTCGAAATATGCCAACTTGGCTATATTTACAAAGGTACGTGATAAGGCTATTTAGTCTAGAATACGCTCAAGACCTCAGTCATGACGGTCAATCGACTATTTTATGCTGGTTGTTTGTTATTCATGAATCCTCAAGTTTTACGCAGAGCTTGGCTTTTACGCCAACAAGACATTTATTTGGCTTTTATGCCAACAAGACAGTTATTTGGCTTCTACGCCAACCATCTCTACGCAAGGTACAGTTATCTACGTGGCTTGCATGCCGTGATCTTTGAGAAGCAGTTATATGTGTTACCTTATAATGGGACACGTGTCATACACGGATTCAGTAGATCATTCGAACGTGGGTAGCAGTTATTATAACCGCCGTATAAAAGATGCAACTTTCTTCACAGTTTGACTTCTACGCCAACTGGACAGTTATTGTGACTGATCTCTATAAATAGAGACTCCTGGTCACAGGGTATGGGGGATCGATCAAGGATCAAGAATCAGATAGAGAGAGAGCACTTACAGAGAGTATTGATTGACAACTTTGGCAACGAGAATTCAATCCCACTTACAACCTTTGAAACTTCTTCTTCTTCTACATCACTTTTTTATCATCGTGTGGTCTAAGGGACAAAGTGATCGACCGTAGATCAGACTCCTATAGCAATTATTCCCCAGAATTATTATTTTTTGTACTTAACATCCTCGTATAGGATTAATTGTACTATTTTTCTTGTTTGTAAACAAAAAAAGAAAGGTTTCGTATAAACCCTCTTCTTCTCTTATTTTTTGTTTATTCAAACACAACAGGGTAGAGGGGTAATCAAACAAACAGGACAAGGCATAATCAGAGATCAGAGAGAAAAGAAAGCACAGACAGAGAGTTTTGGTTGACAACTTTGGCAACAGGAATTCGATCATATTTGCAACTCTTAAAGCTTCTTCTACAGCACTTCTTCATCATCGTGTGGTCCAAGGAACAAAGTGATCGACCGCAGATCAGACTTCTATAGCAATACTTCTCCAGAATCATTTTATTATACTTAACATCCTCGTATAGGATTAATTGTACTCTTTTCTTATTTGTAAGCAAAAAGAAAGGTTTCGTATAAATTTTCTTCTTCATTTTGTTTATCATCAAACAAAGATGGCGACTCAGCTGTGGATGACTTTCTCCTCTAACGAGAAAGCAATTGCTCAACACGATGTTGTATCCATCGGATCGACGAAGAAGACTTTGGTCGTCCAGTTCGACCAATCTGCTTATGAAGACATGCTTCATGCAGGGGGTAGCTCTCATTCCTCCTCTGTCCAGAACAACAGGAAGCTGCGTAAAGTGTGGATGCCTAAGACGTCCTCTACCCATCCTGCAAGCTCTCACTCTCTGATCAACAAGGTTGTGACAACATAGCCAACACACCCTGTGCGTAAAAATTTGTCTCCCGTCTGTGACGTGGTAGACAAGACTTCTGGCAATGCCTTAGTGCCAATCCAGAAGTCTCAAATACGCCTTGTGCGTAAAACTTTGTCTTCCGTTTGTAACGTGGTAGACAAGACTTCTGGAAATACCTCAGTGCCAATCCAGAAGTCTCAAACATGCCTTGTGTGTAAAACTTTGTCTTCCATTTGTAATATGGTAGACAAGACTTCTGGCAATGCCTCAGTGCCAATTCAGAAGTCTCTGACGCGTCCTGCTCGTAAACCTTCGGCTCCCGTCTGTGATATGGTAGACAAATTTTTTGGCAATGCCTCAGTGCCAATCCAAAAAATTTGAACACGTCCTATGCGTAAAATTATATCTCCCGTCTATGATGAGGCAGATGTACCCATTGATCACATCAAAGGAAAATAAGTGGCGAATCTTTCAACCTCTGAGCTTTTACGCCCACAAGAGAAGAAAGTTTCCACTTTACAGATTATGCAAACTTTTCCTGTTTTACGTGAACCTATGCAAATATCCAAATTACGCCAGGATAGGTCTGTCTGTGTAAAGAAGACTCATTTCACGGGAAGATACGCTCCTCAGACAGATGATGGATCATATGCTACTCATATGGGTGAGCTGCTATATTCCTATGGCAGAGAAAGGGTTATGATTCCTAATCTACACCTTCCTACTGATGTAAAAAGGCAGAATAAGCCTTCTTCTTCTTATAATCTCCCTGATTTGCGTGATTTCTTGATCCAGAAACGCAAAGACAGGGGATCTCCTAATACGTCTATTACACCTCCTAGAGAACATTGTTGTAATAGTCATAAGGTTGTAATTAACCGTTGTTGTTCTAAAGCAAAACGGTCAGTTTTCGGCCGGTTGAACTACTCTTTGTAATTACAGGAAGAAGAACCAGACAACGATATGTCTGGGGGTAGTCTCCCTCGACAGAACAGAGCAGCATCCAAAGCTGGGGATATAATTCCCTCTGAGTCCGAAGATGATGCAACTATGACCATCTTTCCTTAGGACCGTACAACTCAGGTATCGAAAGCCCGAAAGCCAAAAGGGACTTTCTCCTTCAATGAGGATGACATCATTGAAATCTTTAATATATTGATGAAGGAAAATAAACTTCGGCTACCCAACGTCAAATACCCTGAAAGGGCTGGCAATGTCGATGACCCAGAATATTATCTCTTTCATCGGTACATTCATCACCCCACAAAGGCATGCTATGTACTAAAAAGGAAAATTCGGGAGTTGATCGACGCTAAAGTCATCACTTTATATTTATAAACGAGAAGACGGTCACTGCAAATTGATCTCACTCCAACTTGGCAATTTTCTCCCTCAAGAAGTACCGGATGATGAGTCCCTAAAGTCTCCCCAGCGGAGCAACCTTCAGGTCTATCCCCACTCAGCAAATCACTCCCCAGTGAATTTTTCGGACATGGGTTCACGTCCATATTACCTCTGAACTGTTGTCCAAATATATTTTTCCCCAGCTGAGTTTGCCATATCCAAGTGACCTCTGAGCAAACCTCCCAGGTTGTTGCTATCGATCAGTTCACGTCCATATTACCTCTGAACTACGTCTCTCCACTTTCTCTAGCAGAGTAAATCTACCACCACAAAAATGGTCACTTTCATATTACCTCTGTTCTATTTTTTTTATCCCCAGAGAGTCATATCTTACCACGTCCATATTACCTCTGAATAAGATATTTTCAGAACTTTTCATACCCAGATCACCTATAAGTAAAGTTCTGCTCTTCGACTTTCTACTATCACGTTCGCATAACCCTGGTAGGGCTAGTCATTTTAGCTTATTATCTGTACTTAAGGTACGCCATGGGTAATAAGTCCACAACCCAGATGTATAAATTAACTCTTGGTTCTTCATCCCCAGCAAGTGCCTATGTGCAACATTTTCTCCTTCGTTACAAATTCTTGTAAAAAAAGAAACCATCCTCCGTATCCAAGAGTCCCGGATAGGCAATGGATGATGGGTCCTCAAAATCTTTCCAGCGGAGCAATCCTTAGGTCTACTCGCACACTCTCGCATTGACTATGCAAACCAATCTCGTTAGACGCTAGCCATGCTCATATTGCCTCTAAGCTATCGTCCTATCAATCTTTCCAGCGGAGCGATCCTTTGGTCTATCTTCATGTTCGGATAGACCACATTCAACAAATCATTCCTCAATGAATTTTTTGAACATGGGTTCACGTCCATATTAGCTCTGAACTGCTGTTATATTATTTTTCTCAGGCTGAGTTTGTCATGTCCATATTACCTCTGAGCAAACCTTTCGGGTTCGGCTATCGATTATCGGTTGTCATCTCAACTTAGCACCCGTACTTAACTCTAAGTACGCCAGTGGTTTTAGTTCCACGAAAACTGTCACGTCCATATTACCTCTGGCAGGGCTTGTCTTAAACTTATTACTTGCACTCTCGTGCACAAGAAGTAATAGGTCCACCAAAACCCCCCGGGGGGATGCCCACAATGGAAACAAATAATTTGAGTCCACCTTACCTCTCAACAGAGAAAAAGTCAGTTCACGTCCACATTACCTCTCAAACAAAAATGTGTCTCTCCATTATCCTCACAGAGTCATATTTTACAGCGTCTATATTACCTCTAGCAGGGCTTGTCTCAAATCTATTACTTGCACTAACGTGCGCAAAAAGTAGTGAGTCCACAAAAACTATCACGTCTATATTACCTCTGATAGGGCTTGTTTCGAACTTATTATTTTTGCTCATCATGCGCAACAAATAATAGGTCCACCAAAGATCTCCCAGTGGGATGTCCTCAACAAACACGGTATTGTACTACGTCCATATTACCTCTGGTACAATATCCGAAGTTCACACAAACAATCTTAAAGAAATGGAGGGCCCTTATGTGATTGAAACAACATTCTCAAATGACGCTTACAGATTAGCCAAACCTAATAAAGATTTGATAATGGCTCCTATCAATGGCAAATTCCTGAAGAAGTACTATGCTTGATCTTCTTTGCTTAATGGAGTATGATGAAGATTTTATTCTGATGATACTACATACAAAGGCTAGCTGAATCATATTCTATCAGGTTCATATGACCTCTGAATAGATATGCTTAACTAATTTAAAAATCTATCATGTTTATATTACCTCTGATAGTATTTTGTATACAAATTTAGTTAGATTATATTCTATCAGGTTCATATTACCTCTGAATAGATATATTCAGCTAAACCTTACCGAAAGTATATCATGTTCATATTACCTCTGATATCACTTTTATCTTAGCCTATCATTTATATTTTAAAGTGATGGGTCCACAAAGTCAGAAAATGTATCTTTATTATCTCTGGGCATAACAAATTACAAAAGGAGCAAAAAAGTACATCATTGGGGAGGAGCAGTTAAATCGTAGATCTGTTGCGCCAAAATAGCCATCCTCTCATTCCTGGAGTTTAAAATGTTAGTGTGAGCCCATTCCTGCCTTGCCTCGTCATTGCTCAAGAGAGATAGTTCGGACAGAGTATCAACAAAACTTGTGTGGATGACACCCACATGTGTCAAGTTCTGCTGAGCTGTACTCACTTGGCCCTCCAATACATTACGAACTAGCGATGCTTTGAGAAGTCTCTCCCTAGTCTGAGCAAGTTTAGCTTCCAATTCTTGAACCCTCACTTCATATCCCTCACATTCTGTGCAGCACTGAGCTAGCTGAGGAATACTCTCCACCAATACTGCTTGCTCTTTCTTCATCTCTTGTTGATGTTCCTGGATGGATTTGTTTAAAGTTTCTGTCTTCTGAGAAAATTTCACAGTTAGGGAGTCATACTCAGCCTGAACCAAGTCATTGATGCTGCCTCAGGATAGTTGCAAATATTCGTTAATGGGTTGTTCTAAACCATTAACCATTTGCTCTAGCGCATTAGCTCTTTCAGCATAATTGAAATTTCTAATATGCGCTATAGTGAGCTTAGAGGACGTCTTCGGAGCATCAAAGCCTAGATTCTTCTCCAGCACCATGGATATCAATTCTTTCAAAGTGAGGTAGAATATGCTAGTGTATTGTTCAACTAGCATAGCAAAGCTCGAATGGATGCTGGGAGTGGCCGTAATATCGGTAAATCTCCTTTCTGGAATGACTGTAGAGGATGTTGCCACAGTCATTGCTTCAACAAATGGTGCGACAAAAGAAAACACACCAACAACAGTTGAAGTTGCTGGCATGCTCGACGAAGGAGGCACAGTCGAGATAGTGGGTTCATCCACCTCTGATATTATTTGAACTGCTGCTGGCGGGATTATATCTGAGAATGTTGCGGATGAAAGATCAACGGCTTCAAGGTATGATTCTTCGACGGTGGTCACCGCCGTTTCATTAGCTGGATCCGCAACAAAATCAAAGGTTGTTCAGCTCCGCCCTCCCCCGAGATGTCTTCGCCTGAAAATAAGATAAGAGAAAGTTAATATCAATTTGATATTAAATTTTTCTGAAGAAAGTGTAAAGACAACATTTACCCATGGCCGATGGTATGTATATTGCATCTGCAGCCTGTATAGCTAAATTATTTCTTAATGATGCTAAACAAATTGTCATACCTGGAGAAGAGGGTACACCAACTGACGCTTGAGGTTCGTTATCCCAGTCATCACCCAGATCTACTCGAGGTTCATCGGGTGGAATCTCGCTTGAAATACTTACATATGAAGGAGGGGCTAGTCCCATTATTTGTCTTATAAAAGGTATATTGATTATTGGCGAGCTCGGCCTCGAAGGCGATATAGAAGCATCATCAGTAACGGTGGTAGCGGCAGCAGTCATAGGCAAAGAATCTCTAGCACTTTCAGTTGGCACTGTGGAGGCTCCTTCTTTAAAAGGCGAAGGACCCATAATCAAAGAATCATCCCTAACAGGGGAAACAATATGTTCACTCCTGGAAGAGGCCCCCTTGGTGGAAGTCTTTTTAGGACCTCTAGTAGTCTGCTTCTTCTTACAGGGGGAAGGCTCTTTCTGAGTAGAAGCCTTTCGTTTATTAGAAATAATGAGAGGCTCTGCTGGCGGAGCTATTACGCCTCTCGGTAAAATTAACAAATAATTATCTGCACCAGTAGTTTCATCACCTTCATCAGAGGAGACAGATGGTATCTTCTCTCTTCCAGTGGACTTATGGAAGGGCATTCTGAAACTTCTATATACATCAAAATCATGATGGAAGGTATTGATAGACACATAAAACTATACGTATGAATAAAGAATGCGTAACTCCATGGAGAGAGAGGTCGCGGGAACAGCAAAGGTTGCTCCAGTACAACCCATGATGAAATAACGCCATCCTCTAGCTCCATCAATAAGTCCACCTTTGAATTTAAAACTGGTGATGGGATTTCCCACGTGCAACTGATCGTATCCAAATTGCCTGGCGAAACGGCTAGGCAGATAAGGTTCCAAGTAGCAGTGGTCCTCACTTCTATACAACAGGTGGGAAGGTCTAATACAGACCAACCAGTAAAAGGCTTCACGAGAAAGAATAGACTTCCCCTGACCTACATCATAAAGTTTAGCCCCTTGTTGATTGATATGTACGGGAGGAACGGTGTAGAAGAATTTCCAACTATGGGCAAAATTTGGTGCTAGTCGACAATCTATGATGCTAGTCACATTCCAAAAAGAATTCTTGTAATTCAACAAGAAGTTATTGCCCGAACCACTGGCAGACCCGGAAGACATCACTCTGGTGTTGTGAAGGATTAACCATCCCATCAGATATAAGACTGGTAATTCCACTCTGGAATATCCTTCGTGCTGTGTAGTATCGGCCAGCAGCCCATCAGTAATAGCCCCCAGGCCAGCTTATATCCTGCATACCATGGCAGGGAGCAGGCCCAATCTTGCTCCAAATACCAAACGTACTGCAGGCCATAGGGTGTTTTGATGAATACGATCCGCAAAAGCAATGCCAGGCACCACCCATCGGCGTAGCCAAATAGAAAGGAAGCCAGCCAGTTGAGCTTCTTTTGACAGAGGCTTCCGGCAATGCCTCATATAACTGTAGGCTTTGGTTCCTGCAGGATAACCCCCTATCTCTTCATTAAGAACACAATCTGGAGCCTCCGTATCTTCAATGAGATCATCGATTGTGTTGGCATTAAGAATGCTCAGGGGGTTCAAAGGTTTGTCTTTACTATCTACAACCTTGTCCTGCTTGACATTTCTAGCCTGATGAAAGAAAAGGTAAGATACACATTTGTTAATATGGGCTAAATCAGAAGGCTCTCTGTAGAAAGTGGTGCATGCAAGATAGTGGCTCATCAGCTCTTGGTATATAGCCACTACCCGAGGGTTGGTATCCTTCAACTCTTTGTTGGTGGAGACGTATTCTTCATAAGGAATGTCTCCCATTGGCAGCTTTGAGATATCTGCCATCTCATGAAGTGCTAGGCCCAACTCACTTATTGGAGTGGCGAAAGTCCCAGTTAGCGAGTTATATCACTCCATCAAAGCTAAGAACAAATTAGTGTTGATCGGCAGCCCAACACTAGTAGCACTCATAGCCTCAAATAAGTTAATACTTTCCAGCTCTATTTGGAAGTGCTTCAGGGCCCATGCAGTT
The DNA here is from genome assembly GCA_036927795.1 of Iris macrosiphon. Taxonomy (NCBI): domain Eukaryota; kingdom Viridiplantae; phylum Streptophyta; class Magnoliopsida; order Asparagales; family Iridaceae; genus Iris; species Iris macrosiphon. The sequence goes on from JAYESA010000005.1 coordinate 77,968,741, forward strand.
AAACTGGCACATCGAAGATTATGGGGGTTAAGCCATCCACTGGTGCGAGGGTTAACCTTGGGATATACGCCTCCCTGCTCCATGAATTCATTACAGAAAGTTGACATTTGAAATGGCTGGATCAAGGAAGAGCCTTCACTAGGGACGCTGTCCGGCAGTAATCCTCTGAAGGGCATAACAGGGCCGGAGAGACTACTTACAAAGGATCCTTGGTTTAATCATTTCTTATAAAAGATCTTCCCTGGCTGGCCATGAAGATCATGAGTCAGAGTCCATGTCATCCTTCTGGGATGTGTGGCATGGAAGAATACAGAAATAAGGTAATCTCTGGACATCTTTGGCAGGTACATAACCGTGCCCTCAGTAGAAAATACCCAATCTTCCTTCTTGGGCTTTGTCTGGGATTGTTTATCAATAACATCCCCAAATAAGAAAGCTGGTTTCTTATACTCGATTACATCTATGTATGTCAAGGGTTTCCACTAATCATACTCAGCAATATTCTTTCTCCTTGGGCCGAGATTAGAGTTCCCCTTTCTTGAGGATACTTATTTCCAGAGATGAGGAAAGTCACATGGGACAAGTCCTCCAAGTAGTTAGAATTCAATATTCCAGCAGCAGAGCCCATTACTTCAGCCAAAGGGGGGATCTATAGGTCCACTGCAAAAAAGCAAGAGAATAAGTCAGTTTTACCCTGGAATTTATTTTTAGTGCGTAAAACGCAAGGTTTGCAGTATACGCCAAAATTTGACAGTCTGAGTTTTTACGCCAGACTGCAAAAATTTGAGTTTTACGCTAGAGTTTACTTTCAGTGCGTAAAACACAAGGTTTGCAGTATACGCCAAGATTTTAACAGTTTGAGTTTTTACGTCAGACTGCAAAAATATGGAGTTTTACGCTGATCTATTAAAATGTGGGTGTATTTGCGCATACCCGTATAACTTGTGCGAAGGATTTTTCCTCTCGAAGTTTTTACCTGTGATACCCGATGCACAGCTAGACGGCGGAGCACTTCGTTCAGAACGAGGCTCGCTTGGCCTAGTAGGAGTCGCTCGTGCTTGAGCAGAGGAGCGAGATGATGAAGCGGCTTTCTTTCCTTTAGCAGCGGAGGTCTGTTTTGGTGCCATGGCGAATCTGAGGTTTTTCAGAAAGAGACGAAGAGTTTGTTTTTTCTTTTCAGAAAGAGATGAAGGGTTTTTCTCTCTCATGATCTAGGCCTATTTATAGAGTTCAAATGACTCTCAAAATCCTTAACCAAATCTAATTTTTATCATAGTCGATTATGATTTGGGACCACGTCAACCGATCATTTGAAAAGGAAGACAGATAGTCATGCTGCATAACGGATCCCTAATTTTACGCTCAGATTCTACGTACAGAGCAAAGATCTATGGTTTTACGCTCAGAAGCTACGGATCTATGATTTTTATGCTCAGAAGCTACAAATCTATGATTTTACGCTTAGAAGATACATATCTATGATTTTACGCTCAGAAGCTACGAATCTATGATTTTACGCTCAGAAACTACGGATCTATGATTTTACGCTCAGAAGCTACGGATCTACGATTTTACGCTCAGAAGCTACAAATCTATAATTTTATGCTCAGAAGCTACAGATCTATGATTTTACGCTCAGAAGCTACAGATCTATGATTTTATGCTCAGAAGCTACGGATCTACAATTTTACGCTCAGAAACTACGGATCTATGATTTTACGCTCAGAAGCTACGGATCTACGATTTTACGTATTTTATGCGTATCCTAAATTACGCAGGACAGATTAGTTAGCAGAATACGCGTATATCTTGATAATTTGAGTTTTACGCTCGAAAAAGCCAGTTACAAGAGCTTACGCAGAAAATGCTCTTCTTTCTCAATCGAAAGGACTTAATCAGACGAAGGGCCAAGGAGTTCCCTGAATGTGTCTGTCTTCACTGGAAGATGACTTTTCTTTCTTGGCCATTGTTAGTTCATTTAAAGTTTAGCCAGAATGTAGTTAAGGGATGGCCTGTTCGGCGGACATTTTTTGCCCTGTCTCGAGAATCTTTCGAGAAGTCATTTTTGAAGATAATATTCTGAACAGATGTTCTTCGCATTTATGAAGGAGAAATAACATTTCAGAATTCTATGTGACTCCTCGTCCAAAAATAGCATGACGATTGAATTTTCAAGACAATTTAATGTTGAAGAGTTTTACGCATCTTCCTTTATGCGTAAAAGTTGAAACGTGACTGGATGCATATTTATCAGAGTCTGCGTAAAAATTACTCAAGCATATTGAAGCTGCGTATTATCAGACTTCCTTACAGCAATATGGCAAATCAATAGTACGTAAAAGAAGACGAGTTTATTAATCATGATTACATATGATGAAAATCTATTTTTTACAAAGGATTTTTTTTATTAATATTCAAGATCATGATTACATATGACGGGAATTTATTACGCTAGGTTCTCGTTTGATGGAGATCTTTATTTCTTCTTCTATAGCACATCTTCGGCCGGGTGCCAAGAAAATGGTGAATGGAGGGAGGATACAATACTGGAAGACACGGCCAAGCTGCACCCTAAGGTCAAGCTTCATAATAGGGGAAAATACAGCTAGCAAGCTGTGTGGTCTAATGCGACCCTTCCTCTCTCTTTGACGAATCGCCATATAAAATTGCTGATTATATCGAGCAAAGGAAGCTATGATATCCTTCCATGGTCCATCATTGCAGAGAATATTTGCTCGATGACATCTCTTTTTACGGCTCCTTACATGCTGGAAGAGCATAATCTTCTTCTTTCTCGGTTTAGCCCAATGAATCTCAACAGCCATCTTTGTGGTGAAGGAAGTATGGAAAAACAAGTTCATGTGCTTGCCCTTATATAGGCAGAAGACAACGTACAAATCCCAACAAACTTCTTAAATATCGCTGAAAATTTAGCCTCGAAGAACGAGTCAAATTTGACCATTTCATGCTTCATTCAAAGTATTTCAAATTACGAGGAATTTGAAAACTTTGAAGGGGGTCTTGTAGAAGCATGAAATACTCTGGGGAATTGTATGCGTATTATACAGTCAAAACCCCCAACATACATGAAGTCCACGTAAAACAGAGCTTCAAGGCTGTGTGGCGTAAAATATGGCTTCAGAACTGTCCGTATAAAATAGGGCTTCAGAGCTGTTTGGCATAAAGTAGAGCTTCAGAGCTGTCCGCGTAAAACAGGGCTTCAGAGCTGTTTGACGTAAAGTAGAGCTTCAGAACTGTCCGCGTAAAGCAGTGCTTCAAGGCTGTTATGCGTAAAAGGTTGCTTTATCCTCCTGCATAAAGTTTAAAATACGTTTGTTTTTAATGCTGCGTAAAATTGTACGAGGAACTCTTCATATTCCTCGGATGAATTTGTCAGACAAATTAGTGAACCTGGCACCTGACAAAAGTACGGTACGATGATCGAGAGGACGGCTATGATGATAATTTTTGCATAGAGATCCAGGTTGTCGTTTAGTGACATATTCTTGATACAAGTCATTTTTATGCATTCAAAGAATACGCTGCCTATTCTACGTGGGCAAAAATGAGTTTTTATGCTCAAGATGAGACGAAATCAGACGCCACGTCAAAATCTATTTCTTGTACAGAGCTCGAGGCATATCTCTGTATTTAATGCATGAGATGGAGGAAGATCTCTACATTTAATGCACGAGATTTTGTTCTATTTTTAAATTTTGTCATGACTGGGAAAGCTAAAACTGTGGCTAATACGCTCACATCACCATCCTTGCATTTTACGCCAACCAGGTTATTTTCATCTATAGGAGTACGCCGTATGCTATCTCCTCGAAATATGCCAACTCGGCTATATTTGCAAAGGTACGTGATAAGGCTATTTAGCCCAGAATACGCTCAAGATCTCAGTCATAACGGATAATTGGCTATCTTACACTGGTTATCTATTATTCATGAATCATCAAGTTTTACGCAGAGTTTGGCATTTTACGCCAACAAGACAGTTATTTGGCTTTTACACCAACCATCTTTACGCAAGGTGCAGTTACCTACGTGGCTCGCATGTCATGATCTTCAAGAAGCAGTTATATGCGTTACCTCATAAAGGGGCACGTGTCATATGCAGATTCAGAAGACTATGGGAACGTGGATAGTAGTTATCATAACTGCAGCGTAAAAGATGTCTTCTTCTTCTTCACAGTTTGGTCTTTACGCCAACAAGACAGTTATTTGGCCGTCTTCTTCACAGTTTGGTCTTTTACGTCAACAAGACAGTTATTTGGCTTTTACGCCAACCATCTTTACGCAAGGTACAGTTACCTACGTGGCTTGCATGCCATGATCTTCGAGAAGCTATACGCGTTACCTCATCAAGGGACACGTGTCATACGCATATTCAGAAGACTATGGGAACGTGTGTAGCAGTTATCATAATTGCAGCGTAAAAGATGCAATCTTCTTGACAGTTTGGCATTTTACGCCAACAAGACAGTTGCTTGGCTTTTTATGCCAACCTGGCAGTTATTTGATTGATCTCTATAAATAGAGACCCCTGGTCACAGGGTAGAGAGGCGATCAAACAAATCGGACAAGGCATAATCAGAGATCAGAGAGAAAAGAGAGCACAGACAGAGAGTTTTGGTTGACAACTTTGGCAACAGAAATTCGATCCTACTTGCAACTCTTAAAGCTTCTTCTACAGTACTTTTTCATCATCGTGTGGTCCAAGGAACAAAGTGATCGACCGCAGATTAGACTTCAATAGCAATACTTTTCCAGAATTATTTTATTGTACTTAACATCCTCGTATAGGATTAATTGTACTCTTTTCTTGTTTGTAAGCAAAAAGAAAGGTTTCGTATAAACCTTCTTCTTTATTTTATTTATCATCAATATATATATATCACGAGCATGAGTTATGTGGCATGACGGATTACAATATAACAAGTAGCATGCTCGATGCTCTATCAAGCGTATCAGCACGAATACGAAAGTCAGGTTAGGGACACGATCAAGTATAAGGGACAAGTTGTTCAAGATAGGAAGATAGGACATACAAGTACAAGTCACTTGTTCGAATGATATAATCAAGCCAACATTTGTATTGTCATATTTTTATATCGATGGATGAGAATAAGGGTAGTACGAGAACCCCTCGAGATCAGATTCTACAACCCTTAAACCAAACAAGGACCGGGGTTGCAAAACGTCACCCGAGTTGAACAATGCCTCGTATTCTTTCCAACATATAAGAATGTGATTAAGAGTTATGTAGATTAATTATCAAGTTCAGGTGCCACCTATTGTAGTTAAGACAAAGCATCATTCTAGTAACATCATGAAAATGCACCCAAGGCATAACAAAGGGGATCAACTAAAGCACACAAAAGTAACGAGAGAAGAACTCTTATAAAGAGTGTACGCACACTAACATTACTAAGGCTCGGCACACAATCTTTAACAACAAGTTCAAAGCACAAATGGTCAGGCAGGCTTAGCGCACAAAAGGAGTATGCAAGCAAGGTTGGCGCACTTTATTAAAGTATACGAGCAAAAGTGTGGTGCACAATCCGAGGATCAGGGGTGTCAGCGTACTCGAACAAGTACATATACCCGACCGACTGACTCGCCAATCGATGCACAGGCTAGACAAAAAAACACAAATTCTAATACGGGCTCGTCAGTCAAGAATACACAAATTGAGAACCAACCCAAATCCTAGCTTCGTCCCGAAGAAAATAAAGCAGAAGAGAAGTGCGCGAGCAGACCAACGTAAGAAAAGTGTGCAGACTGACGAAACATAGAAAAAGTATGCCAGATTGAAAAACGCTAAGAAAGTGTGTGGACAGTCTGCGGCGCGCTTTCCCTTGTTTTCCCAGGGGTACCTTAATAGAATACGCACCAAATGCACTAACTAAGTTTCCTCTCAAAAGTGTGCCATCGACTCAAAGAGTGTGTCTTGGCGTACTTTTGTTAGGAGATTTCCAATTGGATTTTTGAATAATATTTTACCTTTTAGATGGTGCTGGAGGGGTATTAATAATAATTACCAGTATTATTACCAAGTACTACTTATTGTGAGATATATGTATGTACAAACTATTTTTATGTGCAGAAAAGAAAGTCGTGTTTCGTCTACATGACAAGATCAAGTTCTGTTATGCGTGCAGTCCACCGTCAAGAGCGTCGAGTGCCTGCGTGGTGATCTCTGCAATGTCTGCTCGACAGATGATACATTCCGGTTGTGATGGGTACTTGGTGTCCGTTCGAGATACGCAGCGAGATTGCGCAAACGTTGAGTCTACTTTCGTTGTGGCAGATTTCCCTAATGTGTTTTCCGACGAGTTGCCCGATATGCCGTCCAACCGAGAGATAGAGTTCACTATTGATACATTTCTAAAAACTCGACCAATTTCTAAAGCTCGGTATCGAATGGCCCTGGCAGAACTAAAAGAGTTAAAGGTTCATTTGCAAGAATTGCTAGATCATGGGTATATTCGTCCGAGCGTGTCTCCGTGGGGTACGCATGTATTGTTTGTAAAGAAAAAGGATGGCTCGATGCGGCTCCGCACCGACTATCATGAATTGAATAAAGCATGTTCGAAATAAGTACCCCTTCCCAGGATCGATGATCTCTTTGATCAACTACAAGGTGCGACGGTATTCTCGAAAATTGATCTTCGCTCAGGTTACCATCAGCTCAAGATTAGGATGGACGACGTGTCAAAATCAGCCTTTCGCACTCGCTACGGCCACTATGAGTTTTTGGTAATGCCATTCGGATTAACCAATGCCCATGTCGCCTTTATGGACTTAATAAATCATGTGTTCCGGCCATATCTTGACAAGTTTGTAGTAGTATTCATTGAAGATATCTTGGTGTACTCGAAGAACAGGGAGGAACATACAGAGCACTTGTGGACCGTGCTATAGACTCTTCGGGACAACAAGCTATACACAAAACTGAGTAAGTACGAATTCTGGCTGAGCAGTGTATCTTTTCTCCGGCATATCATTTCTGCGGGAGGTATTTCAGTCGATCCAAAGAAAGTTGAAGCCATCATCGAGTGGAAGCGGCCTACATCCATCGGTGAGATTCGAAGCTTCCTCGGGCTAGCGGGCTACTACAGGCACTTCGTAAAGGACTTTTCCAAGTTAGCATCACCTCTAACTCGCCTCACACAGAAGAGAGTCATATTCGATTGGTCCGTCGACTACGAAGCCTTATTTAAGGAGTTAAAGCAACGCCTCACCACTGCCCCACTACTTGCGCTACCAGACGAGACCTCAGGATTCCAAATATTCAGCGACACATCAGGACAGGGCTTGGAGTGTGTACTCATGCAGCAGGATATGGTGATAGCCTACGCATTCAGACAACTGAAAAAGTACTAGAAAAATTATCCTATGCATGACCTGGAACTAGCGGCAATTATGTTCGCGCTAAAATTGTGGCGACACTACCTCTATGGAGTGGCTTGTCGAATTTACATATATCACAAAAGCTTGAAGTACTTATTCACCCAAACGGAACTTAACCTACGGCAGTGGCGTTGTCTAGAATTAATTAAGGACTATGACCTGACGATCGACTATACACCTGGCAAGAGAATATTATAGCGGATGCGTTGAGTCGAGTGTTTGTGGGATCCCTGTCTGTTGATCGCAGGTTACAAAGGGACTTAGAGAAAATGGGCATTGAACTCCGAATTCGATATCGCGGTGCACGAGTTACTTAGATGCAATCCGTACCCAACCTGTTAGAGAGGGTCACATATAGTCAGAGGGACGACCCATTCGTAAGGAAAATGCGCGAGCTGATTCTAGCGGAAAAGACGAAGGACTTTAGAGTAGATGAGAATGGAGTGTTGCGAGTAAAGGAAGGCTATGCGTCCCCAACGACACATAACTCAGAAAGAAGATCCTTGCGGAAGCTCACTATGCAGCATATACGGTCCATCCCGGGAGCACGAAGATGTATAGAGACCTTCGTACAATTTTCTGGTGGCACGGCATAAAGAAGGATGTGGCGCTCTTCGTGTCGCAATGCATAACCTGTCAGAGGGTGAAAGCAGAATATCAGAGACCGGACAGAGAGATGTAGAATCTTGCTATCCCGGAATAGAAATGGGAGCACATAAGCATGGCCTTCATTGTTGGCTTGCCAAAAATGCAACGGGGGAACGACGCAGTCTAGGTCATCGTCGATTGGTTAACCAAGTCAGCGTACTTCATTGCCATTAAAGTTACTTAGAGCATCGATCGCCTCGCCCAGACCTACCTTGATGAGATAGTTTGGCTGTACGGAGTACCAGTTTCTATAGTGTCTCGTCGGGACGGATTATTCCTATCACATTTCTGGGAAAGCCTTCAGTCGGTGATGGGGACCAAGTTAAAGTTCAAATCAGCCTACCATCCTCAAACTGATAACAAACAGAGCGGATGAATCAGGTACTTAAAGATATGCTACGTCTCTGCGCAATCGACTCAAAGTCAAGTTGGGACGTCCACCTACCGTTGGTCGAATTTGCATATAACAACAGTTATCAGTCCAGCATCCAGATGGATCCGTGCGAGGCTCTGTATGGGAGAAAGTGTAGGTCACCGATCTGCTAGGATAAAGTTGGGGAGCGTCAAATCCTTGGGCTGGAACTAGCTAAACAAACAGTCCAAAAAGTTCGGTTGATCCGAGAGTGACTAAAAGTAGCACAAAGCCGACAAAAGAGCTATGCCGATATTCGTCGTCGACCCCTTGAGTTCTTTGAAGGTGACCATATATTTTTAAAGGTCTCGCCGATGCGGGAAGTCATGCGATTCAGAGTAGAAGGAAAGTTAAGTCCGAAATTCGTTGGCCCGTTCGAAGTCCTCAAACGAGTCACTTCAGTTGCCTATCAAATTGCATTGCCACTAGCCCTGTGCATAAGTGTATGATATTTTCCATGTGTCATAACTTAAAAAGTATGTGCATGACCCGAACCATGTGGTAGGTTTCGGTCAGCTGGATCTGCAGGCAGACTTATCATACGTCGAAGAACCCGTTCAGATCTTAGATCATAAAGAGAAGCAGTTACAGAATTGGGCAGTCTCGCTAGTGCGCGTTCTTTAGTGGAACCACTCGGTCGAGGAATTCACCTGGAAACTCGAATCATACATGAAGGAAAAGTTCCGTTCATTATTCCTTAGGGGTAGGTTCTATTCCTAAGTTTCAAGAACAAAATATTTTGTTAGTTGGTTAAGATGTAGCGCCCCGTTCCCCCTATTCGGGAAGCGCGGCTAAGAAATACTTGGTATCGTTCGATCGGGACAGATTGAATCAAGATTCTTTTCTCGTTATGGATTGGTTTCTTCGGAATCAGGTCCCACATTCAATGGATCATGCCTCAAAGAAGGACTCGACGGCAGAGTCGAGTGGGGCCTTCCCGTTGTGCTGGTTTCTTTGTCCGTTTTCTTTACCGCTTGGTTGCTTTCTTGTTAGTTTTGTGCCTTGCATTTTCTTGAACGGTTTCGATGGATTTCATTGTCTTTGGTCTTTAGATTTTGTATTTTGTATCGAACCATTGAAGACCGAAGCAGGAGATATTGATCACCTGTTGGTGCGTACAGGTGATCGTGTAGGCGACACGCAAGCGGAGTCTTTAAGATCTACCTTTTCTCTCTTTTTCGAATCACCAACTGGTGAGTGGCTTTACTTCGATTATCTCCTTTCTTCCAAGTCTTCATTCCTAATAAATTGACTCGTTTGTGCATCCCGATCAACGATACCAAAAGAATAAAATTGAGTCAAGATAAAAGAAGAAGTAGACTTGAAACACTTATAATGCTTGTCATATAAAGTCTCAACGATCACATTGTTGCGTGCTTGTCCGCTATGCATACAACTATTTTATGTTCAGTTGTAGTTATAACTTATCCATCTATAACTGTTCAATGAGTAGTACATAACTTGTGAATTGATTATATCAGCTTGTAGACTATGCCATCACACTGTGCTAAAGTAGCTCTATTCAAGTTGATGTCTTGAAATGCTTCGTATGTTAACTTAGTGTTTAGATCGTCAATGTTCATGGATAACTTGTGCACAAGGTATATGGTTCCTGCGAACGGTCGTCCGGGGCACCGGGGCCGATTCGTCCCGGGCGGAACAATAGTTAGTCATGCTAGCAACTTAGCACGGGTGAGGCGGGAGTTTGTAGCGGGACTCACTACCCGCGCTGCAAGCATTGCCGTCTACCCAGACAATACTCCATGATGGCTAGTCAAGATAGTGATCCTTATGTATATTTAAACTGTGCAGACTAACTATGTCTTCGTGGCAGGAAAGGTCATTGTAAGTATTGTATAAGTGGTTCAGACGGTTCAGGTAAAGTCACCGAACGGTGACACATTTTGTTATGTCATTCCCTTCTATTATATATAAAGAATTGAACTAGGGAAAAATAGAAAGATCACATAATAATGTTGCAAGTTCACATGAATACGATGTCGATTTTGGTATGTTGGGTTAGCTCGCCCTCACCGGTACTTTTCGAAGTACTAACCCTCGTTGCAGCTGGTTCCCTGAGCCGAGGTGATGCGGCGAGGAGCTGAAGCTTCCCCCAACCCTCTACTGATCCAGCGCTTTCGTGTTTTATGATTTTTGGAGCTCAAGTACATAATCACAAGGAGCCCGCGCATATCTTTTGAAGTTCCTAGGCGATGGTGCTGACTAGCACCCAAGGTGGTTTGCGCATTTTGAAATATTAGTAAGGATGTAATATATGGATCGGCTATCTCATTTTGCGTCCAAGTTGTAAGCCCGTGCAGCGTTCTTATTACTTTTGGATCAAAAGTCTGTAACCAGATGTACATTATCAATAAAGAAAATTTTTCTATATCGCAATGTGTGATATCTTATTTGTGTACTCTATTGTATTTGTTTTAAAGTATATCATTATGCCTAGGCCTTGTGCATGCGCGCCTTACGCGTGCACAATATCACGTCCGGGAGACGATTATCGATTTAGCGAAACTTGGGACGTGACAAGAATGATTCTTTTGCTGGAGTAATTAAAATCACTGTTGCTCAAAGAAAAATTCGACCATTTTCATTGACCTGCTCCAAGGAACCAGCAAGTTTGAAGAGATGAACTTCTGTAATGCTCCTATGTCACCCTAAGAATGTACTTCGTACGGATAAAACCTTGGATAACACTTCATAGCTTCTGGCTGCTGCTAACTTTTCTCTCGTAGTATATATTTCTATGTCTATATTTTAAAAAAATTATTAGATAATATATAGGGTTAGCCAGTTCCCTAGCAATTACTACTATCCATAATAGACAGTAAATCCAAAGAGTAACTCCACATTAAGTGGGTAGTTACATCAGTAACCTCTACTAAGTGGACGGTTATAGAAGTTACCCCCACTAAGTAGACAGTTATGAAAAATGGAATGCCCACATTGAAGCACATGAAATAACCATGTTGGAACACACGTCTAGCGGGAGTAGCCTTCCTGTTGGAACCTAGGTCCGTGGGAGCAGACTCGCCGTTGGAACAAAGGTCCCGCAGGAGCAGACTCCCCACTGAACCTAGGCCCCGTGGGAGCAGACTTCCTACGGAACCGCAGCCTCGCGTGCCCCGCTGCTCCTGTGCTAAACTCGCGCAAGAACAAGCGATAGACAATAATGTCGGACCTGGTGCGTACGTGAAAAGTGCGCCTTCAAAACGTTAGTTTGCACCATTTGTCCATGTTTGAGTCTGAGTTGCCGGGACCTAGCGACAAAGGAAAATGTTCAAAAAAATGATAACAAAAACAAATATTTTTTAAATGATTTGAACATTGTCTTCCGGTAAAATATCTCACCATACCAATCACATGGACTACCACATTATATGTGTATAAGTCAATAAAAAATAAATTTTATATTGAAATACACACTTAAAATTTGCCAAATGAATATGGAATGAGAGAGTAATTTCATTAACACCAACAACTCCTCTTCATTTTCTAAGAGCTCAAAGAAACTCAATTTGACTTCTAATAAGCAATTAAACATTATGATTCGATAGTTCATGGCCTTCATTGCCTCGATCGTTCAGTAGAGAATTTATCCTTGAAACCATCAAAAATATATAGTCGATTGTAAAATTGGACATTCAGTACAAAGCTTGGAAAGAAATCGAATAAAGTTGTTCATTGATTCTTATGCAAGAGCAAATTAACAAGTAAACTGACTAAACTAACCATCTATAAGTACTGCTCCGGGTTGCTCAATCTTGGAGTCGGCACAGCAACCAGTGGCTTAATCATCCTCAAAACCACACCGAACCTCTCCGAGAGGTCGAGCTTTGTTCCGTCGGGCACTTTCCAGTCGAAAGAATGAAGCATCGAAGCCAGCGCGTACATGACCATCCTATCCGCCAGTACAATGCCTACACATATTCTCCTCCCCGATCCGAATGGGAAGTAGCTCATATCGCTCGACTCCCACTTGGTCGTACCTATGAACCTCTCCGGGTCGAACCGGAGCGGATCTTTCCAGACCGTTGGGTCCCTGTGGATCGCCCACGCGTTCAAGAACACCCTACAGCCGCGAGGAACGGTGTAGTTGCCGATGGTGCATGTTGCGCTGGGGGAATGCGGGACTAAGAGAGGCGCAATTGGCCACATTCGGAGGACTTCCTTGATCACCGCCGCGAGGTAGTGCAACTTGGGGAGATGGGACTCCTCTACGATGTTGTCCTTCCCCACCACCGCGTCTAGTTCTTCCTGAGCTCTTCTCATGATCTCGGGCTTCTGCAGCATTATGGCCATGGCCCACTCTATCGTCGTCGATGTTGTGTCTGTTCCACCGAGAATTATATCCTGGCATTCAAAATCACAACGTTGCTATTAGCTACTGTGGAAGTTTATCAAAATTAAATGATGCCTAGCTTAAGATAACATACAAAATATAAGAAATATTTTAGTTCTACGGTCTCTTTTATATAATATTAAAAATGTGTGTTTATGTGACCATATTATCCATAATGTGGTTTGGATTTCATTTTTATGGTTGATTTGACTGATCGTCCAAAGTGAAAATCTAATCGTAAATTTTGAATATATACAAGACTCTAAAACTAAAACTAAATATATGAGGATTGTGTGAGTTAGATTTTTTTTAGTTTTGCATAATAGGAGTTCTGTGATTTGTGTTTTTAGTTTTGTCATTACCAATATATAATAAGACTTGTGGCATTGTTAGTTGTTTCTATCATGGTCTCAACAGCCACACAACCCTCTTGATGGCAGTTTCGATGGAAACGACTTCATGGGAATATTGTATATTTGTGAGAAGTTTCTCGTTCCGGACGTAACGTTGAATGCTTACAACTCAAGGATCCCAGAAGATTGTGTGACAGCTGAGTTAGAATATAAGCAAACAATATCACAAATTTCATTCTCAATTGGTTATAAAAAAAAAAAACTAAATAATACAAGTCAAACAATTATCACCACGTAAAACAAAATAAGCCAAGTCACTCATACTTATTTTCGTTTAGTTTTAGGATCACATGTAATATTTAAATTTTATATTGTTTTTTTTAAATAAAGTAATATATTTATGGGAAAACGGGGTATGAGCCATAGGCTCATACTATTATATGAGCCATCCTACGTGGCTTTTATGTGGCCCAATAAAAAATGAAGTGACATGGAAAAGAAAATTTATATAGATAGATATAAAAGATTTGATAAATAATAATGAGCAAAATCTTTTGCCTAGGAACTTACAAAATCTTTGCCTAAACTCTAGACTGGAACGATCAAAAGCGATAAAAAGATCAAAAACGACCAAAAACGACGACTAAAAACCACTAAACAGATCAAAAATGACTAAAAACGATCATAAGCGACTAAAAACTATCAAAAACGAGGAAAAAATGACTAAAATGATCAAAAAAGATTAAATAAAAACTAAAAATATCAAAACTGACAAAAACAACTAAAAATTATCAAAAACGACAAAAATGATTAAAATCGATCAAAAAGACAAAAAAGACAAAAAAAAATGACTAAAAAGATCAAACGAAAAAAAAAAAAAAAGCAAAAGCAAAAAAAAAAAAATCAAAAAAAGAAAAAAACTTAAACAAAAATAAAAAATTAGCAAGGCAAAAAATATACCCACATATTCTTAAGGGATAGGATTTCTATGTTTCTTGGATAAATTATTTATCCGGATATTCGTAATTTATTTTCTTTAATTTTTAAGCAAGATATTCGAAATTTTTGAAATTTTTTTTTATAGCCTAAACAAATATGCTAATAAATTTCATCCTAAACTTTTTCAAAAATAAAAATAATTATCTCATACCAAACATCCCCTAAAAGTTGATAGGGACAAAATTAGATAACAGAGAGCACACACATATACTCTCTCTAATAATTATCTCTGACGTCTATTTTTAACACAACTTTCTCTATTTCCAAAATAACTACATTTCCTCCCAAAACCCAAAAAATTAATCGAAACATTTAATAAACACAGAGAGAAGTAAAATTATCCAGATATGGCCATGAAACAACAACTTGGTCCAACCTCCAAACAAAAAATAATAATTCTAGAGAGACAAAACCTCATAATATCTCTTCTCTAGTAGCCAGGCAAAGATTTGGTAAGTTCCTAGAAAAAAGATTTGGTAAGTTCCAAGGCAAAGATTTGGTAAGTTCCTAGGCAAAAGATTTTGCTCATTATTATTTATCAAATCTTTTATATCTATCTATATAAATTTTTTTTTCCATGTCACTTCATTTTTATTGGGCCACATAAAAGCCACGTAGGATGGCTCATATAATAGTATGAGCCTATGGCTCATACCCCGTTTTCCCTATATATATATATATATATATATATATATATATATATATAAAAGTGAAATTCTTTAGAAAGAAATAATATATACTATTTTTTGGAGGATCTGCTAGTTTTTTTTTTTACTAGGATATATAGTACTTTTGACATTTTTTGTAGGGGCATTTGCTAAAATATCCCATAATACTATTTATTTTATATTTTTTGGTATTATTTAAATTTTTAGATTTGAAATTTTTAATAAATATTTTTGTTTTTGTATCATCAATATAATTTTTTTGTAACATTATAATAGATAATTTGTTATTATCCATTTACAAAATTTAATTAATTTAGAAAGAAATAATATATATATATATATATATATATATATAACTCTCACCGCCAACTGAGTTGGCGGGTCCCAACAACTCGTTCTCAGTTGGCGAGTTCTTCCCTTCCCTATAATTTTACCAAATTTTTCCCCTTTCTTTCAATTATATATAAATATATTATTTTATTTAAGAAAAATCGTTTTATATTTTGAATTTCATTTTGAAAGATGAGTGGAAGTCAACCATTAGAATGATATCGAAAGAATAAAAGATCTAATTACAAATTTCCAATATCGTATTTCGTGCAAACTAAGACTAGTCAACTCAGTTGGAACATCCTAAAGTTGAGAGATGAATGCGTCTCGGAAGTGTGGGCGTTAAAAAATTGGAAGGATTAAAAAAAAGAATGCGCTTAGTTAGTTACTTACCACAATAGTGGACTTGACATGGGTCATGGTGAAAGGCATTTTAGTATCACCTCCTTCCTCCTCCTGCCTAAGCATGTAATCCACAAAGTCCATCTTCCTTCCTTTGAAGCCCATCTCCTTCTTCTTTCGAATAATGGGGTCGACGATGGCGTCGAGGCGCTTCAGCTTCCCGCGCATCCGCCTCTGCAGCCCCTGCAGGTCGAGCCTCGCGAGCGCCGGGAAGAAGTCCGCAAGGTTAGGCCTCGCCAGCAGCGCGACGATCTCCTCGACGAGCTCGGCGAAGTCCTTCCCGACCGTGTTCCTGTCCTCCCCCTCCACCGTGCTCCCCCACAGCATGCTCATGACCAGCTTCAGCATCGCCAGCGCCATCCGGTCCATCACCTCCACCCCCGTCCCCTCGGCGGCCCTGAGCTCCGCCACCATCGCCCGCACCTCGCCCTTGCGGAGCTCGTAGATGGCGTCGAGGCCCGCGGGGGAGAGCATCTCCTGGACGATCACCCGGCGGAGCATCCGCCAGGTGGGCCCGCTGGGGCTCCACAGCACGTTGTTGCCGCCGTAGGTGATGATGCGGGCCAGGCCGAGGGGCTCGTGGTTGGCCAGGGTGGCGTCCTTGTCGCGGAGGGCCTCGCGCGCGAGGGAAGGGGAGGCGATCACCACGCCGAGCATGGAGCCGATCTTTAGGCTGTATATCGGCCCGTACTTCTCGCTGAGCTTGGTGAAGTACGAGTGGAGCTCGGGGTTTATGAACGGGATCATTCCGAGCACAGGGACTCCGGTGGGGCCCGGTGGCAAGGGTGGGGATAGGGGCCTTCGCCATCGTCGGAGGAGGAGGGCGACGACCGCTAGTGTGGAGGCTGCAGCTGCAAAGTAGTAGAGGAGGAGGGATTGCATTGTACGTTGTGTGGAACTACTGATTTGGAGTCACAATTAGAGATTATATACATATTATATTAGTGGGGGTGGAAGCCCGAAGCCCGAAGCCCGAAGCCCGAAGCCCTCCTTACACTGCTCGTGTCACACGTTTCATTATTTTTTTACTGGAATCTTTGGATGTCAGTCATATGCGTGTATCACGTAGATGCGATAATGAAGCCAGGAAAGTGGGCCCAATCTTTTTTCAGGCATGTGGACTACTGCCTCCTCTGTTCTTTGTCATTGATAGGATAAACATGTTACACGTTTGGTGTTCCATTGCCGTTAAATCTTTTACAGTAGAATTTTCATATATAATATTAAAAAAATTAAAATAAATAAATAAATAAAAAATAATACAAAAAATAAAAAATTTATTGTAGCAAAATTAAATTATATTAAATTAATGCAAACGAAACAAGTTTACTAAAATTAAAAATAACGACAGAGTCAGCCAACTCAGTTGGAGAAAAATACAACAGACCGAACACGTAGGGAAAAAAAACAAAATGTGGACCCCACATGGCCATTTTTTGCAGAAATTGGCCCTGTGTGCCCCGCGGTTGGGTTGGGGTGGCTTGGTTTGGTTGATTATGGTTTGTTTTATTAGTTTATTTTATTAGTTTTTTTAATTAGTTATATTTTGATTTTTTTTTTTAGTTTTTTTCTATTTAGTTTTATTTTGGATTTTCATTTTTTATTTAGTTTTTTTCATTTAATTTAGTTTTGGAATTTGGTTTAAGAAAATTTACTTTAACGAAATAAAATTTAAATAAAATAATTGTTAAGAAAAATTTAAAAAAAGAAGAAACGGTTTGGTTTTTTTAGAAAATTGTAAAGAAAATTTTTCTTTTTGCAATGTTTGATAAGAAAAAAAAACTAAAAAAAAAAAACTATTATTTTTTTTGTCCTTTAAACGGTGTTTCGTCAACGTTCTCAGAATCGAACCAAACTTGGGTCACAGGACCAGCGTAATGCTACGAATCCGATGGCGCAAGTTTCGTTGCGAAACGACAAGCACACACGAAATTATGACAAGTGTCGGAATATGTCGATACGGTATTTTTCGACGGATACGCATTGATTCCGGTGTGCACGCACATCCAAATCAAGTTTCGTAAAATTTTACACGTCTGTATTGACGATACGCGCCTTTCGGTGTAATCCTCATGCGACGATCTCGTCTCGTTTGGCGGGACGCACCCTGTATCGAAATTTTTTAGAGTTTTAAAAATAGATTTTTCTTGATTTTGGAAGTTGATTTACAGAAATTGGCGGCAAATAAAAATAAACTAAAAGATGAGTTTTAAACTTGGTTATGTTTTCTAAAAGTCTATTCAAGTGGATTTGTAAAACATTAATCGAGTTGGTAGAAACTGGACGTGAACATGGGTAGTTGGACTGAATTATGACAGTTTTTAAAAATGGGTTTTCATCCAACTTTCGATTCGATTCTCTCTTAAAATAATCCATTTAAAATTAAAATACTTGAAGGGGATTAAAGAGGGTAGGGTTGTGAACGTACCTGTAGTGCCCCGCTCTGCGTAGGCACTATGTACAAGTGATATCGCTTTGCTTGCTCGAGCGGAAGTCTTCTCGGAGAGTTTTCGACCGAACCACAAGACGATTGATCTAAGTGAGTGGGCAGAACTGCATTCTCTGATTCTTGCACGCCTTAATAATGAATCTGAGTTTTTGAATGTTTGTTCTAAAAAAAATAGTTTCATAAGAAGAATGATAGAACCTGACTCTGCATGCTAATAAGAGAACTCATATAGCTTGTCATCGAAACGAACATGCTTGCTTAACTAGAGAATTTGTATGCTTGTCTGAAAGAGATAGAACCTTGCCATGCTAAGTCCAGAGTATAAATTGCATGCTTAGTTACACTGACACAGCTATCAATTGAATCTTTGCCATGTTAAAAAGATAAGTAAATGAATTGCTTGAATAAGTCCCTTTGTATTATGCTAAGAAAAAGTTAGATATTGCATGCTAGATATGAAATCAAAATCGTGCTTGCCATTATATGTTTCACTTGTCTGTTTTGCTATATCGAACTGCTATAAGTCTTTGATTCGTATAAGCATAGACTAATATTGTGCCCTGAGGATACGGCCCGCAGGGGGTCTAGTGGGGTGTGCTATTAAATATGTGAGAGATGTGCTTTGTTTGACAAGATGTATTTTGGTAGACCATATATGTTTTTCTTGATCATTTGTTTTTCTTGCATTATAGATGCTTCATGTCATTGCATTGGTCTCGGACAACTTGTGCACAAGGTCTTGTCTCTCGAACGGTTCCTGGGGCACTGGAAATCACTCGGTTCGGAAGAGATTTTTGTTTCTCCCTGAGGATACGGCCCACTGGGGGTCTAGTGGGGCGATGTGTCTATTAGTGTTGTGCGGAACCCATGATGTCACATCTGCTAGTACTCGGTTATGTTGGTGAAGAGCTGAACCTTGAGTCACAGCTGCCGACATATGTGCGTGCTAGTAAAGAGCTGAACCTTGGACAACCGCTGCTAATCATGGGGCTACCCATGGACCATCATATTGTTAGGGCGCATGCTAGGCTAGCCTTCTTGCATACCTAACTGTTTAATGCAGAGACGGACAGAAAAAGAGAACCTTATACATATATGTTTATGCAAATTGTTGCTAACTTATATATCTGCTGCAGGGATAACCGTTCGGCCATGGGTAAGGATCACTGAATAAGTGATCACTTATATTTTCTTATGTCCCTTATCATCTATGCTAAATGTGATACATCTGTTTTACATTGAGTATGCTACTGCCCCTATTGCATCGAATTGTATAGTCCACTTGAAATGCTTGTCTTGATATGAGATGAATAGTCCGCTAGATAAGATTTGTTTCTAGAGATAGAATATGGCTCACAATATATGCTGCGCACTGCACGATAGAACACTTCCCCGTATATATGCTTATTGTTTGAATATTCAAAACTGTTTCATAAGCTATGTTTTTAAAAGAAGTAAACTGACTCAAATCCTGAGTTGTATGAAATGAACATAGGTAAAAGTAGCAAGATCACTAGTAATATAATATTTTGCCACATGCTTACTTAGTGTGGGTTCAGGTGGTGTTGCTTCTGTTCAGTTGATTTTATCTCACTAGTACTTTTCTCAAAGTGCTGACCCACCAACAGTTTGCTTATTCTCAGGTGCTGGATCGTCCGAGGAAGCGATAGCCATGCCTCATCCCAAGGACCCAGAAATCTGGAGTCGATGCCTTGAGTCGTATCGAGATTTCTTTGAGCTGCTTTTGTATAGAGGGATATAATGTATGGAACGATGTCATCGTAATCGAGAGAAGATAGTGCTTGAGCGATTTGTAACCTCGTCCAAGCGCCGCTTGTAATACTTTTGAATATCAATAAAGAGTTTATTTTCATATGCCATTGTGTTCTTTATTTTTCTGCAATATATGTGCCGCTGCACCTGTCTTGAATAGCTTACTTGCCATTGTTCAAAGATTTGGACTTGTGCAAGCCACTACTAGAATAAGCGGTATTAGCGACGTATTTTAGCGACTCCTAGTTAAAACGTCGCTAAATTAGTGACTCCGTAAAATCGTCGCTAGGCGTCGCTAAATGGCGATATTTAGCGACGTTTAGCGACTTTTATTAAGATTTTAAAAGAATAGTCGCTATAAGTTCAATTAAGGTCGCTAAACGTCACTAATATATTTGATTTAGCGACGTTTAGCGTCGTAATTAGCGATGTATCTATCAAAAATATTTAGCAACGTATTTAGCGACGTCTTTGGCGTCGCTAATTTTTATTTTAGCGACGTTTTTATTTGACGTCGCTAAACGTCGCTAAATTTTGGTTAATTAGGGCTCAGTTTTCTTTTTTCCATCTGTCGAAAATTTTGAAACGTTTCGATTTCCCTCGCCCCCCCCTCTCCGGCGAACGGGTCTCCACGGCTGCGGCTACTCCGGCATCCCCCTCCTCCTCCTCGAGCTTTAGGTAATCTCTCTCTCTCTCTCTCTCTCTCTTGTGACACTGACACAAGACACACTTGACAGACATGACACACGCACATAGACACGACACACGCACACAGACACTGACAGACACACACGACACACACACACACAGACGCAGACACACACACACGACACACATACACGACACACACACAGACGCAGACACACACACGACACACACACACAGACGTAGATTAGGGTTAGGGTTAGGGTTAGGTTTAGGGTTAGGGTTAGGTTTTTTGACCTGGGGTTAGGGTTAGGGTTAGGGTTAGGTTTAGGGTTTTTGAGCAGGGGTTAGGTTTAGGGTGTCACGTTAAAGTTTTCAATGACATTATTAATAGGATTTCCTATGATTCTAGTCTCCTAGAGGAATATCCATACTAATAAGGTCCCTAAATAAAAGTTCTATTCTCGCTTTTGAGGATCAGAAGAAGAAATATTACCACATCACTTCCTACCTACAAGGCCTGGACACTGTTCTTTGACCAATCCTCTCCTCTTGTATTATAGTGGAGGTGATGGTTTCTTGAGTTTGGAAACTCTAGGAATACAATCCCTCTAGAAGTTCATGTTCCTAATCAATATAAATTCATTTGTTGTGATCTATGTAAGAGACAGACTCTCAAGAGTCCCACCTAATACTTTGGTCTGTCAAATCTTCCAATTTTTCAAATGGAGTCTCCAAAATTCTAAAATTAAACAGAAAACGCTTTCTTGAATCAATTTTTATTTTCTGGACAACCAATGGAATCAGTAATGTTTATAATGTTTATATCGCTTTTTTTTGTTTCACTTTACATTATTTACATAGAAGAATAGTAGAATAGGTTCCAATTTTTGGGTGATTAATATTTTTTTAAGCATGCATTGATATCAACACTTCTGAGTTTCCTCTACGCAACGTTCCGTAAGGTATGGCTGTCAGGGTGATTAATATTATTTACATAGAAGAATAGTAGAATACGTTCCGTAAGGTATGGCTGTCAGGATTAAAGTATCGATACTTTGGGAGTCATGCAGCATTCAGGAATAATGACTCGAGTCCAGCTAAGTAATTTGACCTCAAACATCAAGTAACTTGATTCCATTCTTTATTTCGTTTTGTCCGACAATATTGGGAGGCATAGCATAGTGTACTTGGAATGAGAATAACATTTCCAAATTTTCTTTCCCTACTAAATTCTTTGCAATTTTTTTTGTGTATCATTATTCACGTTCATAAAATGCCCTCATATACTACTATTTACTTTAATCTTTATCATCCAAATCTCATAATTCAATTTCAATTTCAATTTCAATTACAATCATATAATTTAATATTGGATCATATTTTCAAACTAGTTCATTAAATCGGTCATTTTATTTTGTGACACGTAGGATATAAATAAGATATTATGGTATCATTATTATACTGCAACAAATAGCTAATTCTTTATGAGTCATCTAATTCTTCCGTTCCGGTCCAATAGCTAATTCTTTGCTAATTCTTTGTTTTTATCTATCTTACCAGATGGCACCCAAGAGAGCGACACCTCCTACTGTTAAGGAGGAAGTGATGCCTCCTACTGTTAAGGAGGAAGTGATGCCTCTTACTGTTAAGGAGGAAGAGATACCACCTGCGTGGAGTTCCAGTCACCCAGCACCTATCGCGGCTGTATCTCAGACGGGGAGTTCCAGTCACCCAGCACCCATAGCGGAGCTTGATAACATAAACGCTGTTTATGCGTAGTATTTGAGGGACTGGTATCTGCTCCATTTTGGAAATCCTCGAGATTGATACTATGATGTTTCATATACTTATATATTATGCATTTTGTGTTACTGTGATACTCTGATACTTATATATTATGTATTTTGTGATGCTGTTTATGCCCATTTTGTGTGACTGTGATACTGTGATACTTTTATGACTGTGATACTTTTATTGTCTGTCTATAATATTTGTGTGTATTAATTGTATGACTGTGATACTTTTATTCATATTAAATATTGTTAATTCGGTGTTGAGTGTTCCACCGAAGGGGTCGGCGAACCCATAGAATTCAACGGAGGGTTACTCCGGGTCTATTTTTAATTAGAAATTTATAAATTGCAGGAATAATAGTTTGGAACAATTCAGGTTTTTTTTTTGTTTTTTTTGTAAATTTAGCGACGTATTTAGCGACGTTTAGCGACATCTAGCGACGTTTTTATAAGTCGCTAAACAAGTCGCTACTTAGCGATGTGTCATTAGCCGTCGCTAACGACATCGCTAAACGTCGCTAAATATGTCGCTGTACGTCGCAAATTGCTGACATGGCAGTACTGCCAGGTCATTAAAGACGTCGCTGTTACGTCGCTATATAAGTCGCTAATTAGCGACGTTTAGCGACTTTAATAAACGTCGCTATTTAGTGACGCGGCGTCGCTAAACGTCGCTACATTTAGCGACTCAATAAAGTCGCTAAAAAATGTCGGCATAGCGACGTTTTTCCGTTCAGCGACTTGGTTTCTTCCGACTGCGTTAAAACGTCGCTAATTACGTCGCTAAACGTGTTTAGCGACGTTTTTTTGTCATTTGGCGACGTTTTTGGGGGTCGCTAATTTGACTTTTTTGGTAGTGAGCGCACTTTAGGCTTGCACGGCATCAAGTCCGTGCCAGGACGACCGGTTTCGTAGGGACCAAGCGAGGACGAACGACCCCACTGGGGGACCGGGGCGTGACAGTACCAGCGAAGAAATATTAGAATTTGGTCGAGTGACGGAGGAGAAACGTCACTGCAAATTCGGGGTCGGAGGATGTCACGCGCACAAAATCAAACCAAACCAAATTTTAAATTTCAAACCCAAATAAAAATTAAACCAAAATCCAAAACTAAACAAAATAAAAAAATCAAAATCCAAAACAAAACTAAATAAAAAAATCAAAATCCAAAACTAAACTAAATAGAAAAAACTAAATAAAAAACCAAAACATAACTAATTAAAAAAACTCATTAAACATATGAAATCAAACCAAACCAACCAAAACAAACGAAACCACCCCAACACAACCCGCGGGCCCCACTTGCACAAAATCAGTGGCTGATTTTGTGCAAGTGGGGCCCGCGGGTTGTGTTGGGGTGGTTTGGTTTGTTTGGTTTAGTTGGTTTGGTTTGATTTGGTTTGTTTAATGAGTTTTTTTAATTAGTTATGTTTTGGTTTTTTTTATTTAGTTTTTTTCTATTTAGTTTGGATTTTGATTTTTTTTTTTAGTTTTGTTTTAGATTTTAATTTTTTTTATTTAGATTAGTTTTGGATTTTTGTTTGATTTTTATTTGGATTTGAAATTTGAAATTTGGTTTCGTTTGATTTTGCGCGCGTGACATCCTCCGACCCGACTTTGCGGTGATGTTTCTCCTCCGTCGTTCGACCAAATTTTAATCTTTCTTCGCTGATACGTTCACAACCCTACCCTCTTTAATCTCCTTCATGTATTTTTATTTTAAACGAATTATTTTAAGAGAGAATCGAATCGAAAGTTGGACGAAAACCCATTTTTCAAAACTGTCATATTTCAGTCAAACTACCCTTGTCCACTTCCAGTTTTCCACCAACTCGATTAATATTTTAAATCCACTTGAATAGACTTTTAGAAAACATAACCAAGTTTAAAACTCATCTTTTAGTTTATTTTTATTTGTCCCCAATTTCTATAAAATCAACTTCCAAAATTAAGAAAAATCTGATTTTAAAAATCCAAATTATTTTGATACGGGGTGCGTCCCGCCAAACGAGACAATTTTGTCGCCTAAGGATTACACCAAAATGCGCGTATCGTCAACGCGAACGTGTGAGATTTCGCGGAACTTGATTTGGATATACGTGCACACCGAAATCAACGCGTATCCGTCGAAAAATACCGTATCGACCTCTTTCGACACTTGTCATAATTTCGTGTGTGCTTGTCGTTTCACAACAAAACTTATGCCATCGGGTTCGCAGCGTTATGCTGGTCCTATGGCCCAAGTTTGTTCGATTCTGAGAACGTTGACGAAACACCGTTTAAAGGACAAAAAAAAATACTAGTTTTTTTTTCTTATCAAACATTGCAAAAGGTAAATTTTTTTTTACAATTTTCTGAAAAAATTAAACCATTTTTTTTCTATATTTTTCTTTACAATTAATTTATTTAAATTTTATTTCGTTAAAGTAAATTTTCTTAAACCAAATTCCAAAACTAAACTAAATCAAAAAAATCAAAATCCAAAACAAAACTAAATAGAAACAAACTAAATAAAAAAAATCAAAACATAATTAATTAAAAAAAACTAATAAAACAAACTAATAAAACAAACCAAAACCAACCAAACCAAACCGACCAAACCAAACCAAACCACTCCAACCTAACCGCGGGCCCCACTGGGCCAATTTTTGCCAACACTATTGGCGAAAATTAGCCCTATGGGGTCCATATTTGTTTTTTTTTTTTGCGTACGTGTTCGGTCTGTTGTATTTTTCGCCAACTGAGTTGGCTGACTCTGTCGTTATTTTTAATTTTAGTAAACTTGTTTCGTTTGCATTAATTTAATATAATTTAATTTTGCTACAGTAAATTTTTTAAAAATAAAATGCTCCGTCAAGACTTGAAACTAGGACATCTAGTATACAAGTTTAACATAATAACCACTACACCATAACTATCTTATATTAAAAAAGGCACATAGTACATACTAGTTCTATTTTATATACAAAATTATTAGTATACATATATTTGAAGTGATTTTTTGGTCCTCCTGATTCGTGGACCCTGGGCGGTCGTCTTGGCTGCCCTGGGTCAGGGCCAGCCCTGGTTGTTTTTATTCTTTTATCAGAAAATTTCATTAAGAATCAAACTTCTTTTAAATTACACCAAAAAAATATATAATTTAGAAAAAAAATATAAACCCAGTCCCAATACGTCCTTTAGAAGGACTATTTTTTTTTGCACAATTTATATCCTTCTGAATGACGTATATTTTATATTTATATTTATTAATTTTGAGTTGAGTTTAAATGATGAAATTTTTTATTGATAAATTTTGTCTTTCAGTGATGAATTTTGATTTTTTTTACTTTAGTTGCAGTAAATGACCTATATTCATGCAGAGGAAGGCATAAAAGAAATATATTCTTTTTTACTTGAAAATAGTGTTGTTGGTCTATAAAAGGGCAAAACTATTCGAATGACACTTTAACTATAGCGTTTGGACGTTTTTGGCACATTAATCTTTCACCACTTGACTTTGGCATCCCAACTTCATAAATTATTTTTTTAAATACCTTTTATCAATTTTGAGACACATCAAAACTACTTCAAAAGCATATCTTGTAGTACAAAATTGTCATTTAAATATAGTATTACTAGATATTCTTTTGAAGTGGTCTCGATGTGCTTCAAAATTGACGAAAGGTGTTTCAAAAACGTTATTTATAAAATTAGGATGTCAAAATCGAGCAATGAAAAATTAAGATGCCAAAAATATCTGAATCCTATAGTTAGAATGACATTAGGATCATGGAAAAAGTTTAAAGGATAAGTTGACAACGTGTTTCTAATTCGTCACCAAACATTGAAACCGTTTTTAATCTCCTGTTATATTTTCCTCTTTAGATCAGAACTTATGAACTTGTATAATAAAAATTCTCCTAGGGGAGTACAAATAGGGTGGAAATCCAAATAAGTGAGTGTAAATACCCAGATTTTAAAATTTTAAATATGAATTTTTGAATTTTTTCGGTGATTTTTAATTAATTATAATAAATGTCCTTCAAGGATTAATATTTTTATGTATTAAATTAAGTATTAAAATATTATAAAAATTATATTTTTGAGTGTATAATTAATAATATGATGTTGTGTAAATTTTTTGGAATTTATTGGGATCAAAAACTATTTTTAATTAGCTAAATAACATTGTTTTAGATAAACCAGACCGAACCAGACTTGAACCGAACAAAACCAACCCAAACTGAAACCAACCTAACCAACCCCACCCTATTGGATCCTACCGTACCCGACCCGCTAACCCACTCTCCCCACACACCCGTACGACCCCCCCCCCCCGGTTCCCGCAGCACCCGCGTGACACCCCACCTCGTCCCCTTACAAACCCCCATTCCTCCACATATATACACCATCCACCACCCCCCGCATCTTTCCAACCTCCAAACGACCTCGGACGTCCACCGACGACCGCCGCACGCCGCCGACGAATACCGCCGTAGACCCGCCCATTTCACGATCAACAGCGAGGTATGCCTCTTACCACTCGCGTATCTTCCTGCATATTAATCCAAATGTCGTTCTGTCAAATCCTATGTGAAGACCACGTGACCTCTCGAACTCTGTATAATTAGTTCGGGGTATCGTGTCCTGTGTCGGTCACAAATTATGACACAAAACAGAAAAAAATAATATATTTTGTAGTTCAGAAACTGTCCCGAACTCCAAAGTTCATGGCCGTTTTACGTCCAACCTAATTAATATTTTTAAATTCTACTTGAACAGTAAATTAGACAATATAATCGAGATTAAAACCCTATAATTAGTTTATTTTAATTTGCTGTGAGTCGTATTTTTTTCGCGGGTAAAGTTGACCAAAAACTTAGTTTTTAAAGCCTGAATTTTTTTTGAAACGGGGTGCGTCCCGCTAAACAAGGAAACTTTTGTAAGCCCCCTGATTTTCAGGAATTATTAATTTGGAATTTTCATAATTTTCTGAAATTCTTCGGGATTTTCTGTAATTAAAACCTAGGCTCTTGGTAATTAAATAATTTTTATTTGCTGTTAAAAACTATTAAAATATTATGTAAATAATATTTTGGGTGTAAAATGAAAAACTGGACTTAGGGTAATTTTTCTGGAATTTATTGGGCCCCGGACCTATTTTTAATCAACTCAAAACTATTTTTATTATTATTTCACTATTTTTATTATTTTTTTTAAAAATTAAACTAAGCCCAAGCCCAGCCCAACCAAACCCAGCCCATGGGCTATCGGGTCGGGTCGGGTCTGCCAGACCCGAGCCCCCCCGACCCGTTAAGACCCGTTCTCCCCCGCCCCCGCGTCCACCGCTGAGTCCGCCGCGCCTCCGGCCACGCGGCGCCTCCCCCGGCCGCGAGCCCCGGACCCCGCGGCCACGTCTCCGCCCTGGCCGCCTCCCTCGGCCCCACGACCACCCGCCGTCTCCCCTATAAAATCCCCCCTTCCTCCGCCCTAGCCCCCGTCGACCACCGCACCCCTCCACCGCCCAGACCCCGCGAACCTGCCGCCTCCTCCCGCCCAGCTCCGCCGCACAGCCGCCTCCCGCAGCACCTCGCCGGCCGACCTCCTCCCCCTTCTTCCCAGCCCGAGCAGCAGCAGCAGCAAGGGGCAGAACCCGCCGTCTCCTGCCGCCGTGCCCGCGCCGCCGCCTCCGGCCCTCGCCGCCTCGGCCGTCCCCTGCCTCCCTCCGGCCGCCAGCAGCCGCCGCAGCTCCGACGAAGTCCCAGAACCCTAACCCTAACCTGGACACGTGTCGGACACGAGAAACTTCGGTTTCTTGAGCCCTGTTCAGGTACGCGTATCTCCTTGCTCGTTTACCCATTTTCGTTTCTGTCAGTTGCATCGCGGACCCTGCGTGACCCTCTCGGTGCCCGTGCAACCCGCTCGGGGCATCGCGTCCTGTGGCGATCGCGAACCGCGATCCAAAAACAGGAAAAATAATGCCCTGATTCACCCCGGAACTGGGTATGCCCCGCCAAACGGGACGACTTGGTCGCATGCGGTCTTCACTGATACGTGCGCTTCGTTGATACGGACGTGTGGGATTTCGCAGAAATCAATTCGGATGTGCATGCACACCGGAATCAACGCGTATCCGCGGACACCGTCCCATATCCGTCAGTTTTGGAATGCGTCGTAACTTTGTGTACACACGTCGGATCGAAATAAAACTTGTGCCATCAGACTCGTAGCAATACGCTGGTCCTGTGACCCAAGTTTGGTTCGATTCTGAGAACGTTGACGAAATTGCGTGTCGTGGGCCCCATAGGCTCTACTTGACGGGCGATTTTGTGATCGGCTCATCGGAATCCAATTCTGGAAGTTCCGTTAGGTTCGTATCATCGTTCCTGACATGTTGACACTAAGTTGGACGAATTTGGAGACCTTTGACCCTGACACATTTTTCGGTGCGAAGCGGGCCACATGTGGACCCCGCTTTGACCCGAAATTGCCATTTTTGTCCTTGTCTCCAAATTGGACTCAAGGACAGGCGTTTCTAGCTGATTGATATTTTCTGGATCTAATGGTAATGTTTATTTCAGCAACCGGAGTACTACCTGCAAATTCCGCTGAAGTCAGAGCCACAGTTGGAGATAGAACCACAGGCAAGTATACGTTGCCAAACCCTGCAGCCTTGCTACTTAATTCCTTGGCTTATTTATACATCAGTGGGCAAGTATACCTTGCCAAACCCTGCAGCCTTGCTACTTAATTCCTTGGCTTATTTATACATCAGTGGGCAAGTATACCTTGCCAAACCCTGCAGCCTTGCTACTTAATTCCTTGGCTTATTTATACATCAGTGGGCAAGTATACCTTGCCAAACCCTGCAGCCTTGCTACTTAATTCCTTGGCTTATTTATACATCAGTGGGCAAGTATACCTTGCCAAATCCTACAGTTTTGCTACTGATCTCCTGGACTTATTTATACATTGTCGTGCAAGATACTTGTACAATATTTGCATGTTTCCCTTTTCAGTTGTTATTTTCTTGTCGTATATAGTTTCTTGATGCGTTTTTCATATTGATTTATTCCTGCTGCTCTAGTCTTATTTCTCGTTTACGTGCATGTACATTATTTGCTCTTTTCCATGGATCACTATTTGTTCCTTAGATATATTGTGATGGTATATGTTTACTCTACATTCCTTGAGTTGACTCGGTTGGTTACTTTAGTTCCTAGATGATCGTTATCAGGCACTGACTACACTTGAGCATTCTCGATTGTGAGTACCCATTGTGCTGCGATAGAGACTTGTTTATTTGACTACCTCATTCGTGAGCTCCCATAGGGCTACGAAAGAGCTAAACTATAGATTGAGAGTCCCCATTGGACTACCTTCTATAGGACCGTGATCTCCCATTGAGTTGCGGTTACCCCGATTTGTTAGTAGTCATGTTTGATAGCACCATCGGTATGCCACCATCTTAGATGCAATGATTTCTCGTGTCTTGTTTGCTTTCTTGTGTTTACTTTCCTGTCTATCTTGCATGTTCATTTACTGTACTTTTGGCTCGTATTCTTTTGTATCTTGTTACGTCCCTCTGAGGACCTGGTTTTGTTCTCCAGATTTAGCAGACGAGGAGCACCCGCAACTGTACGGACCGACACCAGACGAGGGTACGATTGCAGTTGATGGCCCTGCTTATACTTAGTTATTTTCTAGCATGTTTTAGTTATATTTCCTTGTCTCTATTTTTCTATTTATCGGTAGTGGATTTGTCTCCACCCGACTCAGTATTATTTCTTGCTGGATATTCGACAGTAACTTGACTTCCAGCAGTTATTCCAGTTTGCTATTTAGTTCTTATACTGTTCTGTTGGATGAGATCTAGATACTTGACATTTATCATTGGACCTACTTATTGTTATATTACAGCTTAAGCATGCCCCGATGGATCCATTAAATTGGGTTTGTCCATCGGTGTGTGCTGCTGGCCATTGCCACGTATCCAGTCCCTCGGTATTTTGGGACTGGGGCGTGACAACTTTATCGTGTGCGAATTGCATTGAAAGGTGCATATCATCAATGTGGATGTGTGGGATTTTGCGAAAGTTAATTTGGATGTGCGTACACACCAGAATTAACGCGTATCCGTCGAAAATGCCCAATATCGGGCCGTTCTGACTCTTGCTGTAACTTCGTGTGTACTTATCGTTTCATAACAAAACTTGTGCCATTGGATTCGCAGCATTACGTTGGTCCTGTGACCCAAGTTTGGTATGATTCTGAGAACGTTGACGAAATCCCGTTTTATGGGCCCCACGGCTCCACGTGGCAGGCCATTTTGTGATCGGCTCATCGAAATCTAGTTCTGGACGCTCCGTTGGGTTTGTATCATCGTTCTGGACTCATAGACACTAAGTTTGAAAATTTTGGAAAGTTTTGTCTCTGGCACATTTTTCGGTGCGTAGTGTGCCACATTTGGACTCCGTTTTGACCAGAAACTGTTAATTTTGTCCCTATATTCAAATTAGACTTATGGGTAGTCAATTCTAACTATTTCATGTATTCTGAGAGTGACGGTAATGTTTGTTTCATCATCCGGAGGCGTTCCTGGAGATTTTGCTGTTACCGGAGCAACTGAAGGAGTTTAAACTCCATGCAAGTGTACCTTGCCAACTTATAGTAGTTTCTGTTATATTATTTGCTTGAGTTCTTCATATATATATATATATATATATATATATATATATATATATATATATATATATATATATACTCTTGAGATGTACATATTCAACCTAGGACCGTGAGACGTTGCTTAGCGTCCGAACAAGATTCGGGTGTCAACGTCGTACGCGAAGTCGTGTAACGTCACTTAGAGAGTTGATAACACGATCATATACCTTCCGTGCTTGCTTTACCAAGTACGTCAAACCATATGACACTTGACACTATTCATGAGATAGAATATTTTCTGAATTATTCATGGTGATTCTGTATAGGCTTACATGATTCGTGACATAGATCTTGCATATACATATATATTATTATGACTCACTGTACTAGCTAGAGGTCGTAATCTTGCGTGTTATGGACATGAGACGTCGTGGACATGAGATGTGTGATTATATTGGGTGGAAAGATACACACAGGCTATAGGCTGATTACATATATATATATATTTATTATTCCGGTGCTTTAGCCTCTATATCAGATCTAGGCCCATTACGTGATATTATTGCTACCGGCTCCCCGACACAAAGCTTGTAGTGGTCTCAGCCTGAGTACTAGTGATGCTCTTATTTGAATATCACATAGTTGGTTACATAGTTGCCCTGTTGATATTTATTTTTATATACTGCATTTTATTTGACTTGAGTTATTCTTGTACCTTGCTATGTCATCTGAGGACCTGGATCCAGATTATGTCCCTAGGTATAGCAGAGGAGATCTACCCCGAGGTATACGGGACAGGAGTAGATACTGGAGCAGTACCAGCACCAGAGGACGAGGTGGTGCCAGAGGATTTCTTCTGAGTATTTGCTTTATATACTCAGTTATTTTTGTTCTAATTTCTCTATTTCCTGACTCTTGGATTACTGTGCTAAACTTATTATCGGGTTATTCCCCGAGACATGTTATTGAGACTTGTTGGATTATATTTCTTTTTGATTAGTCTGATATTTGAACTGTGATCCTTCTGTGGATGAGATTAGAATTAGACGGTAAAATGTATCATAGACCATTGTATTTGTTTTACAGCTTAAGTACACTCTAATGGGTCCATTAAATTGGGTTTGCTCCCCAGACATGTCGTAGGGTTTGTCTACAGAAGCTGATTTAGAAGGACCTGCCTCTGGTTGTACAGGATCAGACTCTGAAGGTTTGGAGTTTGCAAGAGATGCAGTATACCCCAACCCAAAATAAGTTTGTTGACAGTAAGGATTACCATACAACGGTATTCGTCTGCCTTTTCCGTAGTTGAGGCATTGTTTCAACTTCAAATCATAACCCATGCTTAGTATAATCTTTAAAGCTTGTGGGCTATACCAGTAGATTTGCATTTTGCCACCCTCAGACACACAAAATTCTTCTTGTACAATTGGTCTGCTCCGCATGCGACCGAAGACTATTGGATGCTGGTCGTCGTGAGTTGGAGGAACAATAAAGACAGAATCTTCATGTGGTTCATATGTCATGACGATATTAGATGTTGACGCATCTTCCCACACGATCTCCCCACGTTTGACAGTTAGGGGAACTGAGTCCTGGTTATGACTCCTGCCTTTGCGTTTCTGGATCAGGAATTAATGCAAGCCAGGTGGATTAATAGAAGAAGGCTTGTTCCTCCTGTTTATATCAGTTGGCATACGGATATTGGGAACCATAACTTTTCCCCAGCCACCCGTATACAGCAATTCATCCATCTGAGTAGCAGATGATCCCCGAGGAGTGTGTCTTTCCATGAACTGGGCCTTCTTTACGCCGAGGGGCTTGACCTGGCATAATTTGGAACTCTGCTCAGATTGGCGTAAAACTGAGGAAGTCCTCAATCGGCCATCAGCTTCTCGCGTAATCTGGAGAGCGGGCAGATTCTTCTCTTGCTGGCGTAAAGGCCGAGAAGTTGAGAATTCTGCTACTTGTTTTTCCTTGCGTAGATTGCAGGGACCATCTGTTGTTCCACGAAGGACATATGCATTTTTACGCGTGGAGTGCGTTTGGAATTTCTAATTTGGCGCTGAGGCATTATCAGAAATTTTGTCTACCACGTCAGAGACGGGAGACTAAATTTTACACGCAGAGCGCGGAGTAGACTTCTGGACTAGCACTGAGGCATCACCAAAAGTTTTGTCTACCACGTCACGGACGGGAGACAAAAATTTACGCACGGAGCATGGAGGTTGCGAATCTACAACCTTGTTGGTCGGAGAAACCAGAGAGTCGGCAGGAATGGTAGCGGATGTCCGGGGCATCCAGACCTTACACAATTTCCTGTTGTCTTGGACAGAGAGAGAGTGAGAGCTACCTCCTGCTCGAAGCATATCTTCGTAGGCAGATTGGTCGAACTGGACGACCAAGGTCTTCTTCATTGATCCTACTGATACTGTATCGTGTTGAGCAATTACTTTCTCGTCAGATGAGAAATTTTCCCAGCAGAGTCGCCATCTTGTGTTTGATAATAAACGAAATAAATAAAACAAGGTTTATACGAAACTCTCTCTTTGGTTTACAAACAAGAAGTACAATTAATCCTATACGAGGATGTCAAGTACAAATTTTAATCTGGGTAAATATTACTATAGGAGTCTGATCTGCAGTCGATCACTTTGTCCCTTGGACCACACTTGGAGTTGTGCTGCTGGCCATTGCCACGTGGCTAGTCCCTCGGTATTTTGGGACTGGGGCGTGACATGGTTATTGTGGTGGCCCATGCAGGTCAACGACTATATTGTTTTGGTTTAAACTAAGGAACTGAGTAAGCCTGCGATAAGGATAAGATAAATTATAGGATCTCATCCACTTGATTGATTCGTTCTTGATCTCCATATTAACTTCAAAATAGTTTATTGACTTGCATCCTGTCTTGACTCCTCTGTGCGCCTCTCATAGTTTACTTTGGATGTAAAGTAATGGATCCACAAGATTGCGACGAGACTTTCGTAGGTACACCACAAGGTACTGTGGTCACTTATGACGATGGAGTGACACCATTGGGTGGAGATCCCTCCACTCAATAAAGCAATCAAGCAGGTCAACATACCTCATGATTCCGGTGAGACTATATTCCACCACCGTCGCAGTTTACTCCACCAATGCCCTTTTTCCACTAGGACATGCTATGGACGGACAACAGATATTTCAAATATTCTATGCAATGATGCAAGCCCAACAACAGGTTCAACAAGAGGCTCAGCGTCACGAGGCGTAGAACTTGAGGAACAGTCTAGTAACCGCATTAGAGCAGGCGAACCCACCAGCTAGATGACCATCGACGGGATCTATCATTGATTTTTGCCAGCTGAAGTCCCTTATATTTTCTGGCAAGGAGGAGCCTACTGAAGTTCATGAGTGGCTCACAAACACTCAATACTAGTTGGAAGCAGCTGAGCTTTCGAGGGAGCATGGGATGACTGTCGTCAGATTGCAGTTACCGGGCAATACACATCACTGGTGGCTATCTGAGGAGAGACGGCTCGGACCAGACCGAGTTACTTGGGAGAAGTTCTCTAGACTCTTTCAGGAGATGTATATTCTATCTATTGCTCGATCAGAACTTCGGGATAAGTTCAATCGCCTCACTCAAGGCTATATGACGATAGAAGAGTACAACACATAATTCATTCATTTGAGCCACTTTGCACCTACACTAATTCCGACAGAAGAAGAGAAGGCTGAGAAATTCTTTGACGGACTAAACTTTAAGCTACAGAGACAGATCGGCTCTGTCGCACCTAATTCTTATACGGAAGTCCTTGCTGCAGCCCGATGCATGGAGCTCGTCACCATGAGAGAGTCAAGCCAAAAATGATCGTTCACATCAGCACCAGCCAGAGCACCACAGGAAGAAGCTGCAAAGAGACCTCACATGCACCAGCCACCCAGAGCAGCTCCGCAGGTATTGCCTATATGTCAATATTATGGCAAGCAAGGTCATTATGAGAGCGAGTGCAGACGCAAGTTGGGATTATGTTTGATTTGCGGATCCAACCAATATTCAGCCAAGGATTGCCCAGAGCGTCGAAAGAGAGCACAATGGTAAACCGACAAGCTTTACCAGCACCGGGAGGATATCAGCCGAGGCCACCCTTGGCACCCCAGGCAGCACTCTTCCAGCAAGCCCAACAACAGAAGAGAACACCACCACAAGGACGCAGACAGGCTTTTGTGATGACAGTGGAGGAGGCACAGACTCGAGGAGTAACGATTATGAGTAAGATTTAAGTTTTATCATAGCTATATATTCCTAGTAATACTTTAGCATGTGCCTGTTAGTTCCATTCCTTAGCCTATACCTAGTATTATAATTAATATGAACTTGTTAAGATGTCACTGGTACCCAAGTTTCTATAAGCTGTAGTTGATCTTTGTTCTAACCAAGCTCCTTTACTCTTGAGTTACTTATCTCTCATTGCCTAGAAAAAAGTTTTATTCCTTCCCTACGTATTTTGCTTGAACAAATCTCTCACCCTTCCTCTCGATTTTTTCTTGTTCATGGTTCCTTATCCTTTGTGTCGTACTTCAACAAACATGTCTTGCAATTACGTCATCTCTTTTGACCAGTTATGTTTTATTTCCTTAATTACGAGGACGCAATTCTTTTATGGTGGGTAGATTGTAAACACCCAGATTTTTAAAATTTTAAATATATATTTTTGGAATTTTTCTGTAATTTTTAATTAATTATAATAAATGTCCTTCAAGGATTAATATTTTTGTATATTAAATTATGTATTAAAATATTATAAAATACGTAGGACTAGGATACGTAACCGTGCCAGCCGCCCGTATATATGGCAACTCCAATATATGGAAACCACATATACGTGCGTACGCTGTATAATGAACAATAATTCACCAGTGGTATAATTAATCATAAGTCACAGGGTAATATCTAAATCTCATCCACAGAATATCACATAGACATGAATAACCAATAATCAGGTAACTAAAACTCAATAAAATAAATATCTAAAGAACGACAGTCGGATGGAAACAAATCCACTGCCGAAATAGAATATAAAAGGAACCAGAATACACACCATAAAAGATCAACATCTGACAATCCCGAGGCTCGAAGAGAAGACCTCCTCGGAAAAAATATAACCTGTCCGGATCTGTGCTCCTGCGAGTACTCAAGAACATATACACCTGGCAGGGGACCAGGTCCTCAGAGGGACATAGCAAGATACAGAAAAATGACATGCCATAATGTAAATACTGAATAAATAAATGGGGTGTGCTAACCATCTAAGTGAATGCAATTTAAAGACCTTGTAGTACGCATGGGAATGTGTGGCTAGACATATGCTGACGTAATTCACCAATCGTCGGGACTGGCTAGTATATGTGTCATATGCCCCCGACTCAGGGAACTCTGCAATCGTCCATCTCCGAGGAGCATGGATCGAAGGATAAAGACTCAATGAAGGGGGTGTCCCATACGCCTACTAGATGTCTTCCCCGCCCAATATAGATGTACAAGTCGTGAAAACGACGTGGACACCTCCTACTATGATGCAAGTCTCAATAAAATAAACAACTGAGCTAAATACCGCTACACGTGTTACTCACACTGATGGCCAGTCGCGCATGAGGTACGCGTCCCTACATGCACTCACTCTGTGACGTGTAATGATACGTGTCAAGGCCTGAGAAGTTATATCAATAACTTCACAACTTTAGGTGGGTCTACTAGACACTAGGTCAGACACAAGTCCTAACGTCAACGCCATCGTTGACTGCACCCGAGTTTTCTCGGACGCGCACATTTATATAATATAAAAATAGATAAACATATAACTAGCAATAACTGAATTTAAACAGTATAACAAGGCAAGATATACTTGCCTGGCGGGAGAGCTGCAAATATAATATTCAGATGTCAAATACCAAGTGTCAGAACTATAGCCTCAGAATAAAGTCTCCGGATGCTGAAATAAATATCACTAACAGTCTCAGAAAATATCAAATAGCTAGAAACGCCTGTCCTTAAGTCCAATTTGGACACAGGGACAAAAATGACAGTTTTCGGTCAAACCGGGGTCCACATGTGGGCCACTTTGCACCGAAAAGCGTGTCAGGGTCAAAGGTCTCCAAATTCGCCAAACTTAGTGTCCACAAGTCCAGAACGTCGATACGAACCCAACGGAACTTCCAGAATTGGATTCCGGTGAGCCGGTCACAAAATCACCCGTCAAGTGGAGCCGGTGGGGCCCACGATACGGGATTTTGCCAACGTTCTCAGAATCGAACCAAGCTTGGCTCACAGGACCAGCGTATCGCTACGAGTCCGATGGCGCAAGTTTTGTCTCGATCCGACGTGTGTACACAAAGTTGCAGCGTGTTCCAGAACTGACGGATACGGGACGGTGTCGGCGGATACGCGTTGATTCCGGTGTGCACGCACATCCAAATCAACTTCTCCGAATTCCTACACGTCCGTATCAACGTCGCGCACGTTTCGGTAAAGACCGCGTGCGACCAAGTCGTCCCGTTTGGTGGGGCGTACCCAGTTCCGGGGTGATTTGGGTCATTGTTTTTCCTGTATTTGGATCGCGGTGTGCGATCACCACAGGACGCGATGCTCCGAGCGGTTTGCACGGGCACCGAGGTGGTTACATAGTCTACACGACGCAACTGACGGAATTGAAATCGAAATTACGAGGAGTGAGATATCGTTACCTGAACAGGGCTCCAGAAACCTGCGTTTCTCGTGTCCGACACGTGTCGGGGTGCTGTCCACCCTAGGGCTAGGGTTCTGGTTCGCCGGAGAGAGAGTCGGAGGAGGCTGCGTGTCAGGGAAGGCCGGCGAGGGCTGAGGTGGCGCTGGCCGGAGGCGGCGGCGTCGAGCACGGCGGCCAGAGGCGGCGTCGGCCGACCAGAGGCAGCCGGAGGGAGGCTACTGTGGGCTGGGGAGGGAAAGAGGGAGGAGAGCGCGGCGCTGGCGAGGCGGGGCGCGGCGAGGCTGGCGGAGGCGGCCTCCGCGGGGGAGGGCGGAGCTGCTCCGGCGGCCCGCGGGACGCACAGGCGGGGAGGGAGGAGGAGTGAGGGAGCGGGGAGGGAGAGAGGGAGCGAGGAGGGATCGGCTCCGCCGCGGCTGGGGGCTCCGGCGGCGGGGCTCGGCGCCGGCCGAGGGGGGGTGGCTGCGGCCAGAGTCGGGGGGGGGGGGGAAACGATTTTATTTTCTGATTTTTATTTTTATTTTCATTTCTTTTCTTTTTATAAAGAATAATATTAATATTATAACAAAATATCTTGAGATATTTTGGGATATTACCGGGATATTTTCGGGATCTTTCCGGGATCTTTTCGGGTGAGTCCCGACTCCAAATGGACGGTGCCGGTTCACCGGCCAATGAGGGGGTGACACCTCGCACTGCAATTTGCAGGAAAGTCCCTGTAGTTTCATAAATTGCAGAATTGTTCTATTTTTGGGAAATTGCACAATTACGAAATTGTCTGGAAAAATACCCGATTCCTGAAATTTCCAAAATTCACAGAATTGAAGGGTAAGGCTGTGTGAGGGTCCCGAGGGGGTGGGGGTGAGTCTGGGCAGTGGTTGGACCTGGTTTCTGGGTGATACGGGTCACCGTATTTATTATTTAATAAATACTGCGCACGGTGTTCTCTAATTATTTAGAGGCAGTTAGGGTCATAATTTTTCTACGGTGTCAATACACTAAATGTAGTATACTCAGTGTAAAAAATTAACGTATTTTTGTTTGGGCAAAACAGGTGCATGTTGGACCTCAAATCCCTAGGGGTACAGAGAGGGGTAAAGAGCAGAGAATTAAATAAGAATTAAATACGGACGATTGTAACGATATTTGTGCGTCTCAAACGAGGCTCATTTTAGCACATCTGGGAGTTGCACAAAATTCAGGAAAATAGTCTAGCATGTCTATGACAGGTATGTGAACTTCGTTCGGGGATAACAGTCAAGGTAAAGCTCCAAATAATTAGGTGATGGACAGGTGCACATGTCAACAGGATATGTAGGCAAAATAATTTAAAATATTGCCATAAATCCTAAATTGTTAAAATAATCCTGTAAATACTGAAATCTGGTCGAGGGGGTTTACAATCTACCCAACTTATAAAAATTTCGTCCTCGAAATTAAAACTAAACCGGAGTAGAAGTCAAAGATGGCAATAGATATAATTTCACAAGGTAATTTATATCTTGGTTTACGAATATGTTCGAAAAACGTTTACGCATGTCGTCCACATGCTTCCAAGTAGATTCTCCTGGCGCGCCATGCTTCCATGTCACGCGGACCAAGGGAATAGACTGATTTCTCAATACTTTTTTTTTCGATGATCAAGGATTCCCACGGGTTGCTCTTGATATGACAAGCTTGGCCTAATGGTGATTTCCAAATGGTTGAAAACATGACTGCTGTCTGTCACATATCGCTTAAGTTGCGACACGTGGAATACATCAAGTATTTTCTCAGGTGAAGGTAGTAGCGCAAGTTGATTTGCCA